>CM062393.1:23921811-24300678 GCA_031304145.1 Cardiospermum halicacabum | reverse complement strand
ATGGCAAGCACCGTCAATTGCAAGCGGATTTGGTGGACCATATATGGCAATTTGATCAAATTCGCTAATTTATTTTTATTATCATGTAATTTTAATTATAATTTAGTCATTTTATTTTTTTAATTGTATGTAATTTTTATTATTTATGGATTATATTGCATTTTATATTTTTATATTTCACCTCTTGATTAAGTTATTTATGTTCGTGCATTTTGTATAATTAATATATTATTATTTAAATTATATATTTTTATATTAATAAATTAATAATATTTAAAAATTAATTATATAAATTATTAAATATACATCACCTACAAATAAATATATTATATTCATTTAATATTAAATAAATATTTTCAGAATTCAATATTAAATTTAAATTTTTAAATAATTTATTATTTATATTAATTAATTTTAATAATTAACATTTTTTTAAAATTAATGATATAAATAATTATATATACATCATATAATATTAATATATATATATATATATATATATATATAAAATGACAAGTAAAATGAATATTTTATTGGAAAACTAAAAAGAAAGGACTTGCATTGGAGTGAAAATAACGGTTTGTTTTAGATAAAGTCTTTTTGCCTATGTGTCATGGTTGGGCCCACATAAGAGACTCTCACAACAGACTTCCATCGGAGATGGTCTTACTAAGTTTTTTTTTAGTTTTTTACTTTGCTATCTCAATCTGTGTGAAAAATTCTTAAACGAGAATTATTTTGAATTGAAGGGAGTAAATCGTTAACTAAAAAGTTCGTTGAACAAAAATTAAAACTTCAGTGATAAAAATGATAGTTGGATGGTCCAATAGAACAAATTTGGATACTTTAGTGGCCAAGTACGTAAAATAAATTTAAATTAAAAAGATAAATAATCAATGTGATTTTGATATCATATTTTTTTTATGATATATTTTGATTTTTCTTCGTATATTCTCTCGATATATGGGTTTAATATACTTTTATTTGGGTTTAATATACTTTTATTTATATGTGATCTGTTTCACATTATTGTAGGGGCAAAATTAAAACAAAGCATGAAACTAATACAAAATTTTTATTAAAAGAGAAAATAGTAATTACATTTTTATTTATGTTCATATATTTCCTTTATAATGATTATAATCACTGCTGCCAAACATACACTAAATTGACGGATAATTTCGAAGGGAGAGAGTAAATTCCAATTATATCATGCAAATCTTCCACTTAAATTGATTTTTCCGCCATGATCAAATCCTGTCACTTGCCGCTGGAATTCTGTAATTTGGATTCGAGCCTCAGACAGGCTTTTCTCTAATTCTCTTTAGTTTACGCGAGTGAGATTGAATTTGCAATCTCTCTTTGCTGGTCTTTTCCATACAATCGACCCAGCAATTCGTGGGATTAATTTTCCTGGCTTGCTACAGTCTTAGTTTCCTCCGTCTGCTTATAGGTACTTGTACGGGTTGTCAAGTAGAAGAGTGTCTGGAGACGGTGTTGGGTGAATTGCTCTCCTCACTCAATTATTAGTTCTGAAACAGTTGGATTGTCAACAATCTAAGCTCTCACCAAATGCCTAAGTTCTGAAGGATGGAAGAATCCTAACGTCTGGATGGGGAAAAGTAGGAGTGTGATTGAAGCGGTGTGCGAGTTGGATCTCACTCCTCACTCCATAACTTGTGTTTGTTTAGTCAATACTCGAATCTACATTGGTGGTCAATCTGGAGTTGTGATTTTGCTTTCTCTGGAGGCGGACACGAAAAGCCTTCAATTTGTAAAAACCCTAGTTGTTGGTAGCAACAAATCTGCTGTACAGTCAATCAATTTGGTCAGAGATGGTGTAATTTTGGTGGTATGTGATGAGTGTTTGTTTTTGCTGGATTCGCTTCTCACTCAGCCTCCCAAGAAACTTCAATTCTTCAGAGGAATCACTCTCGTTGCCCAGAAAATCTGTGTTTCTCATCGGACCACTGCCCCGCAGATCAATTCTGCCCCTTCAACTACTAGCGGTTTGTTGCATATATTAGCTAGTGGAATAATATCCAATGGGGATCAACATGACGATAATTTGGATGGAGATGATGTCTTTGCTCTTGTGGTAGGTAAACGATTGTTGTTGGTTCAACTAGACATAAATGTCTACTCACTTGTGATTTTAAAAGAGTTCCAATGTATCGATGGTGTTAAGGCTATGGTTTGGCTTGACGATTCTATAATTCTTGCTACCTCCAATGGTTACACCTTATTTTCGTCTCTCAGTGGGCAAAGTCACATCATATTTTCGTTGCCTCATGACGTTTCAAGCCTTCCATTGCTTAAGTTGTTGAACAAAGATAGGAAGGTGCTGTTGTTGGTGGACAATGTAGGAGTTGTTGTTGATGTGCATGGGCACCCTGTTGGTGGTAGTCTTGTGTTTAGACGGACTCCTGATGCCATTGGGGATTTGTCTATGTATGTTGTTATTGTTGTTGGTGATGGCAAGATCGAATTGTATCATAAATCCTCTGGTGTTTGTGTTCAAACACTTACATTTGTTGGGGAAGGATGTATAGTTGCAAATGATGAATCTACCAGCAACAAATTCTTTGTGGTCACCACACCAAAGAAGGTATTTTTGATCATTAGTCTCTTGTGAATCTCATTTCATGTTTTTCCTTATTTATGTTTTTGCCTATTTTTCAGATTATTTGCTTTCAGAAAGTGCCGGCTGAAGACCAGATCAAACATCTTCTTAGAAACAAGGACTTTAAGGAAGCCATCTCCTTGACTGAAGAACTTGAGCGTGAAGGTGAAATCTCAAAGGAAATGCTTTACTTCGTGCATGCTCAAGTGGGATTTCTCTTGCTTTTTGATTTGCATTTTCAGGAAGCTGTAGATCACTTCTTACAGTCAGAAACAATGCAGCCCTCTGAAGTATTTCCCTTTATTATGCGTGATCCAAATCGCTGGTCGCTGCTGGTATGAATTTTTCGTGCCTGTTTTTATGTCATTATAGTCTGACTACTTGGTGCAGCAGAAGTTTGTTGCTAAAGCCAAACAATGAAATTAATTAATGATATAATAAAATTATTGAATTTTATCAGACTTTTATAAACTGGTGATGACAACAATACTATAGTGACTCTATAACTAGAGAGCAACAGAACCTAATAGGAAACAGAAACAGGTAGTGGTAGAAGTAGGTTTTCTGATCTGAAATTCCTCATTTTTATTGATAATATTTGAAAGACAATTGGATGTGTACTCTTATTTCTACATCTTCTAGTTGACTTCCTACATCTCTCTTATTTCTTTTGACACAAGTCTTCAACTCCCAGTTAGGGTAATTTGATTACTGAAGGCACATCAGCAAGAAGAACTCAAAATGGATTAAATTTAATGGTGCTTGGTACCTTAATATCATTGATGCTAGAGTGATTTTTATGTATTTGTACCTGTGTCTTACTAATTACGTTTCTTGTTATGTAATATATTTATGAGTTGTGGTTATAATCTAACTGATAAAGCTATGCTAATTGGAGGCAGTGCATATAGTTAGTTGCACCTTTATAAATTTTCCTTACTTGGGGTTGCACTACACATTATTTGGTTTTGCTTCTCATAGTGCAAAACCATTAAATTGCAGGGTTAATACTTCCAAGTCTTGCTTCCTAAATGGCATAATTCTAGTTCTCTCTCTTGGGAGGTTACTCAATGGTGGAGGATTATAACTATTAAGTGAGGGGAGTAAACCAATAATCTACATACAACTTTTCTTAACTCAGTTTTTGCTTTAAATAACAATGTTGCTTACTAAAGAGGCTATTGACCAAGATTCTTTCTATAATTTTCAATAGCACTTTATCTTCTGTCTAGGATAAGAATGGCAATGGGGCGGGTTGGAGCTGATTTTTGGTCAACCCGAATCCGCCCCAACAGTTTTATAATCAATCTCAATCCGCTCTGCCTCGTTGGGTTTTTTCCATTTAAAAAATCCAACCCGCACGGAGCGGGTTTGAACTCGTCCCATCCCAACCCGCATTATTATCCTAAATTTTATAAATAATAAATAATAAAATATTTTATTAATATACAATATTAAAAAATTTATAAATAACATTAAATTATATAGAATTAAAAAAATTTTAAAAATAAAAACACATTAAATATTGAAATAATGTTAATTAATAATATTATATTACAAAATATATTTATGGGATGATTTCATTTTTAGCCATTTCAAACTTTAAATTAAGTTAATAGACCATTCAAACTTTATTTTAAATTTTTGAACTTTTAAAAGTTTGAAACTTAAAAATAAACCAAATTGACCAATGTGTCCTTATAGACGCGCTTCACGGCGCGTTTTTATGGGTATATTGGTCAATTTTGTTCATTTTTAAAATTTCAAACTTTCAAAAGTTTATAAACTTGAATAAAGTTTGAATGGTTTATTTATTTAAAGTTAAAGTTTGGAAAACTCATATTTTATAATTTTTCCTATATTTATTTTGTAATATAATATTATATAATTAATTAATATATATACCGGTGCGGAGCGGGATGGATTTTGATAGAACCCGAACCCACCCCGGCCCCGTACCGGTTTTTGAATTAGATTGACCGGGTTGGAGTGTGTCGGGAACCCGTGGGATGGATTCAAATTGCCATCCCGTCTAGGAGAATTTCACTGTTACGTTTTGAAGAGCGGAAATTTATATCCTATACTGGAATAAAGCCAATTTGTTATCCTGTTGATTCTTTGTAGTAGTTGTGTTATGTTATTGCTTTCACTTTGTCTTAAAATTCTCTTGCAATTTCTTTAGTGCTGCTTGTAATGTGTTAACTGATTTTGCAGGTTCCTAGAAATCGATACTGGGGCTTGCATCCACCCCCTGCTCCTCTGGAAGATGTTGTCAATAACGGGTTGCTGACTATCCAAAGAGCTATTTTCCTTAAAAAAGCAGGTGTAGAGACTGCAATAGATGATAATTTTCTATCAAATCCTCCATCTAGAGCTGATTTATTGGAGTCAGCGATAAAAAACATCATCAGGTATTGACAACTTGTACTCTAACATCGTATTTTAATATAATTACCAAACACTTCTTTCGGTTTTTCAGGTACTTAGAGGTTTCGCGTGAGAAAGATTTGACAATTCCAGTAAAGGAGGGAGTGGACACACTTTTGATGTATCTTTATAGGTCGTTAAATCATGTCCATGACATGGAGAAGTTAGCTGCTTCTGAAAATAGTTGCATTGTGGTATGTGACTCCTTTAATCTTCGCGTTTTTCTATTTACGAACATATAAAATGAACTGGTTGACAAGTTACTAGGTAAAGAATTTGGCATCCTAATCCTCCACCCTTCACATAAATGAACATTAACATATAATATGAAGGGTGTTGGTGTTTGGAGGTTTCTATAAACCACAGGCTCCATCCTTATTCACTAGCTTTTGGAGTTAGGTTCCAATAAGCTTATCTATCAATCAGTATCGGATCTTGTTCTTGTGCACTTGCATGTTAGGCACTATGAGAGCTGCTAAATAGTGTTGTAGTAAGGGATTGTAAGAGAGCTTGGTTGTTGGTTGTGAATGTAAGGTCGTTTTAGGTGCAAGTTGAATTGGTGTGGGGTTCATAAGACCCTTGGGGGCTCATAAGCTCACAGGTGTGGCTTTCCTAAGTTATATATCATTGTGATAATAAGAGTGTTGCTAGACATAAATGATAAGTTGTGAAGCGTGAAATATTTGAATTTGTTGGAGCAACGATGGAAATTATTTGGAAGCATGTGCCATTAGTTGTTTGGGAGCTTTTATTTAAGTTAAAATCTGATGATTTGTATACAGAAAACGTAATTAAGATAAGATAGCTTGCAGGGTTATTCTTAAGTAATAAGCTCTATGGTTTCAAATAATTTTAGAACCCTCTATTATATTGGTTTCTAGCTTTGAATTTAATGATGTTTATATCTCCAGGGAAGAAATAAATCAGTTTCTTGTTTTAAAATGTTTTGGTAGTAACTATCTTTTATAATAATAATAAAAGAATTTGGCTTGTTTGTACTTGATAAGATTTGGTAAAGCTTTATAAAAGAAGAGGATAGGGAGTGTGAAACATTCTGTTCATTCTTGCTACATATATGTCTAAGCTAGAAGGTAACCAACCATTTGAAGCAACTCACTTGTATATTTATCTTTCAGTGAGACTTCTTTTTTACTCGTTATTGCTTTCTTCCTTGAGGAGAAAAAAAAGGGTCAAAGAGCAAATATGTACAGAGCCAGAAGCCTATGAGTTCTTTATCAATTCTAAGGCTTACTGTCATAGGACTCAGTTCAGCAGTATAACTACTTGATGGCTGTATATAGAGTGGTAGTGCATACATTGGTAGTTCATTGATATTGAGGACAGTTGGAGATATTCGACTTTTGGGATCTAAATAATTTGTTTACTCTGTACAATAATTAGGATTCATATTCATTTTTGTCTTTGCAGCTATTTTCAGTGTTATTGGAATTTGATTATGTAATTTTAAGATATCTAAATTGTAGACAATTACCGATTGTGGGGGTAGCTTGTTCAGCCATTATTAATTGACTTTGCAATTAATAATTGATATTTTATTAATTATAAATGGGAGTGTAGGAGAGTGGGGAGGTCAAAGCAGTTTAAGGTTAACGCACTTCTTGTGAATACCGGTTAAATGTGGAATCTAGATTCAAATGCATTAAATCGGAGACCACGCTCAGGGGCTTGCTTGAAGGATGACTTCAAACCTTACATTGATGCTGCAGGAGGAGTTAGAAACTTTGTTAGATGAGTCTGGGCATCTACGGACACTTGCCTTCCTATATTCAAGTAAAGGGATGAGCTCAAAGGCTCTAGCAATCTGGCGAGTTTTGGCTAGAAATTTTTCTTCTGGCTTGTGGAAAGACCCTGTTGTAGAGAATAATATATGTGATGGTAGCATGGATGCTACCTCTGGTAAGGAGATTGTAGCAATGGAGGCATCGAAAATTCTCCAGGAGTCGTCAGATGAGAATTTAGTTTTGCAGCATCTTGGATGGGTATGTTATACGTTTCCTTTGTTACATTTATTTCTTTTGTTTGAAGGTCGAGATCTAGGGCTGGTTTTGTTTACAACTATTTTTGGGGCACGGGATGCCTTTTTGGTTTGGTTTATTTTATTTTATTTTATTATTTTTATTTTTATTTTTTTTTTGGGTTTTTTTTTTTTTTTTTGGTTATTGAAGTATTGTTTAGTAAATATAATATGTATCTGTGAAATCATGAATTTATTAAAAAGTAGTTTTGTCAAGCATAAAGTTCTAATATTAGTTTTGAAAAGATATTATACTTACTATTTATTTTTCTATTTATGTTAATATATATTTTTTAAAATCTCATTTATGTTCAAAATTTGTTTTATTATAATTCTAAACAGATTAATGGAATCCAAGGTGTTCCTCTGGTTAAAACTTTTGAATCTATTTAAATTTTACATGTCATCTTAAATCATTGAGTTCTAATTAAATTTATAGTTGCTGTGTTACTAGGTTTCAGATATAAACCCCTCACTGGCAGTTAAAGTTTTGACATCAGATAAAAGGCCACATCAACTTTCTCCAGGTAATTCGTCTTTTAAGCTACTTGTTTCCTTGCTTTTTCTTCTTGTTTTTCATTTTCATGTAGAATATCTGTAATGTTTGGCTGTTCTTTTGGTTCTGTTCTCGTGTGATTATATATTAAGTTTTTGTGTCTGCTGTATTTACAGTATGCAACTATATGATTTCAAGAACAAATTTACAGTAGGAATCTTAGCAAATTTGGTTTTAGTTGTAGAAGAGAAATTAGAAATTTCAGTACCTCTTGCAATGAGTAGATTCTACCAATTGTAACATACGCTAGTCATGTGTCTACTCCTAGATCCAAGCTAAAACCTTTTTAGCAATTTGTATCTCTTGGCTCTTTTCCTCTTATGCACTATACCATGTTCATGTGTTGTTGTGTGCATTTGGTGTTTTTTATTTTTTGTTTTTTTTTTTTGTTTTTTTTTTAATTTAAAATTTTTTAATTTAACCTTTTTCCTTCATTTCATTGCAGAGCGAGTGATTCCAGCAATTGATTCAAAAAAGGTGGAGATCCTCCAGAGGTGTGTTCACTATAGTTGGGGTTTAATGCAATTAGCTAGATCACTATATTTCTTTTGTCTTGGAACTCTGATTTGAAATTTAAAAACCTACATGAAGATATGAAACCTCAAAAGTTTGGGATTAGTTATGTTGGAACCTTCCTGAATCATGATATATGGCTGAACCTCAGAGTTGATGTGGAAACTTTTGAGATTGTGATTAATTTTGGTATTACTGTATATATAAATATATTCAATCATTATTTCAAAGAAAGGAAAATATAGTAATAATTTGGTTGATTTAACATTCCCTCTAGTTATTATTGTAATACACATCAATGTATATTGTGTTGTAGGCTTCTACAACTTGAACAACGAGTGTCTTTTTGTTGAAGGTTACTTTGATATCACCAGAGAAATATTTTATCTGATGAAATGAACAACTAGGATCCAAGTATGGGGATAGTGTGGAAATTTGGTCCTTATGTGCTTTGAGGTGTCAGAATGCTTAATTGAGATAAATATCATGAATCACACAAAATGGAATTTCGATCTTAAAGTGCTCCTTGTTTTTCAATGGTTCCTTCAATATATGGACTTCTATTTTGGCAAAATCTAACGTTTATATCTTTCTTTTGATCTTGTCATACTGATCAACCATCTTTATGTTATTGTTGTGCTCTGCATTGTTTTTTTTTTTTTTTTTTTTTTTTTTTTTTTTTTTTGTGTTTTTAGTTCATATTCTTCTTATATGAATCTCTGTTCTTTTGCCCTATATAATATGATGTTGTTTCTTGCACTGTGGACCCTGTATTGAACTTACTCCATGTTCAGTTACCTACAATGGTTGATTGATGAGCAAGACTCTCACGACACACAATTCCATACTCTATATGCTCTCTCCCTTGCCAAATCAGCACTTGAAACATTTGAAGCAGCAATTGCATCTTCTAATAGTGCCGCTGTACAGCTAGAAGAAGCTAAAGATTCTGATTTTGGAAATAACTTGTGTTGTCTTAATCCTGCACGTGAAAGATTACAGATATTCTTACAATCTTCAGATTTGTATGATCCTGAGGAGGTCCTTGACTTGATTGAAGGATCAGAGTTATGGTTGGAAAAGGTCTGTTTGTAGTTGCTACTGTCTAAGATATTTGCTAATTGCAGTGCTGCTAGTCCTCATGATCATCCACTTAACCTTTCTGGGAGATCTCACTGCTGCATTTTGGCTTTACTTGACAGGCTATTCTATACAGAAAATTAGGACAAGAGACATTGGTCCTCCAGATTTTAGCTTTGTGAGTTTGTACTATTTTTATTATCTGTATGTTAGAAACTTGCTACATATTTGAAAAATTTCATGAACTACTTTGGTAGAAAGCTTTAGGATTTCTTGATCGCATCATAACTAGGAATGGCAAGTTAATGTATATTGGGTGTCTCATTTTCTGTAGAATATTTTGATCTACCCAAACCCAATTTCTAGCTCTTCTCAGTTTTATTGATTATATGTTGCATTGTTTTGTTGGGAGCGTATATATTAATCTTAGGATTTAACATGCCCTTCAGCATGATTTTGCTTGTAGCCAAATTTCTTTTTTCTCCTTTATGAATGTAGCTGTGTTTATTTATTTACCAAGTCATCTACTGATATAAAAATGGTATATAATGACCTAGGAAGCTGGAAGATAGTGAAGCTGCAGAACAATACTGTACAGAGATTGGAAGACCAGATGCATACATGCAGTTAGTTTTTAACCCGCTCTCTCACCCGATGCTCTTCATTTTTTATGTTCCTTCCATTTTCCTTTCCCCTTTTATTTTCTTGTAATATGCTTTTGTCCCTTGTCTCCTTAGTCTTAACTATTTATGATACCTTCAGGTTGCTTGATATGTATTTAGATCCACAAGATGGTAAGGAGCCGATGTTCAAAGCGGCTGTTCGTCTTTTACATAATCATGGAGAATCACTGGACCCCTTGCAAGTTTTAGAGGTATAATTTAAAATTTATCTTCTTTTAGCTTCCCAATCAAGCATGGATATTTATTTATTTATTAAAAAAAGGTAACAAAAGACCTTATGGACATTCCAACTAGGTTGGCATTCCATAAATCAGTCATTTTGTTTTATTAACATGTGAATTTCCCTTAAGGTCACCCATCCTAGTCAATTAAGCCTGGATTAATTTCTGTGTTTTGAATATTATAGTAGAAGTTGGTTGTTGATATGATGGGCTAGACTGGTATTTGAAAACATTGTTTATGAGTCATGTATTTCAAACATAGTTACAAGAACAACTTTTTAGTCTTATTATGATGGAACTATCTATTTTGAAACATTACCACCTAAAAACATCACTAAAAGAGATGTATGTATGTTCAAAATGGCTACTGTCCACAACAAACAACAGCATATACAAGCCTCATTCCCGAATTCATTGAGTTAGCTGAAGGAATACTCCGTTCTGTTTATGAAAAATCTTGTTCATGTCCTGAATACTGAACATCATTTTGTAATTTCATTTACCTATGTAAAATTTGGTCACTTTATTTTAGTGTATAGTACTTGAATATCCTCTAAAGCACAGACAGGGTTCTCTAATAGTGTATGTTAAATGTGTCTATCCCAGCTCAACCGTCCTTCATGTACCTTCTTTTTTGTTGGTGCTAAACCTATAAATATGTTTTATAAAGTTTCCTTGTGTATAAATATGTTTGAACTGGTCGTTTGGTTTCATTTCTCTGTGAAAATAACTCTGTGAAAATAACGGTTAAATTTATGATGGTAATTATAGAGCTGATTTTTCTTCTACTAAAAGGTGGCCTTACATTATAATGGTATTTGATCTTAAATTTTGTTTTCCTTTATTATTGAGCTAAGTAAATTATAATTTGCCAGTCATTAATATTAATATCCTGTCATTGCATGCCTTATATATATAGCATAAGAAATGGGAAGTATTAGTCCTGGCAACTGATTGTATCTCCCTGGAAGAGATAACATGTTCATTTGTGCTTGTTTAATTCTAAGTTTATTTATTCACAAAAATAAAACCTAAACACTGATAACATATTTCATCAACATATAGATGCAACCAAAATTTGACTGCTGATATATGTCAATTTGACAATGCAGTGGAATTGCTATATTTTTGTTGAGCTGCTTTACTTTTCTCTTACTCTCTCTGCCATTACTGGTTAAAAATGAAATTTTTGTTTCAGACATTGTCCCCAGATATGCCTCTTCAGCTTGCATCCGACACAATACTGAGAATGTTGAGAGCTCGACTTCACCATCGTTTTCATGGACAAGTGAGGGCTTTTACTTTTATTTAATAACATTTTTCATCATTTTCATCCCCAGATATCTAACCCGTCTTCTTGCAAAACATTTTTTGGTGTTAGTTTTCTAGTTGGGAAATGCCTTCTAATTTAGTCTTTATTGATAATTAGAAAAGTAGAGATCCGTATTAGGATTGCATACAGGGTTGATTTAGTATTTAATGAATTTAGATCTGGCAAAGAAGCCTTTTGCCGTATTTAATATATAATTGAAGTGCTATCTGTTGACTGATAACCAGATAGTGCATAATCTATCTCGAGCTGTAAATATTGATGCGAGGCTTGCTAGACTGGAGGAGAGATCCCGGCATGTGCAAATCAATGATGAAAGCTTATGCGACTCTTGTCAAGCCCGCCTTGGAACTAAACTATTCGCAATGTATCCAGACGACACAATCGTATGTTATAAGGTGCATAACAGGGTTCTGGCTGTGTTTACTTTACCATTTGTAAATGTAACTACAGTCTTTTGTTTTGGAAGTTGTTAATGTTTCTCTCTCTGCAGTGTTTCCGACGACAAGGTGAATCCACTTCCATTACTGGTCGTGATTTTAAGGAAGATATCTTGTTCAAATCAGGATGGCTTGTGATGCGATAGAGGCAGCTCATAATCTTATACTTCACCACATATTGATCCAGACATACAGCTGAATAATAGCGTGTTTTACATGGGGTAGGATCAAATTGACTCTAAGTTAGAGCCAATTAACATAATCTTGTGTGATATGATTTGATTAGATTTATTTGTTTAATAGAACAGACTCGTAATATATGAGTCATAAATGTGGATGCATGGGCGACATACTAGTTTAAAAAAAAAGTGTTAAAATATCCGAAAGATGTATAAATAAAAAAATATAAGAAAACAAAGAAAGAAAAGTTCCTACTTTAACTTTCAATAGTTTTGCACTATATTAGAATTCAGATAGAGTTGTAAAAATAAAAATGAAGTAGGGAGTAGAAGAGAAGAAAACAATTTAATATGAAATAGATAATGAAATTAGAAAGTAATTCGGCAATCTTGATTGATTATTGATATGGGCCTTGATTGGATATTGATATGCTTCTCGAATATTGTAAAAGATATTGATATGCTTCTTGAATATTGTAAAATCCTGATATATTGAAAGAAAGAATATAAATTGTGATATATTGAAAGGAAGAATATTAGTGAGATCATACCACAAAAGCAAAACTATAACATAGGTGGGACAAGTGTTACTATGCATGTAAACATATAGCCACATGTCAAATAATATTTAAACATTCTCCATTGGATTTTCACTATGGGCCTGTTTGGATAGACTACTTTCTGACTTCTGATTTCTGAAAGCTGTTTCAGATGGTGTTTGTAACTGGCAAAAGTGCTTCTATCATTTCAGAAGCTCTTTCAGATGAAGTAAAAAATATTAGTTTCCTGAAAATGGCTTCCACTTCTTTTCTTCTACCGACAGAAGTCAAAAGCAGAAGCAATCCCAAATAGGCCCTATATGAGATATTTGACTGTCTCGTTAAAATCTTGTCAAAAAAATTTAACAATGGATAAAAACTGGACGAATAAAAAATATTTGACGGTCTCGTTAAAATCTTGTCAGAAAAATTTAACAATGGATAAAAATTGGACGAATGAAAAAGAGTACAGTTGGTGAATCCAATATTATAAAATTCCTCCCCTGATGATGACACTCATACATCTAATTTTCAAACCTGAAGAGTTTTTTGTAGTCTGATCTCGTAAACGAGTTTCTCAAACGTTGATGTTGGTAATAATTTCGTTATACGTTATAGATAGGTTAGATTATTGGAAGATTGGATTTGCTTCACATCGATTTAACCAGTATTCTGAAGCTCGTGGGTGTAGAAGAATTTAGGGGAAAATATGTTTAGTTCGATCCCCTTTGATATAACCTCCCTGAACTTGGCGATGCATGACGCATTATCTTCAAAAATTACAGTTAGCCCATTCATAGTTCGGGAGATACCACATGAATTCTAGATATGTTGAATCATTGACCTCAACTAAATACACTCTCGATATTTTCGTCTAATGCCAGAATTTCAGCATGATTCGAGGACGTGGCTACTAAAGTTTGTTTCTTAAATCTCTAAGAGATAACAGAACCATTATACGTGAAAATATAGCCAGTTTAAGAACGTCTTTTATGTGGATCCAAAGGTATCCAGCATCGGCATAACCAATCAAGCCCAGAGATTTATTAGAATTCGTATAAAATAATTCCAAATCTTTCATACCCTTTAGGTAATGCAAAATATGTTTGATTCCATTCCAATGATGATGGGTTGGTGTAGAACTATATCTTGCTAATAAATTTACAGCAAACGAGATATCTGGTCTCGTACATGGAGCCAAATATAACAGTGCACCTATTGCATTCAGATATGGTACTTCAGGACAAGTATTTGTTCGTCATCACCCTTTGGTCGGAGTGGATCCCTTTTAGGATCAAGTGTTCTTATAACCATGAGTGTACTTAATGGATGGGCATTATCCATATTGAAGCTTTTCAGAAGTTTTTCAATGTATGCTGATTGATAAATCAATATGCCATTTGATTTATTTTCAATTTCCAGACCAAGATAATATTTCGTTTTTCCCAAAATTTTCATCTCAAACTCCCTTTTCAAATACTCAACAGTTTGTTTGATCTCTTCAGGAGTCCCAATGATATTCATATCATCCACATAAACTGTTATAATCACAAAACCAGACCCTGGTTTCTTGGTGAAAATATATGGACATATAGTATTATTTTGGTATAATTCTTTTATTAAAAATTCACTAAGACGTTTATACCACATTCTCCTAGATTATTTCAATCCATACAAGGATTTCTTTAGCTTTATGGAATATAAGTTTCGAGATCCCGATCAATATGATTTAGGTAATTTCAATCCTTCTTGAAGTTTCATGTAAATATAAGAATCAAGTAATCCATACAGATATGTAGTGATTACATCCATAAGCCACATTTCCAGTTTCTCGAAAATGGTAAGACTAATCAGAAATTGGAATGTAATAGTATCCATTACTAGGGAATAAGTTTCATTATAATCAATTTCAGGTCTATGGGAGAAACCCTGAGCAACCAAACGTGCTTTGTATCTTACAATCTCATTTCTTTTATTTCGTTTCTGAACGAAAATTCATTTGTAACCAACTGGTTGAACATCTTTTGGTGTTTTCATTATGAGTCCAAAAACTTTTCGTTTATTCAGAGAGTTCAACTCTGCCTGGATTGTTTCTTCCAATTTTTTTTCCAATCATGTCTATTTCTGTATTCTTCCATACTACGTAGCTCATGATCATTATATAAAATATCTACTGCCATTGTATAGGAAAATAGATCATCAATATTTATTTCATTTCTATTCCATAATTCTTGATTAAAATTTATACAAATTTATTAATTTTTCGATTCTGATATTTCTTTATCATTTCCTCCTTCAGGGAGATTATTTTCAGAGATCTCAACAACTTTTAAGATTTCATTTGATTTGATTTTAGGATCTAGATCATTTTTCTTTATTTTACTTGGAACTACATCTTTTGAACCATGCGGTCTTCCACGCTTCTGGCGTGAGATAGGAGTTTCATTTGCTATAGTCTTTTGAGATTGTCCTTCTAGAACATTTACCCTTACTGGTACATTAGTAGCTTCTATATAAGACTTGGTTATTTTTGAAGTATCATTAAATGCATTTGGCATTCGATTGACTATCATTCGTAAATGTAGGATTCTTTGAACTTCTAGTACACATTGTGGAGTACGTGGATCCATATGCGCTAAAGTGGGAACTTTCCATGCTAATTCAAGTTTCTCTTATGGAGAAATCTTTTCTTTTCCAAATGATGGAAAATTAGTTTCATCAAATTGGTAGTCAGCGAATTTAGCTGTAAACAAAACTCCAGTCAATGGTTCCAAATATCTAATAATGGATAGGGAATCAAAACCCACATATATTCTTAAACGTATTTGGGGTCCCATTTTTGTTCTCTGTGTTGGACTAATGGGTACATATACAGCATACACAAATGTTTGTAAATATGAGACGTTCAGAGGATATTCAAACACTAGCTGTATTGGGGAATATTGATTATAATCTGTTGGGCGAATACGAATTAGTGTAGCAACATGCAATATAACATGTCCTGTAACACCCAAACCCCCGCTTTACGGACAGATGCAGGGAGATGGATGTCACGACAGAAAACATACATATCATACGTATACTTATATTGAACAGCTATCAAATATCAAATAGAACTTATATTACTGTAATAGATAAATTAATAAACTGGATACTTAATCAAGACTGGACTTAAAATCATCTGAATACAAAATCATAAGAGTTCAAAAATATAATGTTTCAAATTCTGGTTACAACTGAAATAGTTTAATAAAGCTTGGGAGTTCAATACATAATATAAGCGGAAGCTAATTTGAAAACCAATGTCAGAACTGATGCATGGAGTGATATATATGTGCCTTGCTATTCCACCTGACTGTCTGAACTCAGCATTTTCCATCCCGATTAGGAAAATTAACATACAAGACAAAAATAAAGAAACAACAGGGTTAGACTATCGAATGTCTGGTTAGTAAGCCAATGCCCAACATCCACACACATACAATGCTTCTTAAATTAACAATTAAGCATGAACACACCATATGCAGCTTACCTGACCATCCAGAGGCCTAAAACAGAAGGAAATAGAAGAGTACAGAAGATTTCAAACAACTCAGAAAGGTTCTAAAGCTTAATAGGTTCCTTAAGGAGTAACAAATGAATCAAATACCATTAACAGTGATTAAATAGATTAATTATGCCCTGTAAATTCTCTAAACTTAAAACAGTCATAACTTATTCGTTTGAAGTCCGAATCAGGCTTATAATAACTTTTCAGAAAGGGAAAATCAAGAAGAAGTCAGCAAGAAGTCAGGCGAGGAAAAGTGTCATGGCAAAATGTTGAGGCGACATAAATGAATTTCGCCTGAACATCAAACAACACTTTTAGGCGAGATTTTTACATGTTGCCTCATTATGGCGATGTGTTTGGCGATATTTGAACACTGTGCTTTCTCCTGGCGGCTTTTACTTAGCTGAATAGAAATATGTTGCCTCACTTTAAGCAAGGTGCTGTTAGGCGATGATTTTTCAAATTGAAATTGATTTTTGGGCGACCTGTTTTTGGCAGTATAAAAATAATTCGCCTTACTTCTAGGCGAGGAATTTGACAACGTAAAAATCATTTTGCCTCATTTTTAGGCGACCTAATTGGCAACATAAAATCATTTTGTCTCACTTTTAGGCGAGGACTTTGGCAATGATTTTTTTAAAAGAAAAAGTCTTGTCTAGAAATTTTGGCGAGGTATTTAGTAAAATTGAACGATTAAAACACTGTTTCGTTTAAATCTTGGCGAAGGCATTTGGCGAAGTATTAAAATTTATGAAAATTTTGTCCGAATAATAGCAAAGTAACTTGGCGAGATTTCAACTTTAAAAATAGGATCGCCTAAGTTTTGGCGAAATTGCTAGGCGATGGACACAGAATGTTGCCAACTTATCACTTAGTCTAGGCGATGAACTTAGGCGGGTGTTCAAAGTTTTGACTGCAAACAGGCGATGACACTGGCAACATAAATAAGACTTTGCCAACTCTATACTTAGTCTAGGCGATGACTTTGGCTGAGTAATCAAAATTTCGCCTAAGTCTAACTCGTTTTAATTTCAACTTTTAAATCTTCTTCAAATTATCCAATTAGGCAATAGTCAGTCTAAAGGCAGCATGTTAACCCAATATTAGCAAGTAGCTCAATTCAGAAATCATCAAGGCAATCATAACAGTTCACAGTACACTTAAAATTCAGATTTGCAGATCATATACCAGTTTATATATCAGACATCAAATTTTCAGAGAATGACAGAAACATATACTAGAGTATATCAGCTTGTCATGCAGGTTACAGAACTTAACAGATGATGCTAGATTATGCATTCAATATGCATCAGATTTCAAAAATTTTTCAGCAAGTTCTTATTAAACACAGAAAACATCAGATTACATATTATTTGTCTGTCTTTAGTTTGATAACAAAATCAAGAACAGAAAATAGGTCATAGACCTATTACTTATGAGCAAAGCTCCAGACAAATGGATCAAGGATCCCAGAAAGGTAAAGCAAAGCTCCAGACAAAGTTGATATCGTCACATCCAGAAGGCAATAATGACTAATGTCATCACATCCAGAAGGCATTCAAGGCCTGTACGTTTTTACGTATCGATGTATACATATAATATCCCTACGGCATGCCGGTCTTATCGCTATCATACTTTAGAAAGGACTTAGTTTCAGATTATAACAGAGTATCTTTCAGCATTCAACAAATATTTCAGTAGTTCACATAATAACCATTTATCAGTAAGTTGAACAACAGTATCAGAGCATATCACAGAGTCCAGATTCAAATTTCACTATACATTAAGTTTAGTCCATATTAATACAGCACTGAACAGACAATAACAGACATAAGTGGGGGCTTAAACATGGCTACTAACCGAAAAATGCTAATCCAACAGCAGGACTACTCCGGTTGACGTTCTCCTACTCCGTCGCCTAAACAACGGCAAACCTAAAATCAATAACATACTCAATCAAACCAGAAATTTGAATGTTAGGGTTTACAACTTGAGAACAGAAGCGACATTGAAGAACAGACCCAAAACAATCATGAACATATGAACTTACCTTCACGCTCGAAGAATAGGTTCAATGGAAATTTTCAGATTGACAGCAAAAATCAATGTAACAGTGAAAGAGAGTTACTGTTTGAGTTTTTCAAAGTTGAGAGAAAAGAGAATAAAGGGGTCTGGCGGCTGAATGATTAATGGTGGGGTAACCTAGGTTTTCACCTAACCATAGATAAATTGTAAACAAGCCCACCAGAGTTCTTTTAATTTAAAAATTTCCCCATTTTAAAAGTATTTTAAAAATCAGACAAATAACAAAATAAGTTTTAATTTGGCCCTATTTATGGATGTGACATGTCCCCAAACAGTTACTAGTAATTCTGAGCGCATTAATATAGTTCGTGCAATTATCTGAAGGCGCTTAATCAATGATTCAACTAATCCATTTTGGGCATGAACGTGCGACACTAGATGTTCAACATAAATCCTAGATACATGACAATATTCATCAAATTCTTTCAATGTAAATTCAATAGCATTATCAAGTCTTATATTCTTAATAGTGTAATCTGGAAAATGAGCTCGTAATCGAGTAATCTGTTCTAGCAACTTAGCAAAAGCAACATTACGAGTGGATAACAAGCATACATGAGACCATCTTGCCGATATGTCTATCAAAACCATGAAGT
The DNA here is from genome assembly GCA_031304145.1 of Cardiospermum halicacabum. Classification (NCBI taxonomy): domain Eukaryota; kingdom Viridiplantae; phylum Streptophyta; class Magnoliopsida; order Sapindales; family Sapindaceae; genus Cardiospermum; species Cardiospermum halicacabum. The sequence goes on along the minus strand of CM062393.1, from coordinate 24,281,821 downwards.
AACGAGATGGTCCACTAGGTGGATTAATGAGTCCATATATATCTCATTGAATTCTCTATAAAAACAGAGGAGATTCAAAATCTACTTTCGTAAATGATGCTTTCGTTATCAATTTCCCTTGGAAACATGTGATACACAGGTCCCTATCATTTAGTAAGATTTTATAATTTTTCAGTGTATACCCTTTTGTAGTTGCTATTATTTTTCGCATAATTGTAGATCCCGGATGCCCAAATTGATCATACCAAAATTGGAATAATTTGGGATCGGAGAATTGTCAAATTCGGATGATGGACCTCGAATGATGTCGGTCCAAGCTTCAGATTCAGAGTCGTTGGACTTGTCCATGTTGTTGGATTTTAGTGCGATGGGTCTCCTTCACCAAAAAGCCCTAAGACTATCTGGTAGGATCCCCGCACACACATATATACCCTTCAACTTCTTTATCTCTTTTCAATGTGGCATTCTTATTCTTTATATTTCCAACACTCCCCCTCAAGTTCAACTGACCTGTCCCAGTTGAAACTTGATCATATTTGTATTCATATAGCTCAGTTGTAACCCGTATGGCCCAATTGAAACTTGCCTTTATCCGTATTCATATGGCCCACTTGCAACCCATATGGCCCAGTTGCAATGTGCTCGTATTCATATCTCTATATCCAGGTCTTGTCAATTCTTGGACCTTTCATCTTCATCTTAGCCTGCTGCATATGTATATCGGGCTATCCATCTCTATCATGATCTTTAATTCTTCATTAGGGCTGTGAGGCCATTGGTGCGCATTGGATCGTCATGAACGATTCTGATACCATGTCAAATTCGTATGATGGGCCTCGAATGATGTCGGTCCAAGCTTCAGATTCGTAGTTGTTGGACTTGTCCATGTTATTGGGTTTTAGTGCAATGGGTCTCCTTTCACCAAAAAGTTCTAAGGCTCTTTGGTAGGATCCCCACACACACTTATATACCCTTCAACTTCTTTATCTCTTTTCAATGCGGTATTCTTATTCTTTATATTTCCAACAAGAACTTCTGATTCTCAATAGCATGGGTTTCAATATGCCTGATGGCTGTATAATATAATCTAAATGATGAAATAAGGAGTTTTTCAATCACAAGATTCTGTCCTGATTTGTTCGAAATAATACGCAAATATTCGACACCTTTTTCATTAACTATTTCAATATGATATCCATTCATTCTTATATCTCTGAAACAAAGCAAATTTCTTCTGGATTTGTGAGAATATAAAGCATTTTCTATATTCAATTCAGTGTTATTTGGTAACAGGATAAAAGCTCTTTCGGAGCCTTCTATCAGATCTACTGGACCTGATATGGTATTCACTTTAACTTGAATTGGTATTAGTTCCAGAAAAATACTTTGGTTCTCTCAGAATCGTATGAGTTGTAGCACTATCGGCTAAACATATATTTCAAGATATAACTAATTCCTGATTCGAATCCATAACCTTTAAAATGAAAACATAATATCAATTGAATGAAAATGTAATATATATTCGTAATTATTTACAGATATTTACAATCAAAAACCAAAATTACATTCCATTCTATTTACATCCCAAAATAAGGAAATACATTTCACTCATGTCAATGGTTCCATCACCAATTAGGTGATGTATCATTCCATCAGGATCTTCAAAGAAATCAGAAGTTTCTAGATTTTATATGTCGACAAGACCAATATCACCATTGCCAAAAACATCAGCCATATTTGCTTCATTATTCTTTTCTTTTCCTTGTTAGCATCTTAACTTTTGATAAGCTTAAACTACATGTTTAGGGTCACGACAAGTCCTTGAATAACAAGTGGGGCAACCACATCTATAACAGGGACCACGATTGAACTTTGGCAGTTCCTGAACTTGTTTCCCCTTTTTGGAACTGGCATTGTAAGTATTCCACTTTTGAGGAGTATTTGAATTAGGGGTGTCAATTCGTGTTAGCGAATTGGGTTTGACTGAATCCGACACGACTCGTTTATGTTTATGTTTGACACGACTCGACACGTTTAATAAACGAGTTACAATTTTTCAACTCGACACGAATCCGTTTAATACGCGTGTTAACGTGTCGACACGATTAATTTGGTTAAATAACTCAAAATTTGTAATTGTGTAATTCGATTACCCGTTAAACCTGTTTATCTGTTAACTCGTTGAATCTGTTTGTGCATTAACCCATTTAATCTGTTTATACATTAACCCATTTAACCTGTTTATGCATTAACCTATTTAACTTGTCTATCCATTAACCCATTTAACCTATTATATTTACATTTTTTTTCTAATATAGTAATCAATTTGAATACAAAATCATAAATAAAATAAAATAAAATAATTAAATTACAAATACAATCCAAATAAAAGTATTCAAATATTAATATAACTTTATATAACCATAAACTTAATTTAGCTGCGATGAAAGTTTTTACTGCAAATAAAATTGTGCAACAAATTTATTAAAAATTGTTTAGTGACTACAAACACAATGAAGACAGATAAAATATTTTAAGAAATTAACCTTAATCAAGAGATTCTGGAGCTGAAGAAGCTTGTAGAGTTTCATCAGTAGCCACAGAATTTTCGCACATACTATAATTAATTTCTTCTTCTGGATATTCTTCACCATCAATCACAAGATCTTCAAGGATAAGAAATATGAAAATTTCTCTTCAATTTACTGCCTAAATTAAAAATTATAAAAATTAAAATATATATATTTATATACCTTTATCCATAAGTCAATCTCGGGTATAAATTAATGCTTCCACTACATTAGGTTTAAGGTTGCTCCGATATTGATCAAGCACACGACCACCATTGCTAAATGCGGATTCAGATGAAATAGTAGAGAGTGGAATGCTCAAAATATCACGTTCCATATAAGCAAGTTTAGGAGCACGGTCTTCATAGCCTTTCATAAATCCTAGAATATCTAACTCTACCGATCTTCCAATTCTTCTTTCTTCTAAATATAACTCCAATTATGACTTTCCACTAAAAAGACCTTTATCAGAAGCTGTCTTATCAAAGTCCTAGCAACAAATTAAATTAAACGTTTTAATCATTTAACTAGGATTTAATATAAATTTAAAAATAATAACGAAGTAAAACATTAATAATACATACCTCAAAAACGTGTTCAATTTCATCCACGGCACTTTGCGGCGCATTTGTTGTTGAAGTTGAACAATTGAACTTTGTTGCTTGGATAGAATTAGACATGTACTCATCTAAATGAAACAACTTACTTTTAACATCTCCAAACTCATCCGACCGAACACCATACAACTTATCATAAACTAATTCCACAAACTCCTTCTTGTAACGAGGATCCAAAATAACAGCTATTGCTAAAATGATACAAAAATCAGCCCAATACTTCTGTAACTTTTTATACATTTGGTTTGCCATCTTCTTCAAAAAATCATTATTACTCTCCAAATTTTGCTTCAAAGTCAAATTTGTCATAAACACCTTAGGCATGTACAAATTTGAGGTGGGATATTGTGAACAAGAGAAAATATTAGTAGTTTCATAAAAGTAACGCAAGAACTTGCAAATTTTCTCTATCTTATCCCACTCAACTTCAGAAGGGCATTGCTTAAAGTTGTTATCTACATAAAAAAGTTTTTTTATCAATACCCATTTAGACAACAATGACATAACTCTATCAGCAATTGAACCACCATCACGTGGAGGAGGCATAAAACAAAAGCTAATGATCTTCTTGTGTAGAACCCAATTGGAATCAATAAAATGAGCAGTGACACACATGTAACCATCCGTAACAACCAAAGTCCATAAATCCAAAGTCAGACATATCCTACCAGGAATATTCTCTAACATTTTTTTAAGTTCTTGTTTCTCCCTATTGAACAAGCTAATCACATCTTCTCTCATAGCGTTTTTAGTCACCAACTCAAAATCATCATTTAAGAAATCGACTAACCTTTTTGTCCCTTCACTCCACAAACTTAAAAGGTAAGTCATGCATCACAATTAGTTCAGCCATTATTGCCCTAAATTCCTCTTGTCTTCTACATTTAAGACAAGCTAAAGACATAGAGTTTTGTCCCCCCGTAATAAACATTTTGCTAATATCACGCGTTTTAAACTTAAGACAAGTTTCTAAATGCCGAAGCAAGTTACCTGTACCACTTCTACCAGGAAATGAATATTCTGTACCACAATAAACACATTTGCATCTCTCGTTTCCATTTGCATCTGGGCAGGGACGGAGCCAAGAGGGGGCTAGCAGGCGCCATGGCCCCCCAGCTCCTGGAAAATATGTTATATCTGTATTAGTATATTACTAATTCCAAGTAATATGTATGGCTTGGTGGTTAAGACCTCTATGGATAAAAGAGGAGGTTTTGGGTTCGAATTTGCTAATACCCAAATAATGTTTTTGTCATCTTCTTCGTGGCCCCCCCAACACATGTATGCTAGCTCCGTTTCTGCATCTGGGTAATCATTTTAAATGACTTCCACACATGTAAAATACACTTCCTTTTCTTCCGAAGATCCTTATTCGGCTTACTTGAACTCTCTATTCTTGCACCATCAATTCTTGTAGCTTATTCAACTTGAATTCCATTATCAATAGCATCAGTACTTGAGGTCATGTTACTGTAAAAAAATTCATAAAACTTGGTTATAAGGCAGAACATATTTGGTTGTAAATATTATTACATTTTATGTAAATTGAAGCAAGTAAATATTATGCCTCACAAAAATTAGAATTAAAAGACGAAAACAAACAATAACAGTTGTCTCAAAATTTTCATTAATAAAAATATAAGGTGATAGAATTTTAAAAAAAATAAAAAGAATATAAATAGATAAATATGGGGGTATGCCCTCCAATTTTTTCGTATGCTGCATTGATGACCGATTTGAATAATATACACTAAAAGCGTCGAACCAATATTTAAAAAAAGTAAATAAATAAAGAACAACAAAAATTCGTAATAAAAATCAAGAATAATATATCGAATCAAAACTTGAATTACCAACACCACACTCAAATACTAAATTAATCAATCAAAATCTATACATCCTCACTTGCAAATTTGATTAAAGCTAATAAAATCAAGAACAATATATTAAATCAAAGAGAGACCCCAACTCCTAAGTTAAAGATAAAAGAACTAGGACTAAGACAACTAGTGTTAGAAGAAACATACCACACGAGAAATCGACAATGAGAGTTCACAACACTAATAGTAGATAGCCACAGATGGAGAATTTCGTCTGAGACAAACCACAAAAAGGAGGCAGAGAGACGGAATAACTTTTAATTTAAAAAAAAAGGGTATTGTTAAATTGATAATATATATAATATATTAAAAAAATATTAATTAACCCTTCAAAATTATATAAATTTTATTTTAACCCCAATTATGCGGGTCGACACGTTAACCTGTTAGTCAAACTCGATTCGACTCGTTTATAAGCAGATTAAACGTGTCGTGTCATAAACAGGTCAAAACCCATTTAGCTTAAACCCAACCCACTTATTTTTCGCGGGTTCGTGTCAACCCATCGAGTCATGACCCATTTTGACACCCCTAATTTGGATAATTATAGATGTCATAATCCCTATTGGAATTACGACCTCATCCCTAATCCTAGATCATCTGCAGATCCCTGATCATTCACAGATCCTCGACCATTACCACGACCATTTCTATGTCCATTTCCACACCCAGAACCATGGCCACGAACCATGGTAACCATGACCACAGTCTGGATTTTTATTATAATGTGCATTCACTTCTGGGAATGTTTGGGTTCCAACAAGGCATCTTTTATTATTTTCTAACAACAACTGGTTGTGTTTTTCAGCAATATTCAAGACTCTAATCAAATCATCATATTCTTGAAATTTTCTTTCTTGATACTGATGTTGTAAAATCGTTTGGGAAAGATGAAACGTGGTAAATATTTTCTCTAACATTTCATGATCAATTTTTTTTTTCCCACACATTTTCAGCTTGTTCACAATCAGATACAACACTGAGTTATATTCACTCACGCTTTTGAAATCTTGGAATCTCAAATTTTTCCATTCATCTCGTGCTTCTAGTAGGATGATCTCAGTTTGGCGATTATATCTAAAAATCAATGTTTGCCACAAATCTGTTGGATCAGTGACAGTCATATACTGATTTTGCAAATCATCACTTAGATGATTTTAATTATAATCAAAGCTTGATTTTTCTACTGCTCAGTTGTTTTATTTTTATTATCCAGAGTTTCATACTAATTTTTGAATTTCCACTTTGTTCCACAATCACTCAACCATCTCATATAGTTTGCTCCAAAAACCAAAAGTGGCTCAAATTTGTATAGATTCATTTTTTGCAAACTAAGAACACTTGTAACGTCCCGATTTTAGGGCTATACGATTTCTATGTTTTTGAACTGATTTTTGACTTTCAATGTTATGAACTCTTTTATGTGATTCTTGAAACATTTGAGAGTAATTGAATGATATAATGCTTATGGAAAGGTTATAAGAATATCTATCCATGTTTATTGGTGTTCCATCGAATCTGGTAGCGAAAACAAAGTCAAACGAATGAAGAAAGTGGAAATTTGCAGCATCAGTGGTACTGGCGACATAGCCTCTATGTAGCCAGCAGCTGTGGCGACATAGACTTTATGTAGCCAGCTATGTCGCCATCGAGCAAAATCTGCAAATCTAAGGTTTATTCTCGGTTCCATCTGGCGACAAACTTGTCGCCATAGACCGAATTCGAGCATTTTAAACCTATTTTGGCAGAATCCTTTTCATTCTCTCTCACTCTCTCGAATTCTCTCGTCTCGCAAGCAACTTTTCTCTCGATTCCTTCGCGATCTCTCCGTCTGGGTGTCTCCGGTTTAACCCCAATCTTGTTCTTTATATGTTCAAGCATGATTGATGATAGATTTGGAAGTGATCGTTATTGGTTTAGGTTGTTGAATGTTTTAGGGTTTTGGTTGGAAACCCTAAGATTTGGGAAAAGTGATTTAGAGGATTGAATCATGGAATTGAAGTGAGATTTGGTTTAATCGTGTTATCGATATGATTTATTGTTCAATCGTTTGTCGTTTCTTTGTGATTATATTAGGTTTCTCTTTTCGCGCGCCACGTATTCGACTGTTTGTCTAAATTCAATATTGCTCTTTATTGTTGTTAGGCGAAGCGAATGGTGCCGAGGACTGTGTCGGTGACGCTTAATTTAGCTTATCGTCGAAAGAAAGGTTAGCAACATCATTTTATACTCTATATCGGTTGTTGTGTGTTTTATGATTGTGCATTAATACGGTTAAACAAGATAACCACATGAATTGTAATTGGTAAAGTTAGATAGTGATTGATAGGGTGGATATTGATTGCTACTATTGTTGGTATATTGCTGCTTAGATATAATGATAAGTCTATTGCATGTTAGATTTAGGCTTTGGTAGCTAGAGCTGGAAATAAATGGATAAGGCACTAGTAAAGTACCCGACAATTGATTAATGAAAGCCAATGGATTGATATAATGGAATTGTGAATGCTAAATTGAATTTTGTGTTTTGATCACCGAATAAATCAAGATAATGATTGCCCTAGTCATGGTTGAAAATAGTGATGGAATGACATGTCATTAGGGGTACCCGAGATATCTACCTATTGAGCAAAATAGGATCTTTGGTTTAGCTAACCACATTGAAAAATTGAGTGACGACTCCTATTGGGTGTGACAGCACCACCGCCTACGGGCATATTGTTATTGGTGGTCTTCGGACCTAATTTATGGGATTCTAAGGTAGTAGTCCGTCCCGAGGGGGAATAAAAGACTCTACGGATCTTGGTCTTCGGACCATATTGGCGGCTTTGGCCTAATTGGTGGCTTTTGCCTAATTGGCCCCATTTCATTATTGATCCTAGATTAGTAGCAGTCTAATAAAATTGGAAACATAATATGATTTCTATTGAGTGATGAATGCTAGTGGATAGTTTATTGCTTTGGGGGTTTTATATGGATACATAGAACTTATATGGATGCCTAAGAATGTTAATTGAATATAATGAGTATAATTGGAACGGAAGGATAAATACACCTTATTGAACTCGTGAATAATACGGAAATTGGGCGGGTTTGTATTCTATTGTGATTGATTGCTAGACCTAGGTGCATCGTGTGCCAAAAATCATAATTGTATGTTTAAATAGACGCATTGCTTATGTTTGTTGGAGTGTGAATTGCTAACCAGACATCGATAGTCTGACGTTGTTTCTTCTCCCTTTTTCTTGTCTCTATCTATTGAAAATGTGAAATAGGTGATCGATCAGATTGAAGGTCGCATAGCATTTTCCTTTCATGATTTTTGGAACAATACTAAGAGTTGTCTTTTTCTTGTATTTTGATTAGTTTTGAAAGACATATAGACCCTTTTTTTTAAGTATTTTAGTTTGTAATGTTTTAAGACAACTGTTATGAAGTTTGTAAACCCTTCAAGTTCCTTAAATTTTGAATAGTTTATTTGGAGATTGTAAACATTTGATCGAATGATTATTATTATGGATCGCGAACAGGTCTATTTTCAAATGAATTATCAGGATTATGTAATTGTTTTCGAAATAAGGTCAGGATGATTATTTTGTAATCGATTACTTTTAATATCAATGCTTATATTTCCGCACCTATTGTAATCTTCCGCTCGCAGCTCCGTCGTGGCCAGGGGTTAAGTGTTACAGCACTTTCTTTAACTTTCCTGATTTCCAAAATTAAATCATTTAACTTTAGGTGAATAATTGTAATTTCTAGATTTTTCAAATTTACTATTTCTCGAAACCAGAATCACAATTACCAAACACTTTTTGATCTGGAAGATCCGATTAAGTGGCAACCAAATAACATACTCGTACTGATAACGTGTTGTAAAAATAAAAATAAAGTATAAAGTAGAAGAGAAAAAAACAATTCAATATGAAATGGAAAGATATTGGAATCAGAAAGTAACATGGTAATCTTGATTGGATCTTGATATGCTTCTGGAATATTAAAGAATCATAATATATTGAAAGAAAGAATATTACCGGTAAACGAAAAAAAGATAATATAGCAAAAGCAAAACCACGTATCTTTATTCTAAGATTGTTTATATATATATATATATATATATATATATATATATATATCACTGCTTGCATGATATGTATAATAGAAGTGGAAAACCACCTGTCAAACAATATTCACGACAAGAGTTTGATTAACTGCTCCGGTTTTTATTTTATTTTTATTTATTTATTCATTTATAATTAAATTTTTGTCATTACTTCCTTTTACACATATTATATAGATTTTAAGTTGTTTCCATTAAATATCAAAGTACTTTACCAAAAATTATATTAAATAATTATTATGATAAAATAAAAATTAAGAAAAAATTCAATATAATGGGTGAAAAAAGAAAATTAAACATCAAGATACATTAAATTAGAAGTGCTGAAAATTATATTAAATAATTATTATCATTAATTATATCAATAATTTTTTTTAAAAAAAAATAAAAAAGAAAATTAAACATGTATTTTTGTTGCTATAACAAAAGAAAGGAAAAATGGAGACAAAATAAATATAAAATTGATTGAGATTAAAATGATAACCTGAAGATGATACTAAATTCTTTGATCTAAAATGATGAATAAAGAGAGAATGAAATGTATGTTGTAAATGATAGTGGATCTCCACCTCAACTATGTATGTGTCCTGCATGCATAATGTATTAACATGCACAGTGACACGTATCCCAAGTCTATGTGTATATATATATCTAACAGCATTCTAATAACATGATACACAGAGGCATTTTGTGATGAGCTTGCTTTGCTTTCATTTTATCTGTTCCTTCTTTCAATATAATAATTCTTTAATATTCAAGATTCCTAAGATTACCAGGTTACATTTTCTGATCCGAATTTATTTCCGGTCAATATTGAACTGTATTCTTCTACCCCATTCTGTTTTATTTTTACAACACGTTATCAGCACGAGTATGCTCCCTGGTTGCCGTTTTGCCGGATCTTCCAGATCAGAAAGTGTCTGGTGATGATGTTTTCTTTCTTCTACGTGTTCTGGAAAATTTTGGAAAATTTTGGAAAAATATCATTATTCACCTGAGTTGAATAAATGGTGGATCTGGAAAGTTTGAAATGATAATATTATTCAGCCGAGTTGAATAATTGAATTTTTGAAATTGAATTCTGGAAACCTGGAAATTTAAAAGAATGTGTTCTTATTTTGCAGAAAATGAAAAACCTAAAATTTGACGAGCTGGAAGTTTCTGGGAGAAATTATATGAAATGGTGTGATGATTGCGAGTTAATATTAAAAACCAAAGAATTATTTGGGGCCCTCAATAAGGAGGTGCAAACAACTAAGGTTGAGAAATGTAAAGCCATGTATATAATTAAAACACATCTGGTTAAGGATCTCAAAAATCAGTATATGAATATAAAAGATCCTACAGATCTTTGGGTAGCTTTAAAATCTAGATATGATCGCCAAAAGGAAATCATGTTGCCTGAAGCACGTGATGAGTGGGCCAATTTAAGGTTTCAAGACTTTAAAGGTGTGAGCGAGTTTAACTCCGCCATGTACATGATTGTGAACAAATTGAAAATGTGTGGGGAAACAGAAACAGACCATGATATGTTGGAAAAGACATTTACCACTTTCCATCCTTCTCAAACTATTTTACATCAGCAGTATCGTGAAAAGAAATTTGTAAAATATGATGATTTGATTGGTTCATTAGATCTTGCTGAAAGACATAACCAGTTGTTGCTGAGAAACAGTGAAAGACGCCCTGTTGGCACCCAAGCATTCCCAGAAGTGAATGCATATTATAATGAAAATCCAGGCTGTGGTCGTGGTTACCGTGGTCGTGGTCGTGGTCGTGGCCGTGGTCGTGGCCGTAATTTTGAGCGTTGGAATAATTATGGAAATGGTAATGGTAATGGTCGAGGTGGTAGAGGATCTGGAAATGGTCAGGGACATGGTCGTAACAGGGATTATGGACATCCATATCATAATCCAAATGCTCCCCAGAAGTGGAATAATAATAATGCTAGTTCCAGTAAAGGGAAGGAAATTCAGGAACCACTAAAGTTCAATCGTGATCCCTGTTATAGATGTGGTTCCCCCACTTGTTTTTCGAGAACTTGTCGCGCTTCCAAGCATGTAGTTGAAGCTTACCAGAAGTTGAGGTGTGAACAAGAAAAGGAAAAGAATAATGAAACAAATATGGCTGACATTTTTGGCGATGGTTATACTGGTCCTGTCGACATATCAAATCTGGAAACTGCCGATTTCTTTGAAGATCCTGATGGGAAGATAGATCACCTGATTGGTGATGGGACTGTTAATTACAAGTGAATGTGTTTTCTTATTTTGGAATGTACAGAGAATGGAATGTAATTTTGATTTTGGTTGTAAATATTGTAAATATTAATGAAAGATATTACATTTCCATTCAACTAATTTTGTGTGTTATTTTATTGAAGTTATGAATTCAAACCAAGAAATGGCTTCACATGGGGATGTCTGTTTAGCCGATAGTGCTATAACCCATACGATTTTGAGAGATATAAAATATTTTCTGGAACTGATTCCAATTCAAATGAAAGTGAATACCATATCAGGTCCAGTAGATCTGATCGAAGGCTCCGGAAGAGCTTCAATTGTGTTACCAAATGGCACTGAATTGGAAATTGAAAATGCATTATACTCTCGCAAATCCAAAAGAAATTTACTCAGTTTCAAAGATATACGGATGAATGATTATCACATCGAAACAGTTGATGAAAATGGTATTGAATACCTATGTATTGTTTCAAGAAAATCAGGCCAGAAGCTTGTAGTTGAAAAATTACTCATTTCATCATCTGGATTATATTATACAACCACCAGGCATGTTGAAACACATGTTTTTGAGAACCAAAAGTTCTCTGATCCCAGAATATTCCAGCTTTGGCATGATAGATTTGGGCATCCGGGATCTACAATGATGCGAAGAATAATAGCGAATTCAAAAGGGCATCCACTGAGAAATCATAAAATCCTACTGAATGATAGGGACCTGTGTATCCCATGTTCCCAAGAAAAATTGATAACGAAACCATCGTTTACGAAAGTAGGTTTTGAATCTCCATCGTTTTTACAGAGAATTCAAGGAGATATATTCGGACCCATTCATCCATCTAGTGGACCATTTCACTACTTTATGGTATTGATAGACGCATCTGCAAGATGGTCCCATGTATGCTTGTTATCCACTCGTAATGTTGCTTTTGCAAAGTTGCTAGCACAGATTACTCGATTACGAGCTCATTTTCCAGATTACCCTATTAAGAGTATAAGACTTGATAATGGTGGTGAATTTACGTCGAAAGCATTTGATGAATACTGTCAAGTATCTGGGATTGATATTGAACATCCTGTTCCGCATGTTCATACCCAAAATGGATTAGCTGAATCATTAATTAAACGCCTTCAATTAATTGCGCGAACATTGTTAATGCGCTCAAGATTACCCGTTTCTATTTGGGGACATACTATATTGCATGCTGCAGTTTTGATTCGTATCTGTCCAACTGCTTAAAACCAATATTCCTCATTACAATTGGTATCTGGGAATCCTCTTAACGTCTCACATTTGAGAACATTTGGGTGTGCTGTATATGTACCCATTACCCCAACTAAAAGAACGAAAATGGGGCCCCAAAGACGTTTAGGAATATATGTGGGTTTTGATTCCCCATCAATTATCAGATATTTGGAACCAATGACAGGAGATTTATTTACAGCTAGATTCGCTGATTGTCATTTTGATGAAAGTAACTTTCCATTGCTTGGAAAAGGAAATGTTTCTCCAGAAGAGAAATTTGAATTAACCTGGAAGGTTCCAACTTTGGCGCATATGGATCCACGTACCCCACAATGTGAACTCGAAGTTCAAAGGATCCTACATTTACAAATGATAGCTAATCGAATGCCTGATGCATTCAATGATACTTCGAAAATAACCAAGTCTTATATTGAAGCTGCTAATGTACCAGCAAGGGTAATTGTCCTAGAAGGACAATCTCAAAAGACAATAGCAAATGAAACTCCTATCCCTCGCCAGAAGCGTGGTAGACCCCCTGGTTCAAAAGATACAGTTCCAAGAAAAAGAAATAAAAATGATCTGGATCCTAAAACCACATCTGATGAAATCCCAAAAGTTGATGAGATTCCTGAAAATAGCCTCCCAGAAGGAGAAAATAATACGGGAATACCATAATCAAAAAGTGAAGAAATTTCCATAAACTTCATCCAAGAGACTTGGAATCGAAATGAAACAATTGTTGATGATTTATTTTCATATTCAGTGGCAGTTAGTATTTCATATGATGATTATGAGCCACGTGATATCCAAAAATGTAAAAATAGACATGACTGGAAAAAATGGGAAGAAGCAATCCAGGCAAAATTAAATTCGTTGAATAAACGGAAAGTTTTTGGACCTATAGTCCGAACACCTGAAGATGTTCAACCAGTTGGTTACAAATAGGTATTCGTTCGAAAATGAAATGAAAGAAATGAAATTGTGAGATACAAAGCACGTTTGGTTGCTCAAGGTTTCTCACAAAGATCTGGAATTGATTACGATGAAACATATTCCCCAGTCATGGATACAATCACATTTCGATTTCTATTAAGTCTTACAGTTGCTGAAAAACTGGAAATGTGTTTAATGGATGTAGTTACTGCGTATCTGTATGGATCACTTGATTCTGATACTTACATGAAGCTCCCAGAAGGACTGAAATTACCTGAATCTCATCGATCAAAATCTCGAAACTTGTATTCCATAAAGTTACAAAAATCCCTGTATGGAATGAAACAATCTGGGAGAATGTGGTATAACCGCTTGAGCGAGTATTTGGTTAAAGAAGGATACCAGAATAATACAATATGTTCGTGTATCTTCATTAAGAGATCAGGGTCTGGTTTTGCAATAATAGCCATTTATGTAGATGATATGAATATCATGGGGACTCCTGAAGAGATCAAACAAACTGCTGAATATTTGAAAAAGGAGTTTGAAATGAAAGATTTGGAAAAAACAAAATATTGTCTTGGTCTGGAAATTGAACATGAATCAAATGGTATATTGATTTATCAGTCAGCATACATTAAAAAGCTTCTGAAAAGATTTAATATAGATCATGCCCATCCGTTGAGTACACCCATGGTTGTAAGAACACTTGATCCCAAAAAGGATCCATTCCGACCGAAGGATGATGACGAACAATTACTTGGTCCTGAAGTACCATATCTGAGTGCGATTGGTGCGTTGTTATATTTGGCTCGATGTATGAGACCAGATATCTCGTTTGCTGTAAATTTATTAGCGAGATATAGTTCTGCACCTACCCATCGTCATTGGAATGTAATCAAACATATTTTGAATTACCTGAAGGGTATGAAAGATTTGGGATTATTTTATACAAATTCTGATAAATTTCTGGGTTTGACTGGTTATGCTGATGCTGGATACCTTTCGAATCCGCATAAAGAGCATTCTCAAACTGGCTATATTTTCACGTATAATGGTACTGCGATCTCCTGGAGATCTACAAAACAAACTTTAGTAGCCACGTCCTCGAATCATGCTGAAATTTTGGCATTACACGAAACCAGTCGAGAGTGTATTTGGTTGAGATCAATGATCCAACATATCCAGAATTCATGTGGTATCTCCGAAACTACGAATGGGCCAACTGTCTTTTTTGAAGATAATGCTGCATGCATCGCCCAAGTTCGGGAAGGTTACATCAAAGGAGATCGAACCAAGCACATTTCCCCAAAATTCTTCTACACCCACGAGCTTCAGAATATGGGTTAAATCGATGTAAAGCAAATCAGATCCAGCAATAATCTAGCCGATCTACTAACGAAATCATTATCTACATCAACGTTTGAAAAGCTCATTTACGAGATCGGAATGCGAAAGCTCTCCAGATTAGTAGGTTAGATTATGGGTGTAATTATCAGGGGGAGTTTTTGTAATTGGATTCCACAACTGTCTCTTTTTCCTTCGTCCATTTTTTGTCCCACTGGGTTTTTCTGGCAAGATTTTAACGAGGCAATCATATAGTGGAAATACAAGGGGGAGTGTTGTAAATGATAGTGGATCTCCACCTCAACTATGTATGTGTCCTGCATGCATAATGTATTAGCATGCACATTGACACGTATCCCAAGTCTATGTGTATATATATATATATCTAACAGCATTCTAATAACATGATACACAGAGGCATTTTGTGATTAGCTTGCTTTGCTATCATTTTATCTGTTCCTTCTTTCAATATAATAATTCTATAATATTCAAGATTTCCAAGATTACCAGGTTACACTTTCTGATCCGAATTTATTTCCAGTCAATATTGAACTGTATTCTTCTACCCCATTCTATTTTCTTTTACAACAATGTAGATATTTAACATGTGCGTGTTTGTTATAAATAATAATAAATCATAATGTAAATTAATTGTATAAAACTTTCACTATAGTATAATAAATAATATACTGTTGAGGAAAATAGACCATCAATTATTCTTTCATTTCTATTCCCTATTTCCTAAATAAAAATTATAGAAATTTCTTCATTTTTCAATTATTGTATTTCTGTGTTATTTTCTCCTTTGGTGAGATTATTTTCAGTTATCTCAACAACTTCTGAAATTTCATGGGATGTGATTTTAGGATCTAGATCATTTTCCTTTCTTTTTCGTGGAAATGTATCTTTCTATCAAGATGGACTACCACCCTTCTAGTGTGAGATAGGAGTTTCATTTGCTATTGTCTTTCGAGATTGTCTTTCATGAACATTTACCCTTACTAGTACATTAGTAGCTTCTATATAAGACATGTTCGAAGTATTATTAAATACATCTGGAATTTGACTAGCTATTATTTGTAAATATAGTATCTTTTGAACTTCTAGTTCACATTATGGAATACATGGATCCATATGCGCCAAAGTGGGAACTTAATTTAAGTTTTTCTTCATGAGAAATATTTTCTTTTCCAAGCAATGGAAAATTAGTTTCATGAAATTGACAATTAGCAATTCGAGTTATAAACAAATCTCCTGCCAATTGTTCCAATTATCTAATAATTGATGCATGATAAAAACCAACATATATATATATATCTAAACATCTCGGGGTCCCTTTTTGTTCTTTGAGTTAGGGTAACAAGTACATACACAACATACACAAATGTTTACAAATGTGAGATGGTAGGAGGATGTCCAAACATTGAATGTAACAGAGAATATTAATTATAAGGTGTGAGGCGAATACGAATCAATATAGCTACAAGCAATATAGCATCCCCAAACATGAATTGGTAATTAGAGCGCATTAACAAAGTTTACACAATTATCTAAAAGCATTTAATTAATGATTTTACTAATCCATTTTGGTATGAACATGCAAAACTAGATGTTTAATGTAAAGGTCCATAAGATTGATGAATAGGTTTACATATATCTTCTTAATGATAAACAATATAATGATTCTCTATATTCAATTCAGTGTTACTTGACAACAAAATCAAAGCTTTTTTGAAGCCTTCAATCAGATCTATTAGACCTCATATGGTATTTACCTTAATTTGAATTGGGTTTAGTTTCAAAAAATATTTTGATTTTCTCATAATATTATGAGTTGTAGTTGTAACATATGCTAGGCCTAAATTTTTGGGCCAATTTGAAATTTTTAAAATTTGATTTTTGATACTTTCCGGATCGGAATAAATTAAAAATAATATTAAAGATAATGATGAGATTAGGAAACACTATGGATAATATCAATCTTGACAAAAGAAAAACTAATTTGGGAGCAAAATAGGCCAATAAAGCTTTAAATAATAAGTCCAACACATTGGCCTAATACATTGGTGAAGAAAGCTCTTTTCATTAAAGAAGGTATTATACAATTTCAAAATATTAATAAGCATATTATGGATTATGTAGAGTTGGATTGATCATTATTTTATTTTTTTTAGATCTCTGTATATATAATGTTAAAATAGGTACTTCCAGGTTGTATACATTAGGATGTAGTTGAAATTTTCAACTGTTTCCAAGTCATGGGGACCTGAAAACACCAGCACATGGGCTCAGGTGATTCCAGGTCTTGAAATTGTCAACTTCTTCCAGGTCTGGTGACCTGGAAGCATTTGAGCCCATCTGCTGGTGTTTTCAGGTTTCCATAACTGGGAAACAGTTAAAAATTTCAACTGCTTCCAGGTTCAGAGGACCTGGAAGCACCTAAGTCATTATTCAGGTGCTTTCAGGTTACCAAGACCTGGAAGCAGTTGAAAATTTCAACTGTTTCCAGTTGTAGGGTACCTGGAAGCACTAGATATAAATGATTATCAAGTGCTTCCAGGTCTCCTACACCTGGAAGAAGTTGAAATTTTCAACTTCTTCCAGGTTCTGTTCACCTCAAAACAGTTGAAAGTATCAACTGCTTCCAGGTGCTGGTGACCTGAAAGCGCCTGTCACATAATTCTTTTGGTTTTTTGCCAGTGTTTATCAAATTATTACTTCTCTAACTCCTCATTTTAATCCAATGTAGGTGACAACGAAGATGAAAGTGATAGTGAAGTTCATAAGATGGAGATACGAAAAAAGGCAAAAAATGAGCCACAAGCTAATGAAGAATACAATGGTTCAAATGTTGATGAAGATGATGAGGAGAATGAAGATGATGAGGAGAATGAAAATGATGAGGAGAATGAAGATGATGAGACAAAAAATGAAGAAGAATCTGAAGGTGATGAAGAGAAGGGTCAAGGGAACGATTTCATTATCAGTCAGTGTTCAATTATTAAACCTAACCTTACTGATGACCTAGAAGTGATGAAGATCCATGATAATGAAGAAGGAGATGATATGGTTGCAGAGAATTTGAAGAAGAAAGAAGATGGGGAGAATGAGGAAGATAGGACTAATAACATGGGAGAGAAAGATAAAAAGAATAAGGAAGATGAGGAGAATGTGAATAATGAGAAACAGAAAAAAGAGGAAGAATAGAGGGGGCAGAAAAGTGAAGATGAAGGGAAAAAAATTAAGACGACAGATGATGAAGGGAGATAAGAAAGCAGAGGAGGATATGGGGAGTGAAAAAGAAGAAGAGAATGAGATTGAAAAAGTTGGCCCGGTTGTCGAAGAGAATAAAAGATTGAATGCTCTAGTGAAATTCGTAGTTACATCGACACCTGAACCACCAGTGATTGCTAAAGTAAATGTGGTTGAACATGCATTGGTGACGAGGATGTACAAGAGTCAATCACCCACACCGTTGCAATAAAACCTATTGGTTTGGTATGTTTTTACTCTTAGTTTATAAGCTGTTAGTTCTATATCAGCAGCATTAATTTTTTTAAAAATTTGTTACATGTTTTAGAGGAAGGGAAAGAGATGCCGTGAAAATGTTCAAATCTATATCGATGATGATGGGTCTACTCCAGATAAACTGATTATTGAGAAAATCAAGAGGCCAAAGAAGTCAAAAAAGGCATGGAAGCCAGTTTCTGCAAAGGCACTTGCATTGCCAAAAGATCACATTGTCGTTTCTGAAATCCTTTCCGCTGAGGCTTTTCATGGTGTACCTACAATAAGGCAGGCTCTAGATGGATTTGAGGACTTCATCGCACCTGGATCTAAGAGACTGTAAGTAAATTCATTTTTATTTGTTTTTTAATTGGTAGCTTATTTGGTTAATTAACTTATTTGGTAAGTTTCACTCCCAACAATTGATCTGTTATTTTTAATATTACTTTTCTGGGTAAATTGAAGTTTGAATAAGTATAAACTGCTTCCTAGTTGAGTACATCAATCTGCAGGTGCTTCCAGGTATCACTAACCGGGAAGCTATGTATAATATAAGTAGTTTCCCGGTGTTGATAACCTGGAAACATAATTTGATTTGAATTTTTTACGCTCATTTTGATTAATTTGTTTCAGGAGAGAAATGTTACCTGAAGAGGGACCGATTTTGCCTAAGATGCTCGCAACGATCGTAGGTCCGGATACATGGTTTAGTACTCTGGAAATCAATCAATGGATCAATTACATGTACGAACATGTATCCAGAAAAAAGGATGATATGACAGTAATGAGCTCTAGTTTATTTGTAAGTCATATTCTATTGTTATTATGTTCTAATAAATGCATTATTGTAGTGTTTACGATACTAAATTTTATATTCTATTAATTTCAGACATACATGATGGGTGAGCAAACAACAGTGACGAAGAGGACATTAGACCATCTTTCATGGATATCACTAGAGTGGTAGATAAAAGCGAGTTGAATGCCGCATGGAGTGAGGTTGATCATGTATGTTCATCTTACAAATGTTTTCTACATTTTTTTAATTACACGTTTATTTTTAATTTTAAATTGACCATTTCGGTTTCATATGCAGTTAATATTCCCTAGTCACGTTAATGGAAACCATTGGATTTTTTTTTTAGTATCAATCAAGCTTAAAGAGATCCTGGTTTTTGACTCCCTCGCTCCTAAGGCAACTACCATTTTGCGACACATGAGGTCTTTTGTAAGTTTCTTGGATAGGATGTTGAAGAAGTTAAGTTCGGAAGTAACTATTGTTATGCCCGATGGTGAATGTAAGATATTGGTTACTAGAGAATCTGTAGGTGTTTCGGTTCAGCCTGACGGGTAAGATTTCTTAGTTATAATTACAATGGAACATATTATGCACAAAATGTGGTATTTACAAAGCTGCATTCTATTTGTCTATTTTGTAGGACGTCTTGTGGTGCTTATGTGTGCATGTACCTTCGAGATATTGGACAAGGCAAATAGCAAGGACCTTTGGGAAAATAATTGATGATGCAATAAGAATCAGGAGGGAAATTTCATATGCTATTTATGAGTGTTCAATAGAGGTTAAGGGAGGTTAGGATTTGCAATCAAGTGATGGTTGAATAAGATGTACGCCAAACTAAGAACATTTTGTAAAAGATTTTGTATAAGTTTTTTTCTAAAAAATTGAGTTGTCATTTATTTTGGATAGTTTTTTTGTTTATGTATGAAGCAGGATCTTTTAAGTCATGAACAAGGAAGGAGAATATGTATTATAATTATATTTATTAGCTTCTAGGTAAAAAAAACCGGGAAACTGTAACATTTTTACCTGCTTCCCGGTCGTAACACCTGGAAGCTAGTTTTCACAGTTTCCAAGTTACTAAAACCGGAAAGCAGGCAAAAATTCTCCTATTTCCCGATCAAGATGGCCTGGAAGAATGTTGATGTATTTGTAAAACTTGAAAATTCAAATACTAGATCCCATTAAATATTCCAAGCATTTAAAACTATGAATGTCTGAAATTAAAGATAAGGAAACAAGCTTCCAGGTCTTGTATACCTAGAAGCAAGGGATATTTTGGCCTGTTTCCAGGTCCTAATGACATGGAAGCAACTTCACCTTGCTTCTAGGTCCTGAGGACCTGGAAACAGGCAAAATGCCTCCTGCTTCCAGGTCTTGATCACCTGGAAGCCTGTTTCCATCCACTTAAAAATTGTAAACTCATTTTTAAAAATCATAAAATAGGTACTTACTGACACTACAATATTTAGTTTCCATAAGCAAGTTTTGTGAGACCGTTCGAAATGCGTTGGCTACTTTTGCAAGAAAGTATACTTGTACGTAGCACTTGGAAACATCATGTTATTCGATTTTCAATACGCGATGAAAATATTATCTAATGTTGTCAATGATGTTGTAATAATGATAAATGGATGGCTTTAATAAGTCCTAATCGATCCCCCGTCCCTCGATCGGTGCACATTTTCAAAAAGAATACATAGAGTTGGTGGTTCAACTGTTCAAACGGAGTTGAAAAAGGGCTCCACAATAATTATAAGATCTCACTACATACTCTCTAGCGCATACTATATTAGAACTTGAAAATAGAGAACAAAAAACATGCTTCCAGGTCTTCAAGACCTAGAAGCAAAAGGCATTTTTGCCTGTTTCCAAGTCCTAATGACCTGGAAGCAACTGCACATAACTTCCAAGTCATGGGGACCTGGAAACAGACAAAAATGGCTCCTGCTTCTAGGTCTTTAGAACCTAGAAGCATGTTTGGGTCCACTTAAAAAATGCAAATTCATTTTCACAAACCATCAAATAGGTACTTAGGGACACTGCAATCATTTAGTTTCCATAAGTAATTCGTGTGAGACTGTTGGGAATGTCTTAACTATTTATCCTAGAAAGTATACTCCTATGTAGGAGTTGGAAACATCATGTTATTCGATTATCAATATGCGATGGAAATATTATCTAATGTTGTCTATGATGTTGTAATAATGATAAATGGATGGTTTTAACAAGTCCTAATCGACCCCTGTCCCTCGATCGGTGCATATTTTCAAAAAGAACACATAGAGTTGCTGGTTCAACCGTTCGAACGGAGTTGAAAATAGGCCCCACAATAATTATTAGATCTTACCACATACTCTCTAGCACATAAAATATTAGAAGTTGAAAATAAAGGAAAAAAATGCTTTCAGGTCTACAAGACCTAGAAGCAAAAGGCAATTTTGCCTTTTTCCAGGTCCTAATGACTCGGAAGCAACTACATATAGCTTTCAGGTCATGATAACCTGGAAAATGGTAAAAATGACTCCTGCTTCCAGGTCTTGAAGACCTGAAAGCATGTTTGGGTCCACTTAAAAAATGCAAATTTATTTTCAAAAATCATCAAATAGGTACTTAGGGACACTGCAATCATTTAGTTTCCATAGGTAATTCGTGTTAGACGGTTGGGAATGTCTTAACTATTTATCCTAGAAAGTATACTCCTCTGTGGGAGTTGGAAACATCATGTTATTCGATTTTCAATATGCGATGGAAATATTATCTAATGTTGTCTATGATGTTGTAATAATGATAAATGGATGGTTTTAACAAGTCCTAATCGACCCCTGTCCCTCGATCGGTCCACATTTTCAAAAAGAACACATAGAGTTGGTGGTTCAACCGTTCAAACGGAGTTTAAAATGGGCTCCACAATAATTATTAGATCTTACTACATACTCTCTAACATATACAATATTAGAAGTTGAAAATAGAGAACAAAAAACATGCTTCCAAGTCTACAAGACCTGGAAGCAAAAGGCATTTTTGCCTGTTTCTAGGTCCTAATGACCCGGAAGCAACTGCACCTAGATTCCAAGTCATGATGACCTGGAAACAGGCAAAAATGGCTCCTGCTTCCAGGTCTTGAAGACCTGGAAGCATGTTTGGGTCCACTTAAAAAATGAAAATTCATTTTCAAAAATCATTAAATAGATACTTAGTGACACTGCAATCACTCTGTTTCCATAAGTAATTCATTTATGACTTGCAAGATGATTGGTACAGCTTCGTGGTCCTTTATATCGGGAGCAGGCTACTTTTTTGCCTGTTTCGCGGTGTAAAGCACCTGGAAGCAACGTATTCTATTTCCAGGTCCTTTTGACCGGGAATCAGGCAAAATAACAGCTTGCTTTCCGGTGTAATGGACTGGGAAGCTGTACTAATCATCATGTATAAGACTACCCCATTTTTTTCCATATTTACAACATTTTTTTTTCTTCCAAAATATAATATTCCTTTTATTTCTAGCATAAATGAGATTCATCAAAAAAAATATAAAACAATTAATAAATGTATGTCACTAGAATTGGTCTGAATCAGTTGATAACGCATCAGGATCTGAGGGTATTTTATCGAACGAAAAGTCATCTGTGTGACCCTCTCCTTTATCATCCTGGTGCCATTTGATGCTTGCTCAAAATCATGCTCTTGCACAACTTTGTTAGGACACTTACGAATGGTATGGCCTTCTTCCTTACAAAATCCACAATGTACTGGTCCATGCCGCCTCTTAGCTGGTGTAGCACTTCCTGCAACTGCAGCATCTGTAGTACCTTCTACATCCGATGTAGTCGTGGCATTATTGTCACTTTTACGCCTAATAGGATTATTACATGTGAGTCTTGTGTGACCTTTTTCACCATATCTCCCGCATGTTTTTAGTTCTAGCATATTCTCCTCTAGAGGAAATTCTTTTATCCTTTGGACGATCCGGTTGTCGCTTCTTTATAGGCGGTAAGACTGATCTCTTAGATGGTAGCCATGTTCTTTTGTGAGAAATGGGATTGATTGGATGTTCATATGATGTTCTCCACCATTCTTTGCTGTAATACTCATGGCATAGTGTATGTGGCTGAACCCTCATAACCCTATGTCAAGTTTCAAAAAATCAAATATAAGAGATATTATATGAATCTAACAAATAAAAGAAACGCATAGTAAAATACCTAGCTGCAACAACGGCATGTAAGTAAGGAAGACGATCAAGTTGTCAAGCCTTGCAAGTACATTCATTTGATTCAAAATTAACCACGTGAACGTCCTCCCCATATGTCACTTGGTAGCGCTTACCTTAAATAATAGGAACTGCAGTGTTACTAATGACATCTTTTTCAAGTTCATTAATGTGGATACAGGCCCAGGCGTTACTGATGTAGCCAATTTTTGTGCCGCTTCACGCCTATCACAAAACCAACGTTGCACCAATGCTCTTAGAAACTCATTTGCAGCTGTTATGGGTAGACATCGAGCTTTCTTCATGGCTGCGTTCGTCGATTCTGCAATATTAGAAGTCAACATAGCATACCTCCTTTTCCACAATGAATAACAACTAGCACCTAGCAATACCCAAGTTGGATCGTCTAGCATAGCAGCTCTACCTAGTTCTTCTTCATCACTTTGTGAGCTAACATCCGAACACTCTTCAAAATCATTCATATCTTCCACTTGCATTGGTTCTTTCTGCCCTCCATCTGCACCACCCCCAGTATTTTCCAACTCTTCAAACACGTCATTTGCAGTTGGTTCATTAAGATTAAAAAAAAGACGATGATTTTCAGTTGTAGTAATGGAAATATCCCTATTATGTGTGTCATCATCTATGTGATCAGTGCTCCCATTGACTTGTATATTATGTTCCTTGTCTTTCATGATAGTATCAACAAATAAATACATGTGATCTCCGTGATCCTCCTTCGCAAAATTAAAATCTTCATCGTTTGTAACTTGATACCGCTGTCTCATATAATCTTTTGACATCGTATGTATGGTCAAATCCAAAGTAGATACTATCTTAAGTTTTGCATATAATTTCTCTACTAATTGGGAATAAGAAATATTCGTATCAAGTAGCAAAACGAACATTTCACCACCTTTATATTCACCATCAACTCATTCTGCCTTGAACTTCACTAAAGTCTTTTTCATAGCCATACTGGGATAAATGAAACAAATATTAAGAGTATTTGATAAAATATGAAACTGAATTTCAAATTAAATCTAGCTTCCCGGTCAAGGGTACCGGGAAATAGTAAGAAATTGGATTTGCTTCCCGGTCATACAACCGGGAAGCATTAAAAACATTCTGCTTCCCGGTTTTAAAACCGAGAAACAAGCAAAAGATTTTTTTTTTCCCGGTAATGGCAGTTAGGAAGCAAAATAATGCCCAGTGGTTTCCCGGTCTTTACAAAAACTATCCTCCTTCCTGGTTTTTAATCCTGGAAGCATCATACCTGCTTCTTGGTTTTGTGACCGGGAAATAGAATAGTTTTTGTACTGCTTCCAAGTTTTAGGACCGGGAAGCAGCTGGAAAAAAAAAAACCTAATCGAAAATTCGAGAAATCAAACCCATACATAAAAAATTGGTTCCAAATAACAATCAATCAATAGATAGAGATCCTAAACTAATAATAATCATGCATATAATGTATAATTAAATGTTCCAAACAACACAATACAATCTCTACAATGTCAAAACCCCCCAATAAGTTAAGAAATATACCCTTTAAGAGCAATTGAAGAAGATATTAGAGTTATTTGTTGGAAGGAATTCTGCAATTATGATTGGGATTCATTCAATTTGGTGAAAAAACTCACGGTTGGTAGGTTTTTTTAGTTTCATGCAAAAAAAAAAATTAGGGTTCTTTCAATTTAGGAATAATTCGATTTTTAATTGTTTATTTTGATAGGAATTTTTATTTAATTTCACGGGGTCATTTTGTAAATATTTGAATTAAATTCAAATATTTAAATATGAGGGCATATAAGACTTTACGCACTTATTAAGAGTTAAAAAAAATATTTTAATTCATTTTTTAATATGTTTTTAATATGGAGAGGTATTATTGTATGTCTGTAAAAAATTTTTGTAATTTATTTATTTTTGAAGAAAATTTAATGTAGGACTAAAAATTTAAAGATTT
Organism: Cardiospermum halicacabum; assembly: GCA_031304145.1. Lineage (NCBI taxonomy): Eukaryota > Viridiplantae > Streptophyta > Magnoliopsida > Sapindales > Sapindaceae > Cardiospermum > Cardiospermum halicacabum. The sequence goes on along the minus strand of CM062393.1, from coordinate 24,256,383 downwards.
TAATTTAAGGTTTATAAGCAAAGAGCCCTTTTTTTTCCATTTAAAGTGGCGTAGTGAAGAATTTTACATGCAATTAATGTTAAATTTATAAATTTACTCATATTAAATTATTGTAGTGTAATTAATGCTAATATATCTACCAAGGTTAATTTTGTAAGTTCATATAATATTTTTATAGAATTAATGCATCTCAACAATTTTCAAGATGTTTCATAATTAGTATGCTCCGCCACTTTGATTACTTAAACCACTTTGATCACTTAAAGTGTGGGAATATAATTTACGAATAACTATACACGTTGATACATATTTAATACACTAATATAAATAAAAGGAAAAAACAACATTAGATTGAATTTTTAATGGTTGTATTCAAGAAAATTCAAAACTAATGAATGAGAAAAAACAAATTGAATTTAAAAACACAAGACAACAGTTAATGAGATAAAATAAAAATTGAGAGAAAGTTTAAAAAAATTAATTAAAGAACAACAAAGGATGAGAGATGTGAGAGAAATAATGTAATTTAAAGTATCAAAGATTAGCCGATGGGATTGATTTTACGTTTGGAATTTAAGTCTGCATATTAGACTCACTTTACGTGTGTGTATATATATATTGATTTATACATTGTTTTTAGGAATATTTTTATTTTACCACCGCATGTTTGTTATATTAGTAAAAAAAAAAAAAAAATTCACTGTTGATAAGTCTAGAATTTACCTATATTTTGATATGTTTTATGGGTTGCTATATAAAAAAATTGAGCCTAAAAGATTGATAATTCAGTTGATTTCTAGTAATTCTAGACTATTTTACTGAGACAGGGACTTGAATGAAAAATGAAGAAAACTGAGCATAAAGGAGTGAAATCATACAAGGAGAGGGATTCCGAAAGAAATTATCCAAGTCCAGGCAATCTGGCGAAGATCAAAAAATAAATGAAGCAACGCCAAGAGCCTCGCCAAAGAAGAGATTAAGTAGATGAAAGCATTAGGCAACTCAAGAAGCATCGCCTGGAGCTGAGCAAGGATGTAGCGCCTACTTGCCATCGCCTCAACAAGCATATTTAGGCGACATAGCCTGGCAATTGAATGAAGTCTCTCATGAAGCACCTGGCGAGGCGAAGGAAATGGATATCGCCTGGTTATTGACTTCAAGAAGGCGATAGGCTTGACAAATCTACTCTATATCGCTAAGTGTTAGGCGAAGGAACAAGCGACAGTTAATGCTGATATTTGGAGTTTTGCCACTTTGTTTTTCTTTGTCCTTCCAAATTTAAAAAATTGTCAATGGGTTCAAACTCTATAAATAGGCGCCCAATTGAAGCAATTAGTGTCTTTAGACAGTTTTTAGATAATTAGAACATTTCTTGAGAGCTGAATTATAAAGTTTGAGATCTAAAGTCGACAATATCAATTCAGTAATATTCTTTTCAAAATCTTGTATTTTGTTTTAGTTTTTGTGGAGATTAGCAAGAGATTGAAAAAGATCAAGCTGTGACAGAGTTAGTTTTCCTTTCTCTTCGATAAGTTCTTTAGTGAATTAACATGACTATGATAAATTTGAGCTTAGTTGTTGAATCAGATCTAATCATGAGTTGCTAATAGACCTAATGATCTGTTGAGATTAATTGTGATGCTAGATTTATGTGTATAATTCCAGTTAATACAAGTTTCAATTCTCTGATTTTTCATGAGCATATTGAATTGTGAGGACGAGCTATTATGTTAGGACAATGTCTGATTTAGAACAGAGGATCAACATATTGATTTAGAGATAGACAATAATTAAATTCATTTTTCTTCAAATCGATCTTCATTGGTTGATAACGTTGTAGTATAGAAATATATGCAAGTTGTTAGTTAGGATTAGTTAAATCAAATCCAGAGATCTTTGACTAATATGTTACAATGATCTAGGATGATGAATTGAAATCTTTTGTTGAATTATACATATAAATATGAAGTAAACAATTGAGATCAACAAATCCACTTGAATTTCAAATGAGCAACTATTTCCTGTACTAGTTTTTCATACTCCCTATTACAGAACTGTCAAAATATTATCCGAATTCTTATGATTCATTTCAAGTCTTCAACAATTTAAAATGATTTTTTCAACAATTCATTTTGAATCTTAATTGAATTCTTTCTTCAAAAAATACACAATTCCTGTGGAGACGATATCTTAAAACTACAATTAAACGTTGATTCGAGAAGATTGTATCAACAACACAAATTTTCACCATCAACTGTTTCATTTTTATCAAAAAAAAATCAGTTTTTAGAATTTTATATCAAATCCGTCACTAGATGAACAATAACTAGAGGCATTTTGGTAATTTTAAGAATTATTTTTTAAAAAAAATAACTTCAAAGCAAAATAAAATGTAAATTTTTTTTAAAAAAATTAAAAATTACAAAAATTCCACCCGTTATTATTCATAAACTAGCAGATGAATAACAAACGAATAATAAAATTAATAGAAAATGTTAAAAAGTGAATTTTATTTATTAAACTTTTTTTTGTTAAAAATAAAATAGTGGAGATTTTCTTTACTAATATTGCAAACATACAGTGGTAAAATGAAAATATCTTTTATTTTTAGTTTAACACTTCAGTCCCGTTTATTTTAATAGTTAAATCAAACATATTATTATATAATACAAGATTTGAGTAATACCACATTTGATAACTTTTTGAAAAAGAAAAAAAAAAATTAATACATATATAATTATATACGTGAATAGAATTTTGTGATTAAAATAAACACAACATTACTCTTGGTTTATTTTATACAAATCATTTACTTCAACGAAATTTGTCGATATTTTTTTACCTCTGGCATATTTTTTATTTTTCTTTAATTTAAATTTAATCTTTTTTTAAACCCTAAATATATATATATATATATATATATATATATATTAATCTCATCATGGTTAGAATTGTCTATTAAAATTTAAGTAATACATTGAAATTAAATTTTTATAGAAATGTAAACAAAAAAATTTATGGCCAAATATTGTATCTTTCTTATGCTTCATCCATTTTTTTTTCGAAATAATAAATATATATTTGATTCCCAATTTATTAAATGTAAATTATAGAAGAATGCATACATAGCATTTTTATTATTGAAATTTAAATTACAAAATCATACATAAAAAAATAAATATTTTTTTATATGTAATTTACTATCATGGGATGAATTTAAATTAAAAAATAATTTGTGAAAAACACGATGTTATTTTAAAATATATAGAGAAAGTATTTATAATTTGAATATTATATTTAATATATTGAAATCCGATCAATGAAACAACACTATAGTGTATAGTGAAGATATTTATGTTTCAATTTTAGTACCCAATACATTATCAATAGAATGGAATGTTATAAAAATATGTAAATAATAAAATTATTAAAAGACAAATTTCACTCACAGTATTGGATACCTTTTTTTCTTAATATATACCATAATGTTTTAAATTTATTTATTTTAAATATTTTTAAAAGTTATATAACATAAAATTTATATCAAACGTAAGATAAAATAAAACACATAAAATAAAACATATGAATGTAGTTATTTTTTGCCGAACAGTTTATATAATAACACGATACACGAGCTATCGCTTAGTACTATACATCCTAATACTAATTAATAACCAGTAAATCAAACATAGATTATGTTAAAAAAAAAAAAATGTTAATATCAAAATAAAATACATTTTATGTTTATATATTCTATTTTATTGTAATTTTTTTTTCATGTATAGATTTCTTTAAAATAATCCTTTTTCAAATGACATTTCACTATAAATATTATTTTAAAAATTAATTTCCAAACTTATCATCTTTAATCCCATCTAAAAATTACCAGACAAAAAATTAGAAGGTTTGACTGTATTCGCATTTAATTTCGCATAAAAGGTCTCCCATTTTCACGTTCTGAGTTTTTTTATTATTATTATTTGTTTTCATTCATTTGCATTAGTAGCCTGCAAACTTAGATGCATGAAAGCATCACGCCAGAGCCAGAAGAGCTTACAAAAATGAATTATTCCTGGGGTCGTGGTTTGCCAACCACTCCTCATTACGTCGCACCTGTTGTTCCAGCATTGACATTTCTTCCTGAAACCAAAAATAAAACAAGCCTTCTAAGTTACGACATATAATCATATGACTTCTATGCAGCAAGATCACAATGTAATGCGCGCACTCACATTGATAAAAGAAATTTCAGTTGTGACCTCATCCATTCGACTTTCCAAATGATCTATGGCCCGGAGTATATCTAGGTAAGTCAAATTATTATTGTGGGCAGCAGCATGAAGGCGTCCCAAATAATGTTGAGCATTCTGTAAATTGAAGATCTTAAGAGTTAAAAACAGCTGTATGGATACTTAATTCAATGACATTAATGCCACGTATCATTTCATTCCATATAAGCTCAGATGTGGCAAACAATCATTTTAATAAAGTAAAAGCCTATCAAAATTCATATGACAAAAGATATTGTAGTACCAGATTAAGTGAAGAGGTATCTGTTGAACCTTGTGATGGAGCTGGCTGCCTAGCAGCCAAGTGCATGGTGTGTCCATTCTCCAAATCTACATCAGTTAAGGTTGAAACAAAACAAAACACTATTTATAATAGAGTAAATATAGCACCAATAGATGAGAATGTGCATGAAAAATAGTTGAGGTGATACAGTCAGACTAAACATATATGCAAGGAAGATACTAAAGTACCCAACACTCACTAAAGAGAAGTAAACTAAGATTGACTTGGCTACATGTAGTAAGAGATGACTTTCGGAATTTAGAACTTAAAAAAATATATATTTAAATATATAATATAATATAACGAATCCAAATTGAATTGGGACAAAAACTTGTAATGGTGGTTGTTGGTCTACATCGGAATGAAAGACATGTCATTAGAAATAATGGATCAGATAACAAATAAAAGCTAAGTGTATACATGCAAACTAATGGCGGCATATAAGGTATTTAGCTAATTGCATGATTCAGAGGATACGGTATTCCGAAAGGAAATGATAATCATCAAGGAAATGTCCATTGAAAATCAATCGTTGCCGACCAGCTGGAACATTGACAACCCTAGCTATGCTTTCCTTGAAAGCCAAAACCTGCATCTGAAATTATTGGAACCAGATGATTTAGAAATAAAACTACTATTTAAGATACAAGACCTGCTAAAAGAATATGAATCTTTGAAATGAAAAGGATAACAATATCAAAAACTTAGACTGCATCACAAGGTATTAATAAAGAGGTCTTTGCTTACATTTTTGTCCACTAAAAAATTGTAAACTTGGGAATTAATAGCACTGATCACATTAATCCATATTGTAGGAGCACCTTGCACCATAACAACTACTTGTAAGGTATCTGAAAAATATATATAGTATGTATTAAGAAAAAATTTAGGTCACAAAATCTAACTTAAAAAAGAGTAATTTTTAGTTCAACAGCAATAAATGGCAGGAAAAAAAAAATAGTTTACAGAACATTCCTTAGGGATACATCATTGATCTGCAGTGCCATACAGTACTAGGTGCACAAGAGTAACAGGCAACCTCAATATGTGTAATTCTAACAAAAAAATTACACATATTCAACACACTGCCCATAATATGATAACTTATTTAGCCAAACTAGATCATTCAAACTTAATATATACCCAACAAACTGTTTCAAGGTTTAAAGTGGATAAGATGAATTTTCAAATATTTTAAATCCTACTTAGATAAATGATTAGGTTTTTAAAGATAGATATGCAAGCTAACCTGCATATGTATTAGAGACATGTCTGTTTATTAAAAAGATATTAAAAAGATATCAACTAGCTAGAAAGAAATAATACATGAAACTAGAAGATATCACAAGCACAATGATACAACTCAGATTCCATGTTCCAAATAATAAACAGTCATCAGAAATATTTAAAACCAACCCCACAAACATGATTCATGATCACATTTTTAACATAATTACTTTTTTTTTATGACATGTAACATCAATCAAATGTAATCTCACAATTACAATCAGGATATTGTAATCAAATGTTACATATATGATAGTCACTGATGTTTATGAGTGAGTCACAACCATCATAGTAAGGATAATGAACAGATCTCCTAGCATGTTTAATATCAACAAAGAATCATATGGACTTTGAACACCATACCCAGTTAAGATCAGCAAAATGAGACTTGAATTCAACTTATCATAGATCTAACAATCAACACAAGTTATACCAACAACAAACCTGAATTTTTATCCGTATTCAACTCATTCATTTCTTACATCACCAAACATTTTAAAAGCTTTAATAAAACTATAGACATTAAAATCAAACACTCATCCTGAACCATATCTAGATTCACATCAAAATCTAGATCATGGTCAACAAACAAATCCAAGAAAGATATACATCATCAAATGCAACCCAGCTAGATATTCTACAAAAGATCAAATTCACAAAGAGAAAAATCAAATGGATTATTTTAGGGTAAGTGATAATCATACACAAAAATCAAAAATCAAAAATCAAAATAAAATAAAATAAACAGATTCCATATCACATATATGAAAAGGCGACCAAACCTAAGACTGTGAAATGAGGGCAGAGGCAGTGACACTATACATGCCCATATTGATCTATTTATACTTCAAAGTAAGGAAGGGTTCTCAACCAGAGAATATGCTCTATGAGCCAGGTTTGGAAGGTTGAGGGGTCTAAAACCACGAATGTCAGCCATTTGATCATATTGTAACTTAATCACGTTTTCCAAATCAATCGGTTAAGATTACACCGGCAAATATAGAAACACAGCATCAAACAAATGACAAAGAATTGCTTCCTTCAAGGGTTACAATAATCCCGAACATTCGAAATTGAAATATCAGATAACTTGTAAGCTTTGAAATTGATGGAGAACTGTACCTGTGGTGGGGTTTTGAATATTCTAAGAGCATGCTTTTGCTCTGCTAAACCGGGGCCGGTTGTTTTCAGTGGTTTCGTCACGGTTTCGTCCATTAACATTTGTTAATGAACTGAATTGCTCAGATAAGTTTGTTTGTTTGAGTTTATATTTTTGAGCAGCATTCATTATCAAATTGGCCGGAGTATATTTGAGCTTATATGGGCGGCCTGCATTAGTGTATATTTTCATTTTAATATCTATATATATATATATATTATTTAATTTTATTTTATTTTTTAAAAAAGTTAATTTTATCTTTAAGACTCGTAAATCTAATAAAAATAATAACAAATTTTAACATTTAAACTATTTTAGTAAATATTATGTAGATAAATGTTGTTTTATTAAAAAAATAATTAAATTGTTGAAAATACTTTTATTAAAACTATGTTGATTATAATAACAATTTAATTCTACATGTTCTTTTATTATTTGAATTTTAAATATTTAAATTAAGGGTGGTACTTTTGAGTTTTTTTTATTAAAAAATTATATTTCTAAATTAATGTTAAAATTTTTATAAAATTGAACTCTTTTTTCAAAAAAAATGCAAAAAATAGATCAAAATAATCATCTTACTTTCAATACTAATATATATATATCCAATAACTTGCCTATATTACATATCGGGAAGCATGCAAAATTCAAGTCTATTTCCTGATGTGTAGTACCGGGAAGCAAACTTGGTAGGGTGGTGTCAAGCTAGGCCATCGCATGTCTAGTGGCATTCCTAGAGTCATGTTGAGTGGCATGACTCAAAAGATTGTGGAAATGAGATGATTGATTAAGTTGATCAAGTATGCACACAAATGCTATCATATGGCGTGCATGGCACTGAGATAAGCTTGTTAGATTGGTGCTGAGCTTGGAGAAAATGTGGGCAGTAGATTGGACGGTAGGCACACTCAGAAGACTACGATGGGCGCATATTAGCTGCGTAGACGCGCGCGTCGGCTTGGTGGATTGGCGTATTCTGTTGGAGCAGATGTTCGCATGGGTGGTGCAAAACCCGCACATTTCAGTTGGGGCAAACGAGCCACAGGCGAGGCAAAATGCTCGCATTTAAATGGCTGCTTGGCACAAGGGCTAGCACATATTGGCTAAACCATGCGAGAGAGAACAAGTGCAGCTGACAGGCGTCATCATGGGCTATTGGTTGTGTGTGGGTTACCTTGACTTGGGGCGGCTACAAGGAAGACAATCGTGGGTTCTTATGTGATGCGAATGGTTTGGAAACCATGCGACTAATTAGCTAAACAATGCGGGCAAATGTGAGAACCATGTGGGAGGTGCTATAAACGATCGGTGGAATCAAAGATCAATGCGAGCAAGGTTGGAACCATACGAGCATTGGGTAGTTACCTGAAAATTAAATCTTATTTGTGGGCGACCACGTGGCTTTATCTGAGCCTTCTTCTATCTTAGAGACTTGTATGGGTGGACCTATTCACAAGGATTGCTGATTGGACAGTAGTTTGTGGCGGTTTTATATGTTTGTGGGGTGATTTTTATGTAATGGGGACTATTATTGGGCTGATAACCGCCAAGAAACTTCCCTTGCTCATATAAAAGGGACTTGTCACAATGTGCGCATAAAGACATTGACAGTATGATATTCAAACTATCACATCATCTCGGTGTGAAAAAGGAAAGAATGGATGACTGGAATCGAAATTCTAGTGTTAACACTCCTAAAACGTATAACCAAAAATTAGGGGTGTTACAAGTGGTATCAGAGCCAGATTGGTTCAAAATTCTTGGTTAATTCATTAATTATAATTTTTTTGTTATGGTTAGATGGACTCACTAGGTTCTCTGTTGCAACAGTTGGGTCAAGTGGAGGTAAAATTCAATTCTGCTTCTATGTGTATAATACCGGAAACAAATTTTTGCTTCCTAGTAATACATACCGGGAAACAAATTTTTGCTTTCTAGTAATACACACCTAGAAGTATATTTAAATTTGGATTAATTCCAAAAAACCCACATATATTTACCAAATTCACCAAAAAACCACGTGAGTTTCATTTTTCACTATTTTCATGCTTTTGCGTTATTAATCGTTTGTGTTACTGTTGCCATCCATTAGAGGTTAAAGGGCACTTAAATTAAGAGGGTAATTTCGTCTTTTACACTTATTTTTTAATTGAAATTTTTAAAAATTAAAATAAAATGAGCAGACGACTCTGTTGTACTCAAACATTGAATCTCTATCCCCAACCTCAAGCCTTGTAACTCTGTTACAACTGGAACCACCAAACTCATTGAATCCAACCACTTCCCTTTATCTTCAACCATTTTCTTAATAATCTGAATGGAATCCTCAGAACAATAGTTCTTCATTAACCCCAAAAATCAATGCATCACGTAAAACCATATCTCTCTTAGCCATTTTATCAAACACCTTTCGAGCAGTCTCAACCATAAAAAATCTACCACCGAACACAAATACCTAATCCGACTCAAACCCATAAACAATCGATTGTCTATATAATAAAACACTAACACCGTGATCACACCGGTTGAAGCAGCAGACACAACAAAAGAGTAAGTGACTTGGGTGGAGATGATGATGCCAACAAGTTATTAATGAATGATTGGACTATTTTTGTAGCTGCAGCTGTTATTGTCTTACTTCAAAATAGAGACTGACTCGTTGTCTGGAGATCATTCTTTGTTGAAATTTGGGATTAAACAACCACCTACTCCTAAATCTAAGCCTCCATTCATTGACTTGGGTTCGAAATCAAGTTCTTCAACTCTCATGTCTAGTTATACTTGTGATGGGTCTCTAGTATAAGGGATGAGAGTTGCCGAGTGTTGCTGTTATGAACTTCTGGGTCATGGAGTAGTTGAGCTCTAGAGCAGGTAATGTATTGAAGAGCTGAGGAATCTCATCATAACTGAAGTCAAAGTCTAGATCCAAGCACCTTTAAGCTTATCAATGTCATCATCTATCAAAATTATTTGTGTTTTCTTGTTGGTATGTAGAAAAGGAAGACTAGACAGTTTCATCTGTAAATAATTTTAAATTTGAGAATTCAGAATAATCTGGAAATTGTTGACCACATCTTGATAAAGAAGTAGTTTGTGATTATGAATGAGATAAAGAAGAAAAAGAAAATACGTGGTCAAACGTGGGCCTTTTATTATTATTATTATTATTTAAATTTTTTTTAGTTAAAAGTTTAGTAAAAAGACGAAATTGCCCTTCTTAATTCAGGCGTCCTTTGACCTTTAACATATTGCAACAGTATCATATACGGTTAATAACGTAAAAGTGGGAAAATAGTGAAAAATGGAACTCACGTTGTTTTTTTGTGAATTCGGTAAATGTATGTGGGTTTTTTTGGGATTAACCCTTTAAGTTTTATCTGCTTCTTAGTAGCACATATCGTAAAACTCATTTTTTGCAATTTTTTTTAAGTTTAGTATTATAATTTAAAAAAAAAATTAAAAGTGTAAAAATTTTAGGGTTATTCTAGAACTTTAAAAAAATAATAATAAAAAGGGTTATTTTTATTTTTGTTATTTTATAACTTTTATTTACATTATATAGTCCAACTTTAAAAATTTTACAAAAATAATCTTTCAAACTTTCACTTTTCAAAAATGAACCAAATTGACAATTTTATCCTTCTATGAAGATCTTTTACACTAATCTGTGAATGTGTGAAGGTAGTCTGTGAAGAGGACCTTCACATATGTGATGGTCTATTTTTGAAAATCAAAGTTTGGGTGGCTCAAAAATAGAAATAAAGTTCTATTAGTTTAGTTTTGAATTTTCAAACTTTGTTTGGTTCATTTTATGTAATTTTCCCTAATAAAAATTGATAAGGTCTAATTTTACGTATTTTCACTTAAATTAATTAATTTTGTTATTTTTTTTAATTTTTTATCTTTTTTTTAATTTTTATCTTTTTTTTAATTAAATTCTTTTTTTATTTTATTATACTAGTCTTATATTATAATTTTATTTTTTATATTTTAATTTTTTCTCTAAGAATTTTAATTTAATTTTATTCTTTACACTTATTCTAATTTAACTTCCTTCTCGAATTAGTAGTTAAGATTGATTTCAAATTAAATTTAAAAAATAATGCAATTAAAAAATCAATTACTTAAATCAATTGATATTGCAATTGAAAAACCAATTATACTTAGTGCAATTAATTTCAACTCACCCTATTTTTTGCAACCAAAGAAAGAAAAATAGATCTTTTTCAAATATTTATAACAAAAAATAATAAGTAATAATACAATAAACATTAATATAATAGTTATTAAGACAATAAAATATTAAAATAATTATTATTAAGATAATAAAATATTAGACAATAATTATTAAGATAATAAAATATTAAGACAATAATTATTATATAAATTTATTATTTAAATTTAAAATTAAAGGATATTTAAAGAAATTCCAACATATTTTATGTTAGCTACCAAAATTATCATTAGGGAAACACCAATCATATTGCATCATATTGCGTGTAGAGTTTATACATAACCACAATTCTCTCTTTTTATATTATTATTGCTAGTGGAGCGATGATAATACTTTTTGAGTAGTAAGAGAGAGATAAGAGAATGAAAGTGTCTTATTATTAGTTAGTTATAATATACATGGGTTTGGTTTTGTTTGGATTCAATTATCAATGTCGTATTAACTTGTGAAGCTAATGGCTGTTGGAAAAAGAGAGACATAAATGTCATCTATCACCTTCATTACACATCATTTTTATTGTTTTATTTCTTCTAGAACCTCACAATACATCAATCTTGTTTTCTTCTTTTTATTTAATTATTGCCGGATTCAATGAACAATAAAAAAATTCCTAATTTTAGGAACCATTTGATTTTATGTATCTGATTTATGTAAATCATTGATATCACTACCCAGCACTGTCAAAATGGGCTTAAAGGCCGCGGGTACTTATGCCCGCCTGCATTTTTTGCGGATACGGGTATGTAATTTAAAAAACCGTTTGGAATGCGGGTTTTTAAGACTCGGCCCGTTTAGGCCCGTATCCGCACGGGACGGACATGAGCTATCCGCGGGCATGCCCGCATTTAAATATAAAAATATACGTGTTTTAAAATTTATTTTGGATCTTATTTTTATCTTTGTTTGTGTGTTGATAACTACTTCAATTTTTAATATTTTTTTTATTATTATTTTGGAGATGGAATCTTTAATTATAATATTATGTTTATGTTTGTTTGAGCATTTTGAAATACATTAGTATGTTTGTGCAACTTAATGAGTTAACTCTGCTTGTATAGTTAATTATTTGTTTAGGTGGATCTTGTTTTCTGTAAAATGAGTCGTTGTTAGTTTTGAAGTTCTTTTTAAGATCATTTACTTCATGTTTTATTTCTATATCCTTCTGTGTTTTCGTCATAACACAATCGGCTTCAGATATCCTATATAATAAAATCATTTTAGCCGCGAAATGGAAAGGCAAAGAGTTTATTCAACTAATGTCAACGACATTTTACTAATACAAATATCAAATTTGTACTAACTTGTAAAAAAATGAACATAATGTGCTGTGTAAAAGTTCATACGTAAATTTCATAACTTACCAAAATTATCAACCGGAAAAAAATTACGGGCATGCCCGTACCCGCCCGCAAGCCCTCATGGACGGGCACGGGCATGAAAATGATGCCCATTAGAAAGTGGACTTTTAGAGGCCCGTGCCCGCATAAAGCCCGTACCCGCACGGTACGGGCACGGGCAGGGCCGGGCAGCCCGTTTGACAGTGCTATCACTAGCACAATATGAATTTTGTATAAATTAGGAGATTCAAACTACTTAAGATAGAATAGTGCAAGCCTTTTGTTCTTTGTCTGCTCTATTATGTTCTTCTATGGTTTCTATTTTCTTCTTTTGACTTTATTTTTCTTGAAAAGTCAATTAAGTGCCTAATACTTAGTGGATATAAATAAGTTTTTTATTATCTCTTAATTCATAGTAGCTTATGATGTAATATTAAATTTCATGTTTTAATGAGATGGATAATGAGGATGTATTATTATTGAGACAATGTGTAGCAAGTATAGTTGCTCAAGTTATTTGCATAATTCTATTTTGTATCGTTATGGTCGAAATAGAAAAGATGAATAATAAAAGAATCATTGCACGTGGGTAAAGACTTCAGGATGAAAATGTTGGGATCAATTGATGAAAATTTTAACATCAAGTTCATTTTGTCATCATATTATAAGAATGAGGCCTCCGATTTTTTTTGCAATTATATGAGTTATTAATGAAAGGGGAGGATTATAGACTAACAATTCGAGTAATAGTTGAAAAGGAAGATGCTAAAACGCTTCACTTATTAGGACACATTGAAACACATCAGGTTATGTCTTTCTTTTATTGACAGTCTAATGAGTCAACTAGTCGCCACTTCCACAATATTTTAAGGGCAATAATGAAGGTGGAAATCAAGTTCATCAAACAAATTGCTAGTTCATAAGTGTCTTCAGAGATTATCAACATTCATAGATTTTTTTTTCTATAATTTAAGGTGATAAAAGTAACTTTATAACCCATTTTTAGGAGTGAAATACTTTTTGTTTGTTTATTATGTAGCTTCAAACCCCCACCCGAGTGGGACTCAGTGTGCGGAGCCCGGACGCCACAGTTACATATACGTATAAACACTCACTTAACAATCCTCATAACTTAGTACTTTTAACTTATCAACTTAGCATCACATATATCAAAACATTACAACATTCACATACATATAAATATAAATATAAATATAATAAAAATCATTATCCAATGAAAGACAAAGTATATCATAAGTTATGAGGATTGTTATGTGAGTGTTTATGCGTATGCGTAACTGTGGCGACCGGGCTCCGCACACCGAGTCCTACTCAGGTGGGGGTTCAATGCTACATTTGTTGGTATCAGAGCAACCCTGTGACCGCGAGGTGCACCTCTAGATAGAAGAGCCCAGGGCAATCGCCTAGCGGGGGTAAAGATTTAGGGAAGATTGTGGTCAAATCACAACGAGGGCGTTGTGTCCTAAGGGGGTGGATTGTAACACCCCATATTGAGGAATGGTTAAAAAGAAATTGAATTGTCACCCATATCACCAAATTTGCATATTGTTTTTCGGGAGCCCAGAACTTGAGAACTCTAAAGTTAAGTGTGCTTGACTCGGAGTGATCTTGGGATGAGTGACCTTCTTGAAAGTTTGTCAGAAAAGCATGCGAGTGAGGACAAATCATGCAGGAAAGTATAGTAGTAGTATGTGGGGCGAGTGGTCAGCCTTAAGACCGTTATGTGAAGAGGTAGTGCCCTACCGCCGCGTCTCGAGTCATCCAGGGGCAGGGGTCGGACATTACATATTAACTACTGTAGTCTTAGCATTATGATTGTGTTGGTGTAATTGATGGAACACATATTTGCATCAAAATGAGTAGAAAAGAATCCCCTATGTTCTGTGGAAGGAAAGATTATCCTACACAAAATGTGTTAGCATTTTGCACATTTGAGTTGAAGTTCACTTATATTCTAGCTGGCTCGGAGGGCATTGGATCTAATTCAATAATCATTAAAAAGATGTATTACAAAGACAAGATGGGTTAAGATTTCTTAAAGGTTTATTATTTTAGATAGGTTTATAAACATTTTAGCACACCTTAACAAAATTTACATATCCTTTATAGGAAAATATTACCTCGACGATACGAGATTCATGTTGAGAGGTGCACTTATTACACCTTATATAGGGGAGAGATATCACTTGAAAGAGTACTCTAGAAATCCACATCGTAATGCTCAAGAATTATTCAACCTTAGACATGCATCACTATGCAATGCGATTAAACGAGCTTTTGGTGTACCTAAAATGAGATTTCGCATAATTAGAAGTTCAGAACCCAAATATAGATTTAAATCGCAAAAGCTCATTATTTTTACATGTTGTATTTTGCATAATTACTTAAGGTGTATTGACCTAAATGACAATATACTTTAGGAGTTTGAAGCTAAATTTTAAGATAACAAATTGAATTAAGAGCAACATCCTAATGTAAGAGACACAATTGAGGAGACTCAGCATGGTGAATTGATTAGGGATTCAATAGTTGGTCATATGTGGGTTGATTACATCAATTTTTTTTAAAAGACTTGTAACATTTTGAAATTGAGATTGTGCCAACTAATGACGCCGTGATGATATTATAGATCAAAAGAATTATATACTTTTTTTTTATGACATAATAGAATTATATAATTTTTAGCTAATGTGTTGCTTTAATTTAGCTTGAATTTGAGTCATGTTACTACCTTTCTATATATTCTCAGGGTTGAGTGGTTTTATGGAGTGATTTTATGATAAAGGAATTTGAATTTATTGATTTTAATGAGCCTATAACCAAAGATGTTGTGTAGTTCTCTAAATTGTTTGCTATGTAGAATCATATGAGGATTTATCATAGTATATTCTAGTTATTGGTGCATATTTTTCTAACTTCTATTCGGTTCGCCTAACTTTATTTTCCATTGAAGCATTTGTTTATATATTTAATTGACTTATTATTGTAAAATATTGTCTTTTTTATCCCTTCTAATTAAACCCTCAATTGGGTTAGTAGAAGAGTTTGACAGAGTATAAACATTACACGAACATAAGAAGCTTATTTAATTCTATGAAAAATTATCCTACTTTGTTTCTTTCTTGTTGATGAGTTATTGTACAAATATAGTTGATTGGATATATAGTCTAATGCTTTTCCAGAATTGATGGTCAAGTTAGGTTTTGATTGGATATAGGTTATTGAATTTGAGATATTATGACACTTTTTTCTTAAAGATACATTATTTATAATTATTTTTTGTTTGTAAATTAATTTTTTTAGTTATTGTGCAGTTATCAAAATTGGACGAAAGCCGCAATCATCGAATATATTGTGTATTTGGTCAAATGCGATGGAAGATGCTATGATTGAATATTTTTGAACCAACACCATATTAGAAATAGAGTTAATGGACAACTTTTAACTCATACTTTGGATTGCATTACTGATGAGCTGAAGGAGAAATTTCTTGATAAGCCTGTAGACAAAGTACTTATCCATGACCATATGAAGATTGTGAAGCACTTATTTACAAAATGGTTTGGGTGGGAGCTGATAACCGGACTAACCCGGCTCAGTCCAACCCAGTCCATGATAGGTTACGGGTTAAACAGGTTAGCCCGTGCGAGCTTTTTTTTACTATGCGGGCTTATTTTTTACTAACCCTAACCCGACTTACACGAGTTCCAAGTTAAAAAGGCAGACCCGCGAGCCATTAATTTTTTTTAAAAAAATTAGCAATTCAAATTAATTTATATTATATAATAAATATTTTCATATTAATATTATTTAAATTCATTTAACCATTACATTAGAGTTTAATGATTTAATTTTATTATTTTTGTCATTTATAATTCAATTAATTCCTTAAAGTTTATTTTTTAAAAGGTATAAATTATTTTATGAAAAGATTATTTAATAAAAAATTGTATATATATATATATAAAGATCATGTTTAATATTATATAGTCAAATATATAAAATAAAAATATTTTTTTAATATACTGATTTATCGGGCCAACCTACGAGTTATGCTGTCTAATCTGCATAAACCCGTGAATTAAACGGACCGGATTAAGTGGGCTTATTTTCTCGACAGGCCAAAATTTCATTAACCCTAACCTTACTTACATGCGGGTTACATGGGCCAACTCACGGGTCAACAACCTGTTACCAGCTCTAGTTTGAGTGAGTTTGCTTGGAACTCACAAATAAAAATGATGGGCGTTGAAGATGTGATTTCGAAACTCTTAATTGTGGTATTTCATTTATGTTGAATCTTTTTCAATGGTGTTAATTTGACGTGTTTATTATTTTTGGTAAAGGAAAAAGGATATGTTCATCCGTAGATTTCAGCCCAGTGATTTATGCATTGAATTAGGAATGTCTATTTAGACTCATGTAGTTTGAATAAATTTCTAATTTTGGAAATCATCTTACCGTCATCAACAGAATATAAGAGAAGATAGAGCTTGCTATTGTTTCTTTTACAATACAGTACGAAGTCAAACTCTTTCTTCTTTTTTATTTATACTTATAATTAATTATTTCTCTTTCTATGTTCGTTTAGTTTCGACCATAATTTTACTTAAATGAATTGTTTCTTACAAGCTAATATTCTCTATAATAATATTACTCTACTAATTATGTTAATTAAATGAACTGTTTTATTATGTTGATTAACTAAACTATTTCTTACATCTAAACTAATATTCTCTCATTGTTGCTATTACTTTATAGGCCAATCATGTCACTGTTGAATTGAGAAATAAATGTGTGTGTAACTATAGTAAACTAGTTGAGTTTTTTTGGAAAGGATAAGACAACTGGACAAAGTAGTGAGAGCACAACAGATATGCAAAAAAATGTTATAGAAGATGGTAGGAAGAGAGATAGTCTAGATTCTATGAGCATTGAAGACATTAATAACATGACACTTTATAGTGAGAACACTTTGGAATGACTTACAAGTGCAGAAAAAGAAAATGTTTCTGAAAGTGTACCAAATTTTAAATTATTGACATCTCAAGCACGTGCTACAGCAAGTGAAGTTAAAGGAAGAAGAAAAAAGAAGTCCAGACAAGAGCCACAACCACAACCGAGTGCTTTTGTAAGTGTGCTACAACATGGATTGAACAATCTTAATGCTGCTATTCATAGTCTCGCACCACCAAATGTAGCATTATCTGAGCTATGGGAAATGATTAATGATTTGAGAATGGAAGATGATATGAGAGCATTAGCTTTCTTGGCTTTTAGTGTCACGTCCGTAAGTTGGGGCTATTCGTTTTCGTATTTTTTGAAAATTTTATTTTCGTTATTTGTATTTTATTTAATTTAACTTATTTTTCGTTCAAGGGTAAAATGGATATTTTTAAAATGTTGACTTTTCGGTTTGACCGTATTTTTGACCAAATTTGACTTTTGGGGTATTTTTTAAATCAAAAAGGAATTTTAATATATTTTATAATTTTTTTCAATTTGGGTCAATTAAAAGTCAAATAGGACTTTTGAGTTTATGGTAATAATTGTCATCAATATATAAAGTAAAATGACGGATTTTAGAAATCACTTTTCACAAACCTAAAATTCATTCAAGTGTTTTCTCAAATTTTTCTCTCAACTGGAACCTTAGCTGCGCATTTCTTAACCTTCGTTCTTCAAGATTTCAAACTGGGGAGTTTGATTTTTCATTGGTTCCTTTTGTTCTAGGTAATAGTTTTTACTCTTTTCTTGATTTAATTGCTTTACTTTTAATTTGGGGATTTTTTATATAATTAGGGTTTCCGATTTGGGGGTTTTGAATTGAATTGATTTAGGTTATGAAACCCTTGATTTCAAGACATGTAATTTGGGTCTTTTGAGTTTGATTTGTGATTTGTTACGCTGCTTAATTGCAAACCCTAACTTTTTGAATTTGGGGATTTATTTGTTTTATTTTTTACTTGATTAAGTTCAAATCAGGGATTGTCAACCAGAAGGATTCAGTGTGTTTTGGATTAGCGATAAAGGTTAGTAGTCATGTTTATGCCCCCACAATTGTATGTTTTGTATGTTTCACTGTGTGTATAAAAGTAAATAAATTATTATAAGCTGAAATCTAATATTGAATTATTATATTCTTGCTGCAGCATTTGAGTATGGATTAATTGAGATAATCTATTGAATTTTATTAGTATATCTGTTCGTTTGATTCCGTGAATTTCGTGACTATCTATTCACTCTGCTGCTTTATTCTGGATATATGAATTAATATTCATAACTATCTGTTAATTTGGAAATATAAACTCTGCAATCTGTTCAAAGTCTTGTCCTAGATTAATACGATAAGACCAGCATGCTATAGGGAAAACTAGATAAATACATCGATGCGCGAATGCGTATAGGCCTTAATTGCCAACCTATTTCTGGATGCGACAACATCATTTCTGGGATCTTTGATCCATCTCTGAGGGTTTTACCCTATCTCTGTTTTCTATTCCTGATTTCTGTTATTAAGCTAAGGACAGCCCTATTAAGTTAACCACCAAATAATAATGTGACAATATGAAGTTTGTTATACTAAGGATTGTTTCTGCTTTTGCATATGGATGTCTGTTATGAACTATTTTGATTACTATAAGCTACGTTGTTGATTAGGTTAACCTTTGGGTAGCTATGGTTTGATTGCTAACTGGCCGTAGGCAATAGGAATAGACCCAAGTATGTGTTTAGAGTTTTGAATAGCGAAAATCATAACTGAACTAAGCTAAAATCATATAATTTTGTCTCTGACCGAACTGCCTATCGAACTGTCACTTAAATCGGATCTTATGAGTCAAATTGGTTCTCTAGCCAAATTAGGTACCAAACTGCTTATCGAACTGTCACTTAATTCATAGTAGAAATTTAAGTAATAATGCTTACCGAACTACTTACCGAACTGTCACTTAAATAAGCTGTAGAACTCGAATAATCTTTCTGACCGAACTGGTAATCGAAATCATTACCGAATTACTATTCAGTAACACTAGTAATACTTCCTGACCAAATTACATACCGAATTCCTCTGACATATATTTTCAAGGCTTTGTTTTCATATTGTTATTTCAATTTTGGACTTATTTCAGAACTTTGTAACCGCTTAACTATTTGAATTTGGTTTATGAATTTTCGATTTTGGATTTTATTAAACTTTGTACTTGGATTCTGAACATATTATACTTTCATTAATGAATACCTTTTGACTTTTGTTTCATAATTATGTATTTGCTCTATATGGATAATATTCTATATCTGTCTGTCTGTTCCGATCTGCATGTGGCATCCGTTCTCCGCGTTCTTTCCGTCAGGGTGGGGATTCGGGTGTTACACTTAGTGAAAGTCATGTATTGTGTGGTTATTTTATAACTTTATCGGTAGAAAAGTGTAAAGAGTTCTTACTGAAGCAATTGAATGGTGGTAAGTAATTGTGTGTTTGCAATTCTTAATGATTGATGATACTTTTCTTCTGGATGGTAAAAAATGTGGTTGTTTATGTTTCTAGATGGAAGGATTGAGCACAAAATAATGGTTTTTTGAATTTTTATTTGTTGGTCATTTATGTTTCTAAATTAAAGAATGCAATATAGAATATTATTTTGGTAGAAAGTACTGGTTTCTTGATTGTATTTCTTCCTTATTTATTTAGACTTTAGAATGCGTATTGGTTTTGTTGGATTTTTACCCATTTTTTCTTTGGTTTGGTGTTTATAACTGTAATGGTCAAAATTCAGGCCTGCTAGTAGAGTATTTTTTTTCGGTCTTATTAAGGGGTATCTAGTGTAAATTGAGTATTAGAGTTCAAAGTCGTGATTTCCTAAGTATACGGGGTGTATTCGGGTATTTGTCTTGGTATATTAACCTAGGTAAACCTAATTTGATCACTTTTCCCTTTTCACGAGTTTAGAATGTCTCAAAGTGTGTAATTTGTAGAGAGAAAAAGAGTGCTTCTGCTACAGTTTCGAGTTGAGGTTTCTTGGTTGTGGATTTAGAAGAGCTCGATAAGTCTTATTTCTCTCTCCCTAAGTTCGGCTATGATCTTTTTGGGATTATTCAGATTTTGATTGTTTAGATTCTGTATTCGTATATGTTTCAGCTGTTAAGAGTTCAAGCCGTTAAGGATTCGGCTAAAGATCAGATCAATCTTGGTAAGTCTGTCGTTGTTCTTTCAAATAAGGTTGTTGCTATATTCATAACATGCTTCTGATCTGTAGAGTTGATAAAATAGGTTTCCATCTACGAGGGGGTTGGTATAGTTCGGATTTAGGGTGCAAAGTTCGGTTGGAGTGAACTAGAATTTCACGATAAGGTTCGTTAGTCTGGTCAGGGTTTGAATTAGAGAGTGGGATTTTTTGGTTTGGTTTAGGATTCAATCGATTCGAGTCAGGCGCATATATGCATTCTGGCATATGGTTAATTAATTGTGGTTCCTATTTTATTCTATAGAGAGCCAGGACGAAGAGATTGGTCGGGCAGAAGAGTAGATAGACTGAATTCGCTATATTCTGCGCATCTATAGATTAGTAGCTCGCTTTGAGTCCAATATTATGTATGATGTACTATTTTTGTATGCTGCTTGTAGCGTGTATGTATGTTGATACCTATACCTAAATTTTCCCTTTTTGATTATTATAATTTGAATTATTCAATTGAATAGGAAATTAGAAACAGACTGGAATCTGATAATCTAA
This sequence comes from Cardiospermum halicacabum, assembly GCA_031304145.1. Taxonomy (NCBI): domain Eukaryota; kingdom Viridiplantae; phylum Streptophyta; class Magnoliopsida; order Sapindales; family Sapindaceae; genus Cardiospermum; species Cardiospermum halicacabum. The sequence continues at coordinate 24,235,041 of CM062393.1, read as the reverse complement.
ACTATGAACTTAGAACTGAACACTGAATATTTGCCCTTGGGATAACTTGTTGGTAGAATCCATGACATGCTTAGGGATAGAGGATTCTCACACTAAATAATCGGCTTGAAGTGCCAATACTAATACTAATGTTGCTCGGCTTCATCCATACTGATACTGATACTATTACTGAGCTTCAGCCATGCTATTACTGGATTGTTATCTTATTTCCACTAATTAGCTACTTTGGGCAATATTTTGTTAAGCTGGAATTTAATAAACGGAAATTTCCAAAACACCACCCGGATTTTAAAAATAATTTGAATTTCCACCCATTTATAAAAAAAATTCTGAAATTAGACCCTCCATGACGTCATAAGAGGTTTTTATCAACTCACCTGTGGTTCAATCTATGTATGTAAGGATATTTAAATAAGTTTGCCCAAACAAATAATTTATGAAAATTAAAAATAATAAGCAAATGATAGTTGGACATATGTAAGCAAAAACTTGATGTTGGTTTGCTCACGAAACGTCTCTCTCTTCAAAACCTCTGCCCATGTCATTCCTCTCAGTCCATTATTGTTTAGTCTCTATATTTCTCCCACTAAAAACTCCACACTCACCCTTTTCTCCAACAATCACAATCACATTTACCTCCACCTCTGCCTTATTCTTCAAATAAACCGACCCTGATTGTTCCATTCAAATCCTTAACTCTACACCTATGAAAACCACCATTTATTGCTCGTTTAAACACTTCAATTTCACCCTTCCACGCAATCCCATACCAAACCGTATAAACCGAAAAAATATTCATAATAATCATAAACCACTTCGAAGCATTCGTCGAAACTAACAAAACATGAAAGAAGAAGACGAACATAATGGATTGGAAAACGAATCGATAATATTTCATTTTTATATCCCTATGAATGAGCACTACCTCTACTTTGTTTTCCACCAGATATGAAATATCCGTAAACACATCTGACAATTCAGGTTTCCTATAAAAATAAATCTGTTTCCACTGGAGAGAAGGCTTTGAAGAGAGAGACGTTTCGCCCCAGATACTTCCTAGTAAACTAACATCAAGTTTTTCCTTACACGTGTCCAACTATCATTTGCTCATTATTTTTAAATTTTCATAAATTAATTATTTGAGCAAAGTTATTCAAATACCCTTACACACATACATTGAACCATAGTGAGTTGATAAAACCGCTTATGACATCATGGAGGGTCCAATTTCGGATTTTTTTAAATAAATGGATGGAAATTTGAATTATTTTTAAAATCCGGGTGGTGTTTCAGAAATTTTCCTTAATAAACAACTAAGTTTGGGATTATGTTGATTTCAGTTGAGCTATTGATTGATGTGGTTGACAGGTGTCAAATCCGTCAATATAAACTTAATCTATAATACAAATAAACTTGTAATAAACAGGGTCAATCCCACAGAGAATGGAAATCAATAATTGTAAATGTTAAGACCAAACCAAATAAAACTAAGGGTGTAGAATATATGAATAATTAAATTGAAAATGAAATTAACAGAATAAAACAGTCAATGATATTTAAACATTCAGCTAAGTCAACTTATTCAACGTAGTGTTGATCATCGAAACTAAGTATATATATGCAATTCAATAATCACAGTTATAGCTATTGATAACGTGCTTAATAACCAATCTTTTCCTTAGCTATTAGACTGATCAGGTACGACCCTTCGAATCAATCACTAATCTAAAGTAGACCGCATTAAGAACTAAGAAAGACCAGTGACCATAACCAATTGAATCAGTATGACAGTTCTTGAATTATGATTATGCACTCTCAACATTACCTAGGTCAAATTAGCTCCGAGCTATTTGATGTGCAATGTGTTAATCCTAATTAACCAATCAATTGCACACTTAATTAACTAATTAGAATAACATGTTCATTTAACCATGCCCATAGAGAATACACAAATATTAAACAAGCATATAAATTAAAACACAATTCTCACAGCACCTATAATTGAACTTAGCTGGATGAGACTAGCTTAGCACCCCATGGGCGCAGCGAACATCATCATCTCAATAAAATTGATCGTACAAAGAATGAAGAAACAAAATGTTTTTATTGAAAACTAAAAATTGAATAATTCTGATCATTCAGAGTAAATATATACTCTGTTACAAAACTGATAATCATTCAAAATCTCATCAGAATCCTTATTAAAAAACTCTAAATTCAAAACATAAAAATCCCAAAAAAAAAATCCTATCAATTTATTTCTAAATAAGTCTTTAGATGAAACCTTGTTGACTTTGACTCTACTTTAGCAATTGTTGTCATTAACCCTAAAAAACCTTCATATTTGTATAATTGCATCTAATCTGTCAAAAAGTACAAAAATAGATTAATAGCAAATCTTCAATAAGGTCCAAAAATAATAAACAAAATAGTGCCGGAATAATGTCGATTTCATGCTTAATCAATGGTTGATAATCCGGATTGTTAGAACCTCTAGATAGTAACATGATGGAATCAATAATAAGACATGAATTTGATTAATGTGTGTAGCTTAATCATGAAAATTAATAATTGGACGGTTAGTAGGTCTGCTTGGTTTGTTGATTGTTTTAGCGGATTCCAGAGAATTCGTAGAGACTTGCATTGCTTGCTCCCATAATTAGAGCTGAGTCTAGGACATTGCATGTGTATGTTGGAACCTAAGTCGTTAACTTATACTAATCTGTAGTCTAACACTGTCTTTTTCCTTTTCTTTTATTATGTAATCTGGGAATAAATCACAGGTTGAGTACAGGTACATCAATCAATTAGGAGTTGTTTCACTTTACAGAGCACAGACATCTATCAACATGTTTCATCTTTTGCTATTTTGCATTTAGTTGTATTTTTGGATACTTAGGCTTTGGGTTTTGTTTTTGGACTAGTATTGTCTTTTACTGGCTATTTGGACTTGTAACTTCTATGGGATATTGTTATCTTCTACTATAAGATGATTTGAGGAATATTTGATTATTATTTGTGTAATAAATGTAGACTGTATAAGATTATAGGTTACTTGCATTAGTTCTGTATTGCGTCGGACTCTTTATCCTGTGTTTATACAGGGGTGGGGGTTTGTCATTACAATAACCTTATTGTATCAATTTCTAAACCAATTAGTAATGTACGTAAATAGTTTAGTGTATAAATTTAATACAAAATCATTTTTATTAGATGGATAGGTTTTTCTTTGTTAATTTAAAATATTCCATAAAGTTTTGGTTTATATAAGGTGTTATAATAATTTTAATAAAATTAAGAATTTGAAAAAGATATTTTTAGCCAGTCTATTTATAAAAAAATTTACTATATGGTGATTTTTTTTCTAAAATATAAAGTAATTTTCAATCATTTAATTTTTATCACCTAACCATACCATACCATCCAATGAAAACAAATAAATACAATGAACTGGATTGTTTTACTATCAATGATATTTAACTAAAAACAATACAACACTATTAAAAAAAAAATTCTTAAAATAAAATACAATACCACACAACATGATTCCATACAATACAATTCATTAATGAACCATATCTTTTTTTTTAATCCAAATAAAAGTTAAAAGTAAAATGTATTCATGGTTTCCAATAGAGAAAAATTCATTGATTTGAATGATCCAATATACGAGACAGAAGTTCTATTGTAAATTATTTAAAGTAAATTTGAATGAGTATGACGTGTAATAAAGTGGTGTTATTAAAAGATGCCTTGCAAAATAAGTTTTATTTTATTTTATTTTTGAAAAAAACTTAATAAAAATTAAAATTTGAGATTTTATCCAAAACTGCTCTTTTATCTTTGCATGTGACTTTTCATTTTAAAATATAAGTTATTTATTTTGAAAAGATGTCTCTGCATGAGAGAACGTATTTAAAAAAGCTGTTAATTTTTCTGAAAAAAATTGTCTTTTAAGGTTTTATAAATAGTTTATGTAAAACTCATTTTTATACATATTTTTATATTCTTATTCTTGCTTTCGTGACTGAGTTTTTCCAGTATTTGTTTACTATAGAAACTTAAAGGATTGTCACATCCAATAAAGTTAGTTTCAATAATCCTACAGCAATCTCAAGAAGGAGAAAGAACAAATATCACTTTTAGGAAAACGTTTCATAATGTGTTTCAAGCCATTCTTATTCTCCTATTTTTCTAAACTTTCTAACAATATAAAAGTGATATCTTTCTCATGGAGTCTGCTATAATTAAGATGATAAATCGAGATTTGTTTGTCTTGATTAGTTCACCAGATGGAAGAACAAATTGGAGTTTATGTTGACTATTTTGCAGATTTTTTATGTTAGATCTAGATCTCCCTCCAATTCCTACATCAAAAAATGATGATTCAGATGAACTAAAAGTAGAGAGGAAAAGAGAGAGGAAGATGAAATCACGTGTAGAGTACATATTCTCAATTTCTTATCTGATCATCTTTATGATCTTTCCACCAATAAAATATCTACTATGGAAAGCACTAGAGTTTCAATACAAAGCAGAATAAGAAGGAACCAAAAATTTCCTTATCTCTAAATATTTTGAGTTTAAATTTAGTGACGATATGCTTATTTTAGAACAAGTACATGAATTGCAAGTTTTAGTAAACAAAATGAGGGCCACAAAGATTGAACTTCCTAAGACATTTCATGTTGGTGCAATTATAGCTAAACTCTCAACATTTTAGAGGGGATGCAAGAAGAAAATTCTTCACGATTCTAGAGATTTTTCTTTAGAAGCATTTCAAAAACACATTCGAATAGAAGAGGAGTTAAGGGTGAGGGACAAAGTTGAAAATTCTTCTCATGAAAAAAAAAATGAATGCAATGAACAAGTTATCAATAATACCAATAAAGAAAAGAAAAATAAAGGAAATTCACTTGGTCCTAAAAAGATTTAAGAGAAATTCAAGAAAGGAATGAAAGAAAAAAAATGGAGGATTTATGCGTGTGAAAATCTTGGCATTTTGCAGGAGAATGCATATATAGAAAATCTCAAAATTCAGAAGTTAATGCAATAGAAGAAAATTTTGAGATCATTGCTACTATAAGTGAGATCAATGCAATTAATGGTAAAGTTTCCAGTTGGTGATATGACATATGTTCAACTGTTCATGTTTGCTAATAAATTATTTTTCAAAATTTACAAAGAGGTAAATGATGGACAAAAGATTCAAATGGGAAATGAAGACAGATCTAAGGTAATTGGCAAGGGAAATATTAATCTTGTTTTTTAATTTTGGAAAGACAGTGGCTCTCACGGATGTTCTACATGTTCCTGATATAAATTTAAATATTTTAAGTGGCGATCTTGGGAAAACCTGACATTAAAGTTGTATTTGAATCGAAAAATTAATTTTATCCCGAAATGATATTTTTGTTGGAAATGGCTATTCAAGTGAATGAATGGTCAAATTATATGTTGCAATTTATAATTTTATTAATAAAAATAATGTTTGTGCTTGTATGGTTGTTTGTGTATGTTTATGCATTTTACATTAACATAGATTCATTTAAATACTATGAAAATGATGATTAAAAATAAATTAATTTCTTGTGACTTAAATCAATTTTAAAAAATATGTGAGTTATGTGTTAAATCTAAAATGATTAAGAAACCATTTTAAAGTGTGGAAAGAAATACTAATTTGTTAGATTTAATTTTAACATTTGTGATTTAAATGACATGTAAAATAAAGGTGGTAACAGTTATTTTATAACTTTTACTGATGACTAGACACGGTATATTGATGTATATTTGTTGAAAAATAAAAATGAAACATTTGATGCATTTAAAAGTTATAAAGATGAAGTTGAGAAGTTTTTGGGAAATATATATGTGTGTGTATGTGTGTCGCATCGAAAGTTCTCCATTAGGTAGAAAAACAACGAAAATGAGTGTTTTTCCAATTTCGTTAATATTTTACCAATATATTAATTATTATTTTGACGTAACTTTAACTGATTAATATATTAATTATTACTATAATTAGAATTTATTATTTTTATACTTCCAATATATTTCTTTGTTTTAATATGTATGAAATATATAGATGAATCACATTACACTTGATTTTATATTTATAATTTTTTATTTTAATAATATATAAATAATAGTAATTGTTATTATTATTCAATAAATATGAAACGTGAAATCAATTTAATGGTATAATATTATTTTAATTTCTTACATCATTTAATATTCTGATAATTAGAGTAATTACCATTTATTATCTTCATTTAATAGTTATATTAATTAATAAAACCAAAACCACTCAATTGCATGAGACTTGATTTCATATATATATATATATATATATATATATAAACCATAGGATGAAAATACCAAAGTTAATATTTCATTTATTATTGCTATATGTCATGAAGACTATAGATAGGCTTATCATTCATAAATTTATTCAAAATAAAGTTGCTTTAGAAAGAAAAGTGATAGAGTTTTTTTTTTTTTTTTTTAATTTTAATTATTCATAACTACCAATCAAATAACACTCAAATGGCATGTAAGCACAATTATAGAAAAAAGGAATTCGTCCAAAAATACGTGTGAAATCAAATCAATCAATAAATTTAAATAAGTGAGTGTACTAGAAGAATTTTAGAACATAAGAGACTAATTGTTAGCAAATTTACAAGCTCTATTGATCTACTAATATAAGTATATGGATTATAAATAAAATTGCAATATGACGTGGAAGTCAAATTCTATTAAAATTATAATATGAGACAAAATTCAATAAAAAATAAATATATTAACAAAAATTATTAACTTAATGGATTGAAATGTAAACTAGTACAATCGTCTTAAACAAAGATAAAATTACAGAAGGAGACAGCAGTAATAAATTATAATAGAAGACAAATTCGGAGAATAAATAAAATAAATTAATAAATTGAATTATACACTAATTCAAACTTCTAAATTTTAAAATAGATAAAAGGAGTTTTATTAACCTAAAATACTATATTAAGTCATTGTTAAGGTTGTAAATAGTCAAGCTCTTAATTTTATGGGATAATCATAAAATACTCATTAAGTTTAGGTGAAAAAAAAAACAGCTTGATTATGAAAATTCCAATTTTTTCCATTTTTTCATTAGTCAACATCCATTTTACTTTTTATTGTAGTTGGACGAATAATGTCAAACGATATTTTTGTAATTTCATATTTAATTAAAGATAAATTATTTAAAGTAAAATATTTATAAAAACAAAAAACAAAAGAAAAAAACTATATTTTTTTTACTGAATTTTCTTTTTCCTTTTTTTCACCCTTAATTTTTCTTCTTTTTTTCTCCTTTTCCTTTCCTTTCTTCTTTTTTCCTTTCCCCTCCTTCTTCTTCTGATCCTCTACCGATGAAGATTAAGATTTGAATTCTAAACCTGAAAATGGAAACCCCAATAGATAGTCCAAGTAGCAAATAAATTAGGAAAAACATGCAACTGAAGATTGCAACATGAGATAGAGTTTTTTTTTTTATGGATCTAAGTAGGTGATAATCGAGATTTAGAGTGAAAACGGATAAAAATTTTAGACGTCAGAGGAATCAAAGCCACAAACATTGTTCTCTCCTTGATAAGTTTTTCATTTAGTAAAATAAGAGTGTTGATCGACATCGAACTCAACTTGAATACCTTATAACTTCTTTGATAACCTATCATGAAACTCCAAGACATCATCTTTGTTAGAATTTACGAGCTAACACACGAAGAAATAAATTGAGAATGAAATAAGAAGAAAACTTTGAATAAAATATAAAATGGTTATTCTTTTCCTTTGAATTTTACAAATGACTTCAACTCAGTTTATAAGAAATTTGCTAAGCTAAAATTAGTAACATACATATATAATCAATTGTAGAAAATAAATATGAAACATAAACCATTAAATCAAATTACTAAATATAAATTTACTAAAATTAACACTCCCCCTTAAACATTATATTTTTCCACACCGATCAATGTTCACACCTTCTAGAAAGTATCATATGTTAGAGGTTTTGTAAAAATATCAGCAGCTTGATCAAGTGACTTCATATATTCAACCTCTATTTGCATATTCTCAATGCGTTGGCGAATAAAATGATAATTTATCTCAATATACTTGCTTCGATCATGAAATACTGGATTCTTTGCGGGAGCGATGACTGATTTATCATCCATCCTTATCTTGATATGTTCACTGTCATCGAAGTAAAGTTCCTTTAGACCATCCTCAGCGCGAGGTCTCTCCACTGTCTTTAATCTGATAAAGAGACCACTATCCCGTAGCTTTGCGGTGGAGAATGTTGTAAATTAGAAACAAGTCTCTCATTTGAGACTCATTTTTGGTTAAAATCAACCATTGAAGTTATGATATTTGGAAATGTGAGATGAGAGAGAATGTGTGGAGAAAAAAAAAATGGGTCTGACATTGTTGATTTTTCTTTTACTTATTTTTTTTAATGATTTTATTGATGTCTTTTTTCATATTTTTATTTATGTCTTTTTTATTTTTATTATTTAATAGTTTTATTATGTAGTCGTTGGAAAAAAATAGTCGTTGGCTATATTTTTCTTTTTTTATTTTTATTTTAACTCTATATAAACTAATTATCATCAATTGTGTTTCTCAATTCCAACCTCTCAAATTCAAACCCTCTTCAAATTTTTAGCTTCGTTTTTTACCTACAAAAAATGGATCCAAATGAAATAAGTCCCAATACTTCCGGATTTTATTTGCAAAATCCTAATTTGTCTCAAAATCCAAATTCTCAATATTTTGAAACATCAAATTCTCAAATACCTACACCTATCGGGCATCAAAAATTTTCAAATTAATTTCAACCAAACAATTTTGGATTTTATTTGCGAAATCCAATTTTTCACAACATTCCAATTTCATGTATCCGACCGCTTTTATGGGTCCACATTCCTCACAAGTTATGGGAGGGTCGGGTATCGCTTCTGGAAGTGCTTCTGAAAAATCACCACAAATGCCTCCAAATTCATCATTCAATCAAGTTTGTAGCGACAACCATGGTAATATGAACTTAAATGAAGACACCATTCAAGTTGAAAAAATTGGTCGCACTAACACCAAATGGACGTGGGAGGAAGATGAGTTTCATTAGTGGTTGGCTTAATGTTAGTAAAGATGCTGGTATTGGTATTGATCAAAATCAAAATAAATTTTGGGATTGAATCCTTGAATATTGTCGGGAAAACAACTTGATTTTTTTTAAAGAAAAACACAAATGGCTTGCAATAGCGATGGTACAAAATTAACAAGAAAGTAACCATTTTTCAAGGATTTTATTCTCATGCAGATCGTCGTCGCCCCAGTGGAATGAATGAAGATGATATACTAGAGTTGGCACATAAGTTGTTTTTGAAAAATGTGAACAAAAATTATAATAGAGCTCCATTGGAATATATAAAAAAAACGAAATAGAGAAATGTTCATATTGATGGTGGGAGTTCAAAGAGAACAAAGACAGTTGTCTGGGACATATACAACATCCTTCAATCCACCAACAGGTCTAGATGCAGAAGCGGAATCCGTAGTTTGTCCACAAGGTAGAGAAGCAACAAAGAGATAGAATAAAGTTAAATCAAAAGGTAAAACTATTGCTTTTAATTCTAATATTGAAAAGGCAGTTGGTGATATGCTACTCACCTGTCAAACAAAAGCAACTATGATGAACAATTTAAAAAGCATGAAGGAAAAAGAGTTTGCATTAATGCAAGAGAGGTTGGAAATGGACAAGAAAAATGAAAAAGAGAAAATCGAGATAGAGAAAAAGTCAACTAGGATCAAGAAATTGGATATAATCCGATCACTTTTGGATAAAGACAAGTCCAAAATGTCTCCACTAGAACTTGTTTTTCATGAAAAATTACTTCAAGCGGCTTTAACGGAGTTAGATTAGAAAAAAATATATTTTATTATTTAATTAAGTTTGTAATTTTTTATTGTTATTTATCTGGTACTTTTTATTAAGTTTTTAATATTAACTAAATTATTTTATTTTAGTATTCTTGTTTAGTGTCTAAATAATTTATTATTTTTATTAAGACTCTATACCATATTCTATGTGAATAGTAAATCTTAAAATTAATTTATTAAAATTTATATTTAAAAAATAATTATTATAGATAAATTTAATAAATTTATGCATGGTGTATTATTTATATGGTTAAAATGTGTGAAAAAGTGTTGCAAAATATTACACTATAGACACTCTATTACACCTTATTGCACTATATTGCACGAAGTTGTGTTGTTGTGTAACTTATTATTTATATTTACAAAATGGCCTCCTAATTTTTTTTAAAAAAAATAATAATTATACATTTAAATGATAAAAACAAATATTTTGTTTGAAGTGTCACACTATTTATATTAATTTAAATTTAAATTAAAATATTTTATTTTTTACTTTATTTTTCTTTAATATTTATTTTTATTTTCTATTTAATTTAATTACGTTAAATTGTTATTACTATTATATTTTTGGTGTAAAAAAATTATTATATAATATAGTCGTTATAGTATAACCATTAAAAAAGTAACCATTGTTAATATAGTCATTGGAAATGTAGTGGTTGAAAATGTAGCCGTGGTAAATATAGTTGTTGTAAATATAGTTGTTAGAAAGTAGTCATTGTAAATATAATCGTTAGAAAATAGCCGTTGTAAATTCGCCATTCCTTATTATATATACACGTACGTATGTGTGTAATGCATGCCATTTTACACTCTCCTAATAAAAATCACATATCTCTTACAAAATCCTCCAATCTTCTCCTACGTATTATAATAAGGGTTAATCCCAAAAAAACCACCGCACTTTTGCCAAATTCTCCAAAATACCACATTAATATTATTTTTCTCCATTTTACCACTTCTCTGTCAATTGCCGTTAAGTTTACTATTTATACTATTACTAAAGTAAGTGGAAGAGAGTAAAAAAAGAAATAAAAATTCAGATTTTGTCCCTCAACTCTTCTCTAATACTTTAAGACCATATTGTTCTTCCAAAATAAACACCATACTCGCTAATAAACACCGCACTCGCTAATTGTCATGCTGAACTAGCATACACCAAACTGTCTGAGCACGACCAGAGCAACGGAGCCTCCGATAGAAGCAATCATCTCTGCAATTATAATATAAACGTGGTTTTAACAAGAGAGAAGAATGACGACAGCCATGGAAGGAGACAGAGAGATAACAAAAGACCAGTAATTGGGGAGAAGTGAAGGGGAGCAATGATGAGTAGAAGAGAAAGAGAGAGGGAAGGGAAAAGACAAGATAGAGATAAAAGGGTGGTTAAGGAAAAGGTCGTCGACGTAAGTGGTGATGGTGGAGGAAAGAATGTGGCGGCTGCAATTGGTGGGTTTTAATAATGAAGGATGATTTTTTTTTAAATTTTTTATTTTTAAATAAGATAAAATTATTTAGTTACCCTTATTATTGTGTACTAGTAATAGTATAAACAGTAAACTTAACGGCAATTAATGGAGAAGTGGTAAAATGGAGAAAAACAATATTAATGTGGTATTTTGGGGAATTTGGCAAAAGTGCAGTGGTTTTTTGGGATTAACCCTTATAATAATGGCCGAAAATCCTAATCAATCAAAAATTTCTACTAATCCCTTGGATTTGTTAAAAGAGTTGTTAGTCGATGATACTGAGGAACGTTGTCTAATGCTACTAAAGAAAATGAAGGATGAAATTTATGGAGAAAGCTCATCATCAAGAAATCGTAAGAAGACCATTAATAGAGACCGCGAAGTTGGAAACCAACCCCTAATGAATGACTACTTTGTTGAGAGTCCAGTATACCCTCTAGAGATATTTCGATGAAGATTTCATATGCAACGACATGTGTTCCTCCGTATTTTTGAATGCCTCTCAAGTACTGATGCTTATTTCCAACAAAGGTATGATGCTTTAGGTAGACAAGGCTTGTCTCCGCTTAAAAAATGCATGACAGTTATATGCATGTTATCATATGAAGTAATAGCTGACGTCATTGACGACTATGTCCGGATTGGGGAAAGCACTGTAAATGAATGTTTACAAAATTTGTTGAAGGTGTCATCTCAATTTTTGGGCCCTTATGTAGACCTAACGCAGATGATGAAACCGTTTACTACAAATATGGGAGGCTTGAGGTTTTCCTGGTATGATGGGAAGCATTGATTGCATGCATGCACTAGAAGTGGAAAAACTGTTCGTAAGCTTGGCAAGGTATGTTCACAAGTGTCATCATGGATCTCCTAGTTTAATACTTGAAGTAGTGGCATCACTAGACCGCTGGATATGGCATGCATTTTTTGGAGTGGCTTGATCAAATAATGACATTAATGTTTTAGACTGATCACCCGTGTTTGATGATGTGTTGGAAGGTCGTGCTCCAAATATAAATTATGTTATCAATGGAAACGACTATTCAATGTGTTATTATTTAACAGATGGTATATACCCTGAATGGGCAACATTTGTTAAAACAATTTCTCAACCACAAGGAGAAAATAGGCAATTGTTTGCAAAATACCAAGAATCAGCAAGAAAGGATGTGAAGCGTGCATTTGGAGTCCTGCAATCTCGATTCGCTATTATTTGTGGTCCTACAACACGTTCATAGTCTAAAGAGATTCTTGGAAAGATCATGAGAGCTTGTATCATATTGCACAATATGATAGTAGAAGACGAAAGAGACACGCATAGTATTTACTATGATTTAGTTAATGCATATGATGATTTGCCAAATGGTTTACCGAAACCACAATTATAGGAAGAAATTTTCGCTCTGTATGAGGAATATATACGAAATAATATTCGACTTCGAGATAGAGAAAAATATCGTCAACTTCAAGCGGATTTGGTGGAGCATATCTGGCATTTTGATCATACTCACTAAATATTTTTAATTATCATGCAATTTTTTTATTTAATCAAGTATTTTTTTAATGTCATTTAATATTTTTTATTTATAATTTTTGTTAATGGTGAACTATATTTGCATTATTTATTCAAGTTGTATTTTATTTTGTATTTTTTAATTAAATTAATAATATAAATTATGATATATTAAAATACATAATGTTAATTTAATATTGAATAGAAAAAGGAGAATTCTTGGAAATCAAATAGAAGAGACTTTGCAGTGGAGTAAAAATAAGATATTGTATAAGGATGAATCTCTCTGGTAATGTGGCATACATTGGCCCACATAAGAGATTTGGTGGAGAGACTTGCATTGGAGATGATCTTAATAATCTTTTCAACCAAATAGCATGACATGCACACGCAGTAGTAACAATATACACAGCTTCACAAGTTGAAAGAGTAACTAATGGTTGCTTCTTTGAACATAAGAAAATTGCATTATTTATTAAGAAGAATAAGAATCCGGCAGTACTTTTCCTATCATCAATGCCTCCACTATAGTCGCTGTCACAATATCCCATCAACTTGAATTCTTTTGAAGTTGAATAAAAGATGCCATAATCAACATTACCTTTAAGATATCGTAAAATCCTCTTAGTTGTTTTCATATGTGTTTCGGATGGATTCTCCATAAAATGACTCATCAGACCAACCGAAAATAAATATCAGGCCAAGTACATGTTCGATATCTTAAAATTCCAAAATAAGACTTTTAAATAGTGTTGGATAAATCTTTCGCTGTCATTCTTCTTCTTTCTTCGAAAGTTTTACCCTACATTCCACTAGAGTACTGACAGAATTACAATCCAACATACAAAACTTCTCTAATAAACTATTTATATATGCTTCTTGAGAGATAAATATTCCATCATCTCTCTATTTAACCTCAATTCAAAGATAATAGGACATAAGTCCCATATCACTCATCTTGAATTCCCTAGCCATAGCCTTCTTGAAATTATCAAACATTATTTGATTGTTCCCTGTGAATATAAGATCATCCACATAGATGCAAACAAATAAAATATCTTCATTTTCCTTTTTCACATAGAGTGCATATTCGTGATTGCACCTAGTGAATTTATTCTTCTGTAAATATTGATCAAGATGACTATTCCAAACTCTTGGGTAGGGATGACAATATGATCCGCTATCCGCATATACCGTAGTAAAAATATTTGTATGTATTCGGAAAAAATTAATTTGTTACTGTATTTGGATATAAATTTACTGTAACCGTAATGGATATGATACGGATACGGATATAGCAATTTATCGCCCGTATTCGTATCGTACCCTTACCGCAAAAATTATACAATAAATATGTAAAATATGTAAAATATAAATATTTATTTATTTTATTAATAAGAAAATAAAAAGACTTATGGTAAAAATAAAATTCATTATTAGTCAAATATACTTAAATTATTAATTTTTTAATTAGATTTAATATGCAAGTATGAAGAATATTCTATTCGAGATATTATATTGAGTTTGGTGTTTTATGTTTTGCTTACCTATTTTTAAAAATATTTTCTCAAAAGTTACAAATAATTATATATTTTATATTATACCTTTAATAGAATATTTAAGCTTACATTTCATTTAGTGTTGTTGGAAGTCATAATAGGTTATGTATTACTTTAAAAAGTAAAAATAAAAAAATAAAATTAAAAGAGATTTACAGATGCGGATACGGATATAGTAGCGGATTTTGTCAAAAACCGCAAGATGCGGATATGGTAACAAATTTTATACCATGTGGAGCGGATATGATGCGGATCTTTTATATTTAAAATTTTACGGTACGGATATGGTAAGAGTTATATCCGTACCGTTGCCATTCCTACTCTTGGGGCTTACTTTAATCCGCATAAAGCCTTCTTGAATCTTGACACCATGTTTTCATGATTTTCTATGATGAACCCTTCGGGTTGTTCAATGTAGGCTTCTTCTTCAAGATATCTATTCAAAAAAGCAGATTTCACATCCATTTGATGGATTTTCCACCTATTTTGAGCTGCCATTGATAACAACAAACGGATTGTTCTAGACGAGCAAATACCTCTTCATAATCAATTTCATGTTTTTGCTTGTATTCTTTTGCAACAAGTCTTGCCTTATATATTTCCATTTTGCCTTTAGAGTTTCTTTTAACCTTATACACCTATTTCACCCCAATTGCACTATGACCACTTGGAAATGGTGTAAGCTCCAATATATTATTTTTCACAATAGCATGAGTTTCTTCCTCCATAGCTTGTACCCATATTTGATATTTTACGAATTTATGAAAACTCGATGGCTCGTCATTTGAGAATAAACATAATAAATTCTCATATTCTAAGTGTTGAATTTCTTCGGAAAGATCAAGAAGACTCCAAAATTTCTAATGCCTTTCACTTAGAACTAGAGGAAGACAATGTGTAGGTAGAACTTGGTGTAGAAGGTATTGGTGTAGCTGGAGATACAGGTTCATTTTAACCACTCCAATTCTAGATTGAATCTTCTACAAATTCAACATCTCTACTTGTCACCGATATTCTGTTGCTTGGATCAAATAGCTTGTACCCTTTGGAATTTTCATCATACCCAATAATAATAATTTTTCTGCTTCTGTCATCAAGTTTGGACCTCTCCTGTTCTGGAACTTGAGCAAAAGCGATAGATCAAAAAACTCGTAAATGTGATACATTTGGCTTTATTCCACTCTATGTTTCCTGATGTGTTACGCCCCTCAAACTTTTAGTTGGTGAATAATTAGAAAGATAAAATGCACATGCAACTACTTCAACCCAAAATTCTTTTTGTATTGATTTTCTTTTCAACATGGTCTTTGTCATATTGAGGATAGTTTTATTTTTTCCCTCCAAGACACCATTTTGTTGAGGTGATCTCGCAACTATCATAGGACGCTGAATTCCATGCGTGTTGCAAAATGCTTTGAATTTATTAAATGTGAATTCCCCACCTCTATCTCTTCTCAAAGACTTGATTTCATGATTGCTCTCCTTTTCAAAACGGACCTTAACTTTTTGAAAACTTCAAATGCTTCACTTTTGTGTTTCAAGAAATAAACCCAATTTTTTTTATGAATAATCATCGATGAAAAGTATGAAATAAGAACTTTTACCCAGCGACTGAGGTTTAATTGGTCCATAAACATCTGGATGAACCAATTGTAATGGCTTTATAGCTCTTGAATCTGATTCTTTTGGAAAGCTTTTTCGTGAATGCTTTCCTAGTAAACAAGCTTCACATAATTGATTCGGATGATCAATTTTAGGAATTCCTTTCACCATATTCCTGGTCCCTAAGTCTTTAAGTCCTTGAAAGTTTGACTCCATACCTCATATGCCACATCTATGATGGATATTTTACATAAACATTGAAGCACATAGCTCCTTCAGTCTTAATGTCTAACAAGAACATTCGATTTCTTGTCATAGGAACCTTAGCAACAATATTTTTTCTTTATCTCTTAGCCAAATATAATAATATTTCATAATTATTTGACAACCATTCTCCATGAGTTGTCCAATGCCTAATATATTATTTTTCATTTTTGGAATATAATAAACATTGGAAAGGATTTTATGGCCTCAATTCTTTAGTTTAAATAAGCTCGTACCTTTGCCTTTAATTTCTACTTTTGACTCATCACCAAATCGTACCTCCCCTTTCACATTAGTGTCAAGCTCTACAATGTTACTTTTATCACCTGTCATGTATTACTTGCTCCATTGTCTAAATACTATGTACTACTTTCACATGTGTGATCTTCATTATCTGCAGGGAATAATAAAGGTTCCTCATTATCTTCATTATGTATGACAAGCCTCGTGTATTCTTCTCTCTTGGTTTGACATTCCCAAGAGTAGTATCCATACTTTCCCCATGAATAGCATTCAATATGAGTCTTATCCATATTTGAATCGTTATTCCTTCCATAATTACTTTTTCCTCTTCTATAGCCTCTATAAAAGTTTTGACCTCTTCTCTCTGTAGGAAAATTATCTTTTCCTATTCCTCAATTGTACCCTCTTCCTTGATCTCGACTACATCCATGTCATTAGCCTCTTGTACTATTTTTCACCGGTTTGTTCTTTGTCATTTAGTGAAAACTTTGCTTGTAATGCATGCTTTACAGTCTCTTACTTTCCCTGGTTCATTCTTTCTTCGTGTGCTCGTAATGTCCATTCAACTTATCAATAGACATGTTGTCCAAATCTTTAGACTCTTCAATAGCCACCACTACATGACTAAATTTTTGAGTTAAGAAAGCAAAGTACTTCTTCTCTACAACTCGAACATGTTCCAATTTTTCTCTAAGCCTCATCATTTAGTTCCCTATTGCCAAGACTTTGGTGAAGTAATGAAATGGATTATGTTTCATTCATTTTAATGATTGAAACTCAGCCCTTAGAGTTTGAAGACGCACCTTCTTCACCTTTTTAACTCCTATGACGCAATTATAAAGAGTTTCCCATGCCTGCTTGGAGCTAGTTCATTAGCTACCTTTTCAAACATTTCATCATCCAAACTTTGATGAATAATCATAAGTGTTCATTAGTCCTTCTTTTTGTTTTTCTCCAATACATCTCTTTGAGTTGGTTCCAATGTGTCGTCTCTCTCAGGTTCTGCAAAACCTCTTTCACCATACTCCATGAGCACTGAGAATGGCCTTCATTCGGAGTGCCAAATTTTTATAATTTAACCCGGTGAGTTAAGGATATTTGAAGGAAAAAGTATTTTCCCTTGAAGCAATTTTCAACAAAGCTCTGATATCACTTTATTAGAATTTACGAGTTAACTTATGAATAAATAAATTTAGAATGAAATAAGAATAAATCTTTGAATAAAATATAAAATAGTTTTTATTATTTTCTTCTGAATTTTACAAATGACTTTAACTCAATTTATAAGAAATTTTCTAAGTTAAAATTAGTAACATGCATATATAATCGATGGTAGAAAATAAATATGAAACATAAACCATTAAGTCAAATTACTAAATATAAAGTTACTAAAATTAACAATCTTGACACCCTTATTTAGAGGACAGAGTGTGATGCCCTATAGATCTACAATCTTGTAAGATGGATGAGTAGGGTTTTTGACAACCTTGTAGTTTCATGGACAATGACTACAATTTGAGAGATTTGGAGGCGAGCAAGCTCGAAGATTAGAAAGCCGGGAACACAAAGCATTTAAGATTTGAAAATGAGAGCCAAAGAGATTGATTTAGCGACAAATGATGCTGTTAAAAAGAGAATATGAGTATTACGAGGAGATTGAGATTGATTAGAAACTTGTTCGAGCGATAAGCTTCTTAATGGGTATTCTGGGATTATCTCTAATTTTATTATAGTCCATTGTTTTTTTAAAAAAATTATTTTAAAATTTTATACAATTCGATTCAATTTATAAGTAAACTTTAAAGTAGTTGCAAAAGTAGATTCGTCTGAAAAGTTTCAAAATTAAAATTTCACAACTTTTTTTTTTTTAAATATGTTGATTCATATATTTGTGATTCGTGATCACACCTTTGTAATCTACTATCAAGTAATGTGATATAAAAATCTCACTTAATTTTTAATATAAAGTTTGTAAAAATTTATTTTTATAAATTTTTGAAAATTTATTTATAAATTTAAATCAAATTTTCTAAAGCTCATTTTAAATAATTGATTTATTTTTTAATTAAATTATAAATAAGTTATTATTTCTTCATTTCCATATATCTATGTTTTAAGAATTAAGAAGTAGTTTTACTTAAAGAATTAGGTTAAAAAAATAGTGAATCTTTTTAAGGATGTTTTGTTCGGTTTATTATATAATTATATATATGATTTGAATTAATTTATAATTCAATTTACTTATACGTTTTTATTTTTTATTTAATTTTATATTTTACTATAATTTTATTTAATTCTTTTTATATTAATATAAATTAATTAATTTAAGAAATATATTTTATTATTAATGGTAATGAGTTGAGATCAATTCTGCATTAAGTTGGTAGATACTTAATTATATTCTTATAATGAAAATTCATGTTTTGTTACATTAAATTTAAATTCATCCTATTTTTCTTCGACATATATATAGAACTAGTGTATAACCCGCGCATACGCGGGAAATAATTTCTTTATCTTGATGACTTGTTGATATTGTTATTTTTAATTTTAAAAATATATGATAAATATATTTTTAAAAATTGAGATATATTTAAAATTATAATATCATAATTTGACCTTATTTAAAAGGCGTAAGTTGGTCCATTATGTCAATGTCAACCTCAAGTTTTCAAATCGATTTTTTTTTTTTTAATTTCGCTTAAAACGAACCATGGTTATAATTTTGGGACAACATTTATAAAATTTAAATATAAATGAAAAAGAAAATTTAGTGATTAATGGAAAATTTCACCCCTTTGGAATATGTCTATATATATCACTTTTGCTTGTAATCTAATTTTAATATAAATTAGTTGATGTGTAAAATGATATGTTATTGATTCAAGTTTGTAAATAACATTTTTAACATTAAATTTTATAAAAAATAATAAATGATCATAAAAGTTTATTTTTATGAATTTTGTAGTAATTCCTAGAATGTAAAATTTTAAAAATTTAATTTTTTTAATTATTCTATTGATGATCAATGTTGTTTTAATTTGATTGTATGATAAGGATAAAAATAAAATGGGCATAAATATGAAAGAAGCCCTTATTTAGTTTGCGATTTTATTCAAGTCCTTCAACTACACAAGGTGTCATTTAAGTCTCTCAACTATCTATTTTTGTGTCATTTGAGCCCCTTTAATATTCAAAATTTCATTTAAGTCCCTCTAATATTCATTTTAGTATCAATTAATCCCTTTGAGTGCGTTTGAATTTATAATAGTTGACATGAACAAAGTGATATAATTTCATTTTAAAATCGTAATATCAAATTTAATTCTGTTTATGGAGAATTAATTTTTTTAAAAATTATCAAAAAGGCTTAATTGACAAAAAAAGAAATAGATACTTGAGGGGCATAAATAAAATCCCATGAGACTTAAATGACACGGAAACAGACACTTGAGGGTTTAAATGAAATCTCGTGTAATTGAAGGACTTAAATGTGAATTTTGACAAAAAAATAGATTGAGAAAAATATTATGAAAATAAAAGGATGCAAAATATTTATGAATATAGCTTATATTCATTCATGAATATAAAATTAATGAGATAAATACTAATTAATAAAATTTAATTATAAAGGATACGAAAAGTGTTACATTATAAATTTACCATTATCATTTCTCTATTATATATATATATATATATATATATATTGAAAAGATAAAATGAGAGGAATGTGGTACAATCAACATTTTATTAATTTATTTTTAATTGAATAATAAAGCCTTATTATTACCTAAGTAATAATGTTTGAAATTCTTCATTCGAATTTTTTTTAATTAATTCATTAAAGAATATTTGACAATTTTTAAATAAGCATATAGATCGAGATATTAATGTTATTAAATATTAAAAAATTACATGAATTTAATTATCTATATCAAACACTAAAAAATAGTAAAATATTACTGTTGTATTTTATTGATGGAAATAGGAACCAAATGGTCTACATTTAAATTTCCATGATGACTTGATTATGTATAATTAAGATATATAACTTTTGTTTAAGTGGATATTTATTTTATTATGGCATAGCAAATTTAGAACTACTCATTTTTAATTTATATTTTTTCTCATTCATTCTCTCGTTTCTAATATTTTTATTGTATTATAATTTTTTAAAACCACAATTTTTACTTTGAAATAAATTGACAAATTAATAAGAGAGATAGAGTTTTTTTTTCTTTCATAAACTTATAAATCAATTATGAAGAGAGATGACCAAATTGGTAAAAGTGATAGAATTGGTCCCACCTATTTTTCTACCAACCAACTTTAAATTTTTTGAAAATCGAGTTAAAAAGCTCTCATCCATCAAGTTTATATATATATATATATATATATATTGTTCATTACATAAATTTATAGTACATACAAACAAATACATCAATATTGCAAAACAAAACTATATACTTAATATTACATAATATTTTAATTAATATTGGAAGATTGGTGGTGAATAAACTTAGATAGTGTTTTCTTTTGAATTGCGAAGATTAAATATGAAAAATTAAAAATTTCTATAAAAGTTCTAGTTTGGATTTACATTACAAAACAAAAATCACATCTCGAGAAATATCTTAAACCAAGAACTGTAATTTATATTTTACATGAGATGTTGCCACAAATCGAGTATTAATAGTTCGGATGTGCGGAGTCATCATCACTTGTGTCTGCAAAAATCCAAATAACAATTCAAAGAAAAAAAATATCATTACTTTTTTTAGTGGCAACAAATATGTTATTATCAAATAAACACAAATTATTAAAAAGTATATAAACAAATTTAACATAAACATATTAAAATAAGAGAAGAGATACATATATTACCTTATAATTTAACTTTGATTGGTGAAAAAAAAATTTATTTTCTAGTTATAATAAAATGAAAAGACAAAAAATATATATAATAAAATAAAGAGAATATAGAAAAAAAAATAAAGAAGCATCATAACAATTATATAGATATAGTAAATAAACAAACATCACCTGGTTTGATTTGAGAAAGATTTGCTGATTTGATTTGAGAAAGATTGCCATATAAAGAAAATTAAAAATGTTGCAATATGATACGTGTGTGAAAAATGACCATTTATAGCTCAATGAAATGAAAATGAAATGGCAAGAAGAATAGCAAAAGAATAAACAAATTAATGAATAAAAAATTACATTAATAATCTAAAGTAACGATAAAATAAAAAGATAGAGGGAGAGAAAACAAAAGGTATTCAATAAATAGATGTTTATATCGAAAAAGAAAATTGAACATGAAATGAACAGTCAACCATTAATAAAAATAATGAATCCAATAATTTTTAAATAAACAAAATAATAAATAACCTTAATTGAATGAAATATGACGTGGAAGTTGTTTACTTGATAATTATGTACGAAACAACTTGAAATGTAAAATAAGCTAAAATGCTCATTTTTCTACCTAACGCTGGATCCTCAGCGTGCCAAGTCATCTTGGTGGGGCCGCTGAGGAGTTCAGCTTTATATATATATATATATAGATTGTCTTGGATCACAAGAATTTAGAATAGTCTTGATTCGATTTATAATACATAAAATTTTGTAAAATCTAAGGAAAATCTAGCGAATTCGTTAACAAAAGGTTTTTCATGATTAAAGCCAATTGAACAAGTCAAACTTAACAGAAACCTAACCTAGTTTAATGGAGATCCTAAAGACTAAGTTTAAGAGGCAAATTGTAAAGTGAAACTTGTAAGTTGTAAGAACGCTAGATAACTTAATTTATTCCTATGACCACGATATATTGGTATGAAGACCTAAAGGATGTGCGATGCATTTAATGGTATCAAATATGAGATTTGATATCACTTATATTATGATAAATGTGAGGTCGCATTTATGAGAATACAACTTAGGTAAGTTCTTTAAAGCTATCATGAATATGAGAACAAGAAAATGAATAACATCATATAAAGAACAGAGTTAAGATTCAGTATGATAAGTAAATCTAATTGACTAGGTCTATTATTATAACGTGAATAGTTCAAGACAACCAATTCACTGCGTCACTAAGTTGACTTGATATGATTTCATAAGAGTAATGATTGATAACCTACTATTTGTGCCAACTTTTCGTGCCTACTATTATATGACAATAATTGATTGGGTGAAGAAATAAATGCATTAATTATTATAAATTTTATATTCCAATCATATATTAACACATACGGGTAGGCAGCGAGAATAGGCACAAATAGTAGGCTACATAACATAACTCGATTTCATAAATGGGAAGTTCAAAGTTAAAACGACTACTTTATCATAAGTGATACAAGTTCAAGAAGATGATAGTTTGTGAGATTCCTTATTTCTATTCAAATGTGGGATATTGTTGTGAAATTCCATGTGTTTGAATAGAATAGATATCCCACATTGCTTAGGTGGTAAAAGAAGATAAAAATGTTTGTATATAAAAAAAGTGCGTAAGGTGTATGATTAGTTAAAAGCTTTCCTGGACTTGTAAGAGCTTTTATACACATTTCTATGGTCAAAGATAGGGCTTAGAACCCTTGCTTATCTCTTAAATTGAATTCATTTTTTTCCTTTTGTGTTTAATCTTTAATTATAAATTCAAAATTAATTAACTGGAAATTAAAAAAATAGTATCAATTGAAAAACAAACAACATAATTGTTGACAACCATATATGATTTATCAAGATTGGCCAATAGTTATACCTTTATTGAATATAAAATATAACTACCCTTATCCTATTATGATATATATGTTGAACCCTCCGGAGCCGCTCCACTAACTCCCACATTAGTATGATATTGTCCGCTTTAGGTCAGGGCCGAGCACGCACGGATTTGTTCTTGGGTACCACCACCCAAAAGGCCTCATACTAATAGAGTTCTCTATATGCTTTATATACAAGTCATTATCCTCTTGTATTATCGATATGGTATTGGGTTTGACACCCCAAAAATCCTCCCCTTCAAACCAAGGGCCACATCGCATCCCCTCGAGTTAGTCCATCGACCCTCCAAACCAAGGATCACACGTTAGCCTCCCATCGAGATAATTCACCGGCCCATCAGTCACCGACGTCTTATTGAGATAATCTACCGATCTGCCAAATCATCTTGCACCACCATTACTAACCAACGGAACCCGCCGTCTGACCACCACCAAATTTTATCAGGAAGACTTTCAACACAAGGTACACCACAGATCAATCACGGGCTCCATCTCTGAACCAGGCTCTAATACCACTTGTTGGGAGAAGCACACCAATCAATCAAATAAGTAGCGAAAATCCTTTCTCTCTAAAATGAATACGATCTAATCAACTTAAGTAAAACACACCATCAACCATGCTCACATAAAGCAATATAAATAACAGAAATAACATAAGCCGATTTTTACGTGGAAAACCTTCTCAATGTGAGAAGTAAAAACCATGGGACCGTATTACACTCCAAAACTCCACTATGATCAAAGATAGAGATTACACAATGTTCCAATACCAAATAGGGAACTAACAATAGTAGATATCCTAATAATACAAAGATTAGGATCTAACAACAAGAGAAAGAACGCAAACCAAACCAACACCTCTGTTCTGATGAATGTCTCCACCGTCCAGAATAAACTTCAATATGTTATCAACAACATATCCAAATTTCAGCTTGATTTAATTGCTAGCGAAAGAGATAAGCCCCTTTGAATATGATTGCTTTGTGCTATGACGGGAATCAGACAGCCTTCACTTCCGGCTATATAACTTCTTCCTCAAATCTCTAATTGACAATCCCAACGGTCAATTTTCAGAACTCTGTGTCTTCCACGTACGCTTCAAATGTGAGCACGATCCTACAGTTTTTTTAAGAGTAGTCATCAAAATCCTCAGACTGCGCGGAAGAAGAACAACTGGCTTTCTTCTTTTCCTCTCAATCCTTTTCCTCTTCTTTCGGTGGCTGCTATCACTCTATTATTTTTATACCAATAAACACTAAACTCCTTAGGTTTTATACTAGGGCTTCTTAAACTTTTTGGGTCTCACACATAAGAGGGAACCCTACCCAAAAAATCTCCCCCTTCCCGATTATATGTAGGGGCTTGTCATTCCAGCGATCTCCTTGCAGACTTTGAACATCTCTTCATATTCACCTTTCGAAGCCTTAATATTAAACTCGTGTTCTCCCCCGTCAATTAATAACTCATCATCATGAGCATAACTCGAATTCAAATCAACCAAATTATCACTGTTACCATATGCCTCAACCTCAAACTTTTCTATATATTGTATAGTTTGATTTTCCATGAACACTCTGCTTCTTACTAGCTTCTGCACCATTGGATCATAACATCTATACCCAGACTCATCTTGGCATAACCAACAAAAATGCACTGCTTGGACTTCACATCACGCTTGGACATTTCAGCTTTAGGAACCTTCACAAAAGCCTTACACCCAAAGACTCGTAAGTGATCATAAGTCACATCTCTACAAGTCCAAACTTTCTCGAGTACATCAAACTCCAATGAAACACATGGTGTGAGGTTAAGGAAATGTAAAACTATACATAAGGCTTCACCCCAGAATGATTCTGGAAATTGTGATTGTGAAAGCAAACTTCTCACATTTTCAACTAGTGTTTCATTCATCATCTCAGTTAGACCATTCAATTGAGGTTTTCTTGGAGAAATCTTCTGATGGAATATACCATGTTGTCTACAATACTCATCAAAAGAGTTTTTATATTCTCCCCCATTACTAGTTCTGATGCTCTTCAACCTTTTCCCAGTCTGTCCCTCAACCAATACTTGAAACTACTTGAACACTTCCAATACTTTATCTTTTGTCTTCAAGGTATTAACCCAAGTCTTCCTTGAATGATCATCTATAAAGGTCATAAAATATAAAGCATCCCCAAGTGATTTCACCTTCACAGGCGATTAAAGATCCAAGTGTACAAGATCAAGTGTATCTAATTTCCTTTTAGATGAAGAACTATGAAAGCTAACCGATTTTTGCTTTCCTCCCCAACAGTGGGAACACCCCTCAAATTTTCTATGTTCTTCATATTAGAAATTTTCATCTCCTGGGTTAGAAGGGTCAAACCCTTCTCACTAATATGTCCAAGTCTCTTATGCCAAAGTTAAGCCTTATCTTCATCCTCAACTTCAGCAATGAAGAATTTTAAAATTTTACATTGCAACATATACAGGTTAGATTCTCTTTAACCTTTGGCCACTACCATAGCTCCTTTAATGAGCTTCTATTGACCATTACCAAATATGTTGCAATATCCTTCATCTAGAGCTGTAAAACGGGTTAAACGGGTCAGCCCGTACGGGTTTAAATGGGTCGGGCCAATATAGTTAGAGATTTAAACGGGCTGGAATTTTTCCAACCCTAACCCAATCCTTGTGGGCTTAAACGGGCCGGGCCAATCCGTATATATTATGAAAATTTATAATATAATTTGTTACGCTATATGTTCATTCGAAATTACAACATCATTGTACATTTTAGTTTCTACCTTCATTTCAATAATTGCATGCATCAATTCTTCTCTTCCCAATGTTGAAAGGAGCCAATATATTGGTATCCATACTCATCATCTAATTAAAATAAAAAATAAATTATATTAATTGTTAAATGGGTTGGCTCGCGGGCCAACCCGTATAAACCCTTTTAACCCGCGGGTTAAACGGGCCGGGCAAAAAAGCCTGTGTTTTAAACGGGTTACAAAAATAATGGGCCTAACCCTTTTATTCACGGGTTAAACGGGTTGGCCCGCGGGCCTCGACCCATTTTTACAGCTCTACCTTCATCATCAAGCCTACTTGTAGAAATAATATTCATACGAATATCACAGACATGTTTAACATTCTTTAAAATAATCCTGAAGCCATTATCTATCTTCAATATCACATCACCATATACAATGACTTTAGCTACATTATCATTCCCATTCTCACACCCCCAAAATCACCAGCAATGGAGGATGTAAAGAAATCATCCCTTAAGGTTGCATGATAAACAGCTCCAGTATCAATCACCCAACTAGTCTCATGACTTCCAAAGTTTATAGCATCAGCATATACCAACATAAAGCCATCAAGTATAGTGGTAGTAACTCTGTCACTGTCTCTTTCACCTTCTACCTTATTTTCTTCGCTTGTGTCATTGTTATTTTACAACTTCAGTTGTCTGCAATGCCTTTTAATATGCCCCTTCTTGTGACAATGATAACACGCAAGATTGGCGTACCTGTTTGACTTCCTCTACTTTGATTCATATTCCCTTGACCTCTTGTCTTACTTTTTCCTTTCCTTCCTATGATAAGGATTTCTGATGTAGATGTTGACCAGCCTTTCTCCTCATCTCCTCATTCAGAATATTACTCTTCACCATATCCATGGTTATTTTACCATCTAGAGCAGAATTTGACAAAGACATCCTGAAGGTCTCCCATAAATCTGGAAGTGTACAAAGCAACCACAGAGCTTGTACCTCATCGTCAAACTTAAACTCATTTCCGCCAATTGATTTATAATACCCTGATAGGTATTCATATGATTTATCAATGGAGCAGTATCATCATACCACAGTTGCATCATTTGCTTCATCAGAAATAATTTATTATTTCCGATTTTCCTAGCATACAACTCTTTCAACTTTGTCCACAAAGTTCGAGCATGTATTTCCCCACTCACATGATTCAAAATATTATCACTAACTCATTGCCTAATAAACCCACACACTTGCCTATATAGCAAAGTTCACTGAGCATCAGTCTTATCATCAGATTTTTCAGCAGCAAACACAAGTAAGTGAAAATCCTTCACATACAAGAGATCTTCCATATATAGGAAGAAGTAAGTGAAAATCCTTCACATACAAGAGATCTTCCATATATAGCAAAATCTTCCCTTTCCAAATGTGATAATTTGAACCATTCCGAGTAATCATTCTACTTAGATTCAAACTACTATCCATATTCATCTTTTCTAATCTTGACAACCCAAGCTCTGATACCGCTTTGTTGGACCCTCTTGAGCCGCTCTACTAACTCCCACATTAATATGATATTGTCCGTTTCGGTCAGGGTCGAGCTCGCACGGATTTGTTCTTGAATACCACCACCCAAAATACCTCATACTAATGTAGTTCTCTGGATGTTTTATATACAAGTCATTATCTTCTTGTGTTACCGATGTGATATTGGGTTTGACACCCCAACAATATATATATATATAGGCCCATCCCTTGGGCTGTGCGGGTTGGGCAACCGCACAGGGCCCCCTAAATTGGAGGGCCCCAAATTAATATAGGTTTTAGAGTCAATAGTATTTTATTTGTTTGCCCATAACTTTATATAATATATATAGTTTGAAAAGAAGAGTCCATAGATATAAAGAATTTAGCCCATAGATATAAATAATTTATTAGTTTGCATTGTTGTGGGTTACTTTTTATACTTAAGTTGTCAACGCCCAAATTGAAGTCCAAAACAATAAGGGATGTAGAGAAGATTGAGTATGAATCTATCATTAAAGATTTCATTAAAAAAATACTAATAAAATGATGTTTTTCAAGTGAAAACAATATATTAGATACAATATTTAGACCATACGGCTATAATTTATAATACAATACATTGATATATCATATTATTTTGTTATTTTAGTACTTTAAGTTAAATTCGTACAGGATCTCCAATTTTCTGGAGACGCCGCCCCATCTTTCTAAACAACATTGATAGTGGACAACAGAGCAAGTCTCTATCATCCCATAGTAATAGTAGTCCATCATTTACATTAATCTATATTTTTGAATAATTTGATATTTAATACTACTATCTATTATAAGACTATATTTCTTTTAACTATATATAATATTATTTTCAATTGATTTTTTTAATTCAACACATCTATTTTTAAAATTAAAAAATATATATATAATATGCCAGTTTTCTATTATATTATATCATATTCATGCATCATTATTGTATATTAAAAATGAAAATGGATCTAATTTAAATATTTTATTATTTTAATTAATTAATTATTTATTTATTTAATAAAATAAATAACGATATTTTTTATTAAAATTTATAATAACTTAAATTTTATTTTTTTTACATATCATTTTTAACCCGATTATATAATAGTATATAAAAAAATTAAATGGGTTTTGAGATGATTATACAGTAATTATTTATTTTTTAATTTTAATTAATTATAATTTTATATGTTTATTGTTGTAGTGAAGGAATAAAGCTATGATAACATTAAAAGGCGTAATGTAAAATAATAATAATATTATCATGTAATATTATAGTTGAATTCCACCTTGCTTATATGTGTCAAGTTGCATGAATTGAGTTTATTTATAGGTGACAAGTGTCCCGTATTTTGCCTATAAATAAGAAGAAGAAGAAGGCATGAGAAAAATTGCCAATTCACTTGTTATTTCCTCTCCCTCTCTCTCTTGTAGTATCATCTCTCTAGTCTTGTAAGTTATTTTGGTATTGGTTTTGCTTTTATTTTGTAACACGTTATCAGCACGAGTATGCTCTCTGGTTGCCGCCCAGACGGATCCTCCAGATCAGAAAGTGATGGTAACGATGTTATGGTTATACTGAGATGCTGTCGGAATTATATTGAAAAAAAAATTGAGATATTGGTCTGGACAAATAAAACGAGGAAAATAGAAAATTGGCAGGAACCATAAAAAGAGAAAAATGGAAATTTTGTAGAAAAGAGGAAATGAAGGAATTGGTATACAAGAGGAAATGAAAAATGAAAAAACAATTGATGAAAAGAGGAATAATTATTTGAAAAAAAAGGGATGATATATTTTTGGAAATATATTTATTGATTAATTGTTTTATTTTTTTATTATTTGTTATGTTTATTTTATTTTTATTTATTATTAATTGTGAATATATTATTTTTGTAGAAATTCAAGAAAAGAAAAAATGTCAGAACTGAAAAAATTGGATTTCCATGCCCTGGAACTTTCTGGAAAAAATTACATAACATGGACATCGGATCTGAAAGTCCATTTGCAAGCCTGGGAATTGCAAGATACTATATGTGAAAATAATGCAACTTCTATTAAACAGAAGGCTCAAGCAATGGAATTTATCAGCCATCATATAAATGGGAATTTGAAAGCTGAGTATATGAATGTTGAGGATCCACTGATTTTGTGGAAATCCCTGAAAAATAAATTTGAACGAATGAGAGATATAGATCTCCCAAAGGCTCAACATGAATGGATCCATTTAAGGTTCCAAGATTTTAAAACAGTCAGTGAATATAGTTCTGAGCTCCACCGAATTGCGGCGGTATTAGAATTTTGTGGAGAAAAGAAAAGTGAAGGGAAGAAAATTGAAAAAAACATTATCCACCTTCCATGCCGATCAAATAACATTACAATCAACGATCAGGCAAAATAAAGTTAATACTTTTGGGGAGTTACTTACCGATCTGACGAGAATGGAAGAACAAAATCAAATATTGTTAAAAAACCATGAGTTACGACCTCCTGGTGCGATGGCACCACCAGAAGTAAACAATAATGTGTATCGGGGTAACGGAAACCCGAATCGTGGTAGGGGTCGTGGTTTTAGACGTGGCCGGGGTCGTGGCCGTAATAACAACAATGGGGGCCGTGGATAAGGCCATGATAACAATACTGGGGGCCGTGGTAGAGGCCGAAACCAAAGGAGAGGTGGAAATCGTTCACATCCATATAATCGTGGAAATCTGGTCTGGACAAGAGATGGATCCCAGAACCCAAATGGAAATTTTGGAAATAACAATTTCCGAAGTGTGTGCTATAAATGTGGGAGCACTGAACATTTTCTCCGCCAGTGTCGAACTCCACAACATTTGGTAGATTTGTATCAAGCTTCCCAGAAAGGGAAACTGAAAGTTGTTGAAACAAATGCTGCAAATGTGGAGAGTGGAGAAGGAACATCTCAGGGAAATATTTCAAGCTTTCATACCTCGGATTTTTTCGATGATTTAGATATTGAAAATTTCCTGAATAGTGCTGAAAATGTAAACAAAAGTGATGTCTGAAAAAAAATATGGAAATGTAAATAGAAGTTATGTAAATATTTTCTGACTATATTTTGAATTTTGTTGTATATATCCATTTTGTAATTAAAGTCAGAAATATCAATGGATATGTTTTCTAATGTAAATATTGTGTTTATTTGAACAGAAAAGATATGGAAATTCAAGGAAATATTTCAGAAATATGTTTGATTGATAGTGCTACAACTCATTCTATCCTTCGAGATAAAAAATATTTCCTGAACATATTTGAATATAAGGCTCGAGTAAATACCATATCTGGTTCTGCTGATTTAATTGAGGGATATGGAAAAGCTATAATGCTGTTAGAAAAGGGAACAAAAATATGTATCCATAATGCATTATATTCGAGTAATTCGAAACGAAATTTGCTGAGTTTTTAAGATATCAGGAAAAATGGATACCATATTGAGACAGTGAATGTACAAAATATGGAGTATTTGTATATTACGTCTATTGTTTTTGGACAGAATTATTCTGGAAAAACTCCATACATTATCATCTGGTTTATATTTTACAAAAATATCTCCAATAGAAGCCTACGCTGTAATGTATAAGAAAATAACTGACCCTAAAATTTTTCAATTATGGCATGATAGACTTGGCCATCCTGGGTCCACAATGATGCGTAGAATTGTTGAGAATTCTAATGGACATCCATTAAGTGATTTAAAGATACTGATATCAAAAGATAATTTTTGTACTGTTTGTACTCAGGGGAAATTGATAGTTAGACCATCCCCCTTAAAAGTAAATATTGAATGTCCATCGTTTTTAGAAAGAATTCAAGGGGATATTTGTGGACCAATTCATCCACCAAGTGGGCCATTTAAGTACTTTATGGTGTTGATTGACGCATCTGCAAGATGGTCACATGTATGTTTATTATCAACACGGAATGTGGCGTTTGCTAAGTTGCTTGCCCAGATAATAAGATTGAGGGCGCAATTTCCAGATTATCAGATTAAAAATATTCGTTTGGATAATGCTGGTGAATTTGCATCAAGGGCGTTTAATGATTATTGCATGTCAATTGGTATAAATGTTGAACATTCAGTACCCCATGTTCATACCTAGAATGGATTAGCGGAATCTTTTATTAAAAGGCTTCAAATGATTGCCCGAATGTTGTTGTTACAAACTCAATTACCGATTTCCGCTTGGGGTCATGCAATATTACATGCAGCCACACTGATACGCTTGAGACCCACTGCATATCATGAATATTCTCCGTTACAGTTGGTAACTGGAAATAAACCAGATATATCTCATTTGAAAACTTTTGGTTGTGCTGTATATGTTCCCATAGCACCCCCTCAGAGAACCAAAATGGGACCACAACGTCGTTTGGGAATTTATGTTGGATATAATTCACCATCTATAATTAGATATCTGAAACCCATGACGGGTGATATGTTTACTGCAAGATTTGCAGATTGCCATTTTAATGAAGAATTATTCCCACGACTTGGAAAGGATGAACCTTCTAATGCTGGTAAAAATGAACTTGTTTGGAAAAGTGAAAGGATGCACTATCTAGATCCACGTACTGGTCAAAGTGAAAATGAAGTACGTAGGATAATACATTTACAAATGGTTGCAAACCGTTTACCAGATAGTTTTGTTGATGCTACTAAAGTTACGAAATCTCATATACCAGCATGTAATGCACCAGCTCGACTGGATGTGCCTACTGAGAAATCAAAACAGATGGTAACTGGTGAGGCATCTGAAATTCAGAGAAAACGTGGTAGACCTGTTGGGTCCAAAGATATTGTACCACAAAAACGAAAAGTTAGAATCGAGAATACTATTCATATGATACCTCCGAAAGATACTAATCAAAATTTACAAATTGTGGAAGTCGGAAATCCAATTGAGGAAAAGACCTATGAGGAGGTAAATGTATCCAAGAATGAAGAAATATCCATTAATTATACAAAAGAAATTTGGAACCGTGAAAACTTTGTTGTTGATAATATGTTTTCATATGCAGTAGCTATTGATGTGATGAATGATGATTATGAACCTCAATCCATAAATGATTGTAGGGAACGAAATGACTGGCCAAAATGGAAAGAAGCAATCCAGGCAGAATTAAGTTCATTGAATAAACGGAACGTTTTTGGACCCATTATTGAAACACCAAAAGGTGTTAATCCAGTTGGTTATAAATGGGTATTCGTTCGAAAGCGAAATGAGAAAAATGAAATTGTGAGATATAAAGCCTGATTGGTTGCTTAGGGTTTCTCACAAAGGCCTGAGATTGATTTTGATGAAACGTATTCACCTGTGATGGATACAATTACTTTCCGGTTTTTGATTGGATTGGCGAAAGAAAGGAATCTGGAAATGAGGTTAATGGATGTGGTAACTGCATATCTATACGGTTCCCTGGATACAGAAATCTTCATGAAAGTTCCAGAAGGATTAAAAATCCCTGAAATTAATAAACCTCGAGGGTTATACTCAATGAAATTACAAAGGTCACTATATGGATTAAAACAGTCTGGACGAATGTGGTATAATCGTCTGAGTGAATACTTAATTAAGGAAGGGTACATTAATGATACTATTTGTCCATGTGTGTTCATTAGAAAATCAGGATCTGGTTTTGCAATATAGCAGTCTATGTTGATGATGAACTTGATTGGAACTCAAAATGAAATCCAAGAGACTGTTGAATATTTGAAAAGAGAATTTGAAATGAAAGACCTGGGGAAAACAAAATATTGTCTGGGATTAGAAATTGAACATAGAAATAATGGAATTTTGATCCATCAGAAAGCTTATACAGAAAAGATCTTAAAAAGATTTAATTTGGAAAAGTGTCATCCATTAAGCACCCCAATGGTCGTTCGTTCTCTTGATCCCAAAAAGGATCCATTCAGACCCAAAGATGATGATGAAAATGTTTTGGATTCTGGAACACCATACTTGAGCGCAATTGGTGCCCTCCAATATCTAGCCCAATGTACGAGACCAGATATTGCTTTTGCTGTAAATTTATTGGCTAGATACAGTTCTGCCCTGACTCGTCGTCACTAGAATGGAATTAAACATATTCTTAGATATCTTCGGGGAACTGTTGATTTGGGACTGTTTTATTCAAACTCAGATAATCCTTCTAGGTTGGTTGGTTATGCTGATGCCGGTTATCTTTCGGATCCACACAAAGCTCGTTCTCAATCTGGATATATTTTTACATATAATGACACAGCTATCTCTTGGAGATCCATAAAGCAAACTTTGGTTGCTACTTCTTCAAATCATGCTGAAATTTTGGCATTGCATGAAGCCAGCCGGGAATGTGTCTGGTTGAGATCGGTTATACATCATATTCAGAGTTCATGTGGTATCCCACAATCAAACGAGCCAACAATTCTTTACAAAGATAATGCTGCTTGTATCGCCCAAGTGAGAGGTGGATACATCAAAGGGGATAGAAAGAAGCACATATCTCCCAAATTTTTCTACACCCACGAGCTCCAAGAATCCAGACAAATCAATGTGAAACAGATTCGATCTTCAAACAATTTGGCTGATTTACTGACGAAGTCTTTGCCAACATCCACTTTCGAAAAATTGCTTCATGGAATTGGAATGCGAAGACTCTCCAATTTAGGTGGTTAATTTATGAGTGTTTTCATCCGGGGGAGTTTTGTAAATGTCTGGGTTTAACTGTACTCTTTTTCCCTTATCCAGTTTTTGTCCCACTGAGTTTTTCTGGTAAGGTTTTTAACGAGGCAGTTAGTAGGTGAAATCCAAGGGGGAGCATCATATAATATTATAGTTGAATTCCACCTTGCTTATATGTGTCAAGTTGCATGAATTGAGTTTGTTTGTAGGTGACAAGTGTCCCGTATTTTGCCTATAAATAAGAAGAAGAAGGCATGAGAAAAATTGTCAATTCACTTGTTATTTCCTCTCCCTCTCTCTCTCTAGTAATATCATCTCTCTAGTCTTGTAAATTATTTTGGTATTGGTTTTGCTTTTGTTTTGTAATAAATATTTTATTATTTTTATTTTTATTTTTGAAGTTGTTTATTAATAAAGCTGGATAATTAGTTCATAAAATGTAAAAATCAAATCATCCTATCAATTGTTCACCAGTTACATGGTGTCCAATTCAAAAGAAGAAAATGGGGATGAAATATAGTAATAATCAGATACACAACATTGTAATTAGGAAAAAAATTAAAACAGAAAAGAGGTGAAGTGATGGGGCTGGCTGAAGACGAAAATGGAAGAAATCAAGAATTAGCAACGCGGTGGAGAATGAACACGTGTCGGTTCAGAGGCAGCAGTTGATTTTGATTCTTTTCTGCACTCTCACCCAACCCAAGGCGTGGTTCCTTCCATTGGTATTGGGTTCGATTAATTGTTTGTTGTCCAGCGAGAAATGAAAGCGTTTGTGTTGGGTTTGATTCTTGGTTCCATTGCTATCTTGGCGATTGAAGCTGCCCTCCTGCTCTATCTCCTCAAACTATTGAGGAAGAAATCGTCGAAATCGTCGAAATCGTCGTGTGTAAATTCAGATGCCAATCCCAATCAGTCACTTGATTTTGCATTCAACACCAAAAAGAAGGTAGGTTTTATCTTTTACATTGGATCGATTAAGTTTGGTGGGTTTCTTCAATTGATGAATCACAAGTGTTGATGGCAGGGTGTTGTTTGGGTTTTGGAAGATAAAATCCCAAACCCTAAAGAACAGCAAAAGAAGAATATATTGGAGGTTCACCCAGTGAGAAAGAATGCTGAGATCAACGATGGGATTCTCCTTCTGTACAGTTCTAATTCAGATTCTCCCACTTCAATTCCTCTCAATGGCTGCACCATTCAAGCTGTGTCTGGCTCCTCTCTGTCCTCTAAGAAATGGTAATGGTAACTAATCTTCTTCGTTGTCTCCTTTCTCTATTTACTGTTATGTTCTATTCACTGATTATTAATCTCTTATAGGGCTAAAAGATTTCCCATTAAGGTTGAGAATAAAACAGCATGTATCTATCAATCTAGTAGAGCAATTTACATTTACCTAGACACTTGCTGGGAGAAGGAGTCTTGGTGCAAAGCCCTTCGTCTTGCTTCCTGTCATGATGACCCAAATAAATTCCAAAGGTTTGCCAAATTGGCTCAAGACTTCCGCACTTATTTGACTTGTTTAAACACTGGTAATCCTTCATTTATGAAGCCCGCACCTGGGCTTGTTGTCGATTCTACTGATAAAGTGGGTAAGTTGGATGCTGCTTCTTCATCCAAGGTTCGGCATTTTTTTAGAAAGCTTTCCAGGAGAACTTCCAAGTCCTACTTGGAATCTAAGCCGCCTATAGTCACCCGTGGTTCCATGAAGTTGGGAACATCTAAGGTGCCTTACTCTGTTGCTGAGGAAAATGAGGAACCGTCAGCAGCTGGAATTTCTCGTGCAAGCAGCCTGAGTCAGTTCTCTGTTATGTCTGATGCAGACTGTGAAGATAAGCTTACTGTTGATGATGGAACGTTATGTTTGAATCTGCTAATGTCTCGCCTCTTTTTTGATGCCAGAAAGAATGCAGGGATAAAAAGTTCTATTCAAGCGCGAATTCAGGTCTGACTTTGTTCAATAAAGTGATGTATTATGATTTTTTATGTGGGATGGAAATATTTAAGGGTTTTCATGGCAGGAAGTCGTACTTTCATTGATTACTTGGCATCCTCACTGTTAGATGGTCTATTAGTTATAGCGTTTTAAGTGAATAGAATTACAACGGATGGATAAAAACTGCATTTAAAAGCAATAAAATAAAAATTTAGTCTTTATTTAATCTGTTTTCTATGTTGTTGTTATTGATACCAACCTGATTATTGTCACTATTTGTTATATTAGAAAACATTGTCACAGATGAGAATACCCAGTTATGTGGGTGAAGTCGTCTGTATCAACATGGATATTGGTCAACTCCCACCTTATATCCATGCTCTAAGAGTTCTTCCAGCAGACATGAATGAAGTATGGGCCTTTGATGTTGACATTGAATATTCTGGTGGGGCAGTTATTGATGTTGAAACAAGAATTGAAGTTGGTGAACTAGATGCTCAGAAGGGCCTCATAGATGGAAATACAGCTTCAACTGGTGTTGGAGATGTTTCGTCTGACCTTCTTGATGAATTTGAGGAATTCGGGAAGCAGTTTAATGTATCTGAAGGGACTACTGGTGGACAAGATAAAAAAGATGACAAAGATCCCAAACTTGGTTAGTACAATAACTTAATTGTTTGACATGCTTATAGATGATAGCATTGTTTTATTGCGATGCATGCTTTTATAGACAATGGTGTTTCACCATCTTTACGATGTTAGGTGTACAAATCCCTACTCTTGAATAGGAAGTATGTTACTTTTATCGGTACCAAGATTGAAGTTCTATTTTTAATTGAAGGAATATTTTCTCATAACAGTACATTTTTTTATTTACTAAGTTTGGGGCTGAGCTTTTCATTTATTGTTGTTGACAAAAGCCTTTTATGATTTTTCATTAATTTTATATTGATGTGTTTACAAGGGAAACCTTTTTTCCAGCTAAACAATTAAATTTAGTTTCAAGTTAATCATCTGAGGCGTGGTGTATCACTTGCATGGCTGTAAAGCATGATGTGATTCTGATTATCTCAAAGATTAACAACTTTTATCTGCTTTCTGTCTTTATAGTTCAGCTTAATTTTCTGATGTTATTCCCGTGTGAGGTGACTAAGTGCTGTCCAATTACAGATTCGAATTTTATTGTAGAATATATGAAACTAGTAGGATGAATGGCTGGTATGTGGCCCAATGCTAAGGAATAAAATTCTGAGGTTCTTGTGGCCATCATAACAATTAGCAGATATTGATTTGTCATTTCCCCCCCTTGTTGAGGCCTGTATCTTAATTTCATTCAAGCTAAGTTGAATTTTTCTGCAGTCTTATCTTTGACTATTTAGACTTATATCCGCATCTTCTCTTCTATGTGACAGATAGCTCAAAAAGTCAAAAAGCCCCACTGGCATCAACATCTGGGTCCAGATGGAAGAGTATTCTAAATTCTATAGCCAAACAGGTTTCTCAGGTTTGTTATATTCTTTTGAATTTATAAATTTCTTGCTCCTGTATTAATTTCTATCTGGATCTGTTAATGCTCACATCATTTTGCTATGAACAAAGTTGAATTTTTAAAATAAAATGAATTCTCTTAAGTTATTAAAAGCTACCAGAAGCTTTAGAGCTTGTTAAGTTGGTTAAAATTTTAGGATATTATAGAAGTTCTCGGTCCTTAGAAGGGTATGGCATTATCTTTTAGTTATATGACAGGAATCACTGAACCAATTGGTGGGGAGAGTTAAGGGCTCTATACTAACCTGAAGGAATTGGGGGATATTCCTATCACTGATACGAATGTTAGGATTGCCCCAAGTCTATAAGCAGATTCTCTAAGGTCCTTGGGCAGCAAGGGTAGGCTAGTAGTGTGGGCCATATTGGTTTAAGTTGTTAGTTACTTGGGTAGGAGGGTATTATCGTATAAATAAGAAATGTTTGTTATGGGAAGGTCATCAGTCATTTTGTTATGTTGTCAGGATTGATGAGCCTTAGGCTGGAGCAGAGGTGCTACTAATACCTATTTTGGCTGTATTTTGTTAGCTGCTTGCAATACAAGATATAGATTTCTATCCTAAAATCTACCAAACCTAACAGTGGTATCAGAGCTTCTACGATCTGATGGGAGGGAAGAGAGGTGGATCTTACAGTGCTGGATGGGAGAAAAGCTTTGAAACCTTGCGGGAGGGGTTTCAGAAGAATTTTGAGCTTCTACAGAAGGAGAAGCGAATTGAGCAAGAGGTTTAGATGCAGGCATGGGAGAAATCTCAGATGGCGATTGAACAATCTCAATCTGATCTTAGAGAGTTAAGAGATGTGGTGAGATCACTAGTCGTGCCGAAGGAGACCTATGATCCTAAGACATCAAAATTGAAAGGGAAGCATCGTGAGAGTGAGGAAGAGGATTCATCAGTGGATAACAGTCCACGAAGAGATCGACACAGAGATGAGAAGTCGCCAGATCGGGTATGATCGGAGGTTGAAAAGTCAAATTCAGTCCAGCAACGAATTAGACAATTTATGAAACGAAGGGAAAGAGGAGATTCTGACGACTTATCACTAAGAAGTAATTACAGGTGTGGAGACACAATCGAAAATCGAGACTATCGAAGGAGAGCAAGAGACTATGATTACCGGCAGGGCGGGGGTCGAAATGATGACCGACGACGTGATTTCAAGGCGAAAAGAGTTGAGTTGTCCACATTCAACGGTGTCGATCCCGATGGCTGGATTTATAGGGCTGAGATGTTCTTCGAAGCTAGTCGATTTGAGGAGAATGACAAAATACGACTAGCTGCATTAAATATATAAGGGGAAAAATAAAAGTAGCAGAGGAGGGGAAGTTTTGTTATTCTGTAAAGTGAGAGCCCTAGGCTGGAGCTGTGAGGTGCTCGAAACCTCTTGAGATTTGTACGCATATTCTCTTTGCAATTTGTAGATCATTATTTATGTCTTATCATTTCGTGTCAGAACACACTCAATCTAGTTCATAATGGTGGGTAATAAGTGGATTCCTTACAGTAGGAATTCAAGACTTTTCATGATGAATTTTGATGGTGTGTGATGAGATGAACAAGAAATTAGACTTTGGAAGAAATGGAGGTGTTGATGCAAGAAGAAAAGACCTAACCAACATGGTGAAAGTTAGACTTTTTGTCACGTACTTTAGATATGGACCGAGTTATAGGGCGAGGACCTTGCGGTATTCTTGCTCTTCTTCGACCTATGTTAACAGATAATGGACCTCTAAAGGAGAATCCGACCTAGACCTTTAAGGAGAATCCGACCTACACCTCTAAGGGAGAATCCAACCTAGAACTCTATGGGAGCTACTAACCAATTGTTTGAATAATTTTCTTTTTATTTTATTTCATAAAATAATACTCTTTAAATAGAGTTTCATACAAGTTTAATAATGCAAGGAAATATTTAGAAATGGAAATAACAATAAAAGAAACTGTGAGAATCAAGAAATGATTATGTGGCTAAAATCATTCACTCAATCTTTGACTTGATTGAGTCTGGTATATGTGACACTTTTATTCTGTCATCTCATAGAATCTTGATTGGGCAAAGAATCTTGATTGGCCAGCAAATTGTGAACACTTCCCATGAATTATCTCTCATACTTTCCCAATGTGCTGAAACCTAGAGTTAACTTGACATTTGAAGACTATAGGTCATAAGGAAACTAGTGTTAAGGTATTGTAGTAAGGGTACTATTGGAAACTGCAGCTCTTTCCATGCATGGATGTTTTTGAATGCACACCAAGGGCTGGTCTCAAGAGAGGCAAGGACAAAGGAAAGCAGGAGCTTGTGTGGAAAACAAGAAAGAAATATAGTATTTAATAGGAAACTAGAAATATGGACAGACCATATTATAAATATGCTAATAAAAGACATGATTTCACTGTTGCAAAAAAAGGGTCTGGTACAGCCGTATGACCTATATAAGACCATATAGGGCTGTACCTGTACGGTCTTATTGCATTTATACGTATGTAAAGAAAAAAAGAACGTGCCAATAGGATCTGCTTGTGAGGTTTCTAGGATTTAAGGGTTTCTAGTGGTTTGAAAAAGAAATGCAAGAAATGTTCATTGATGGTAAAAATTTATGTAAACCACATCGCCTCTGGAAATGTCAGCAACAGGAAGAAGCTTGATCACCTATCCTGATTAATTTTATGATTGAGATGAATCCCTTGAAAGGCAATATCACCATCTATTTGATGACTTCAAAAATATTACCTTTAGAATAATATTAATTGTGCTTAAAGAGTTTTTAACGGAATCTAGTGCATAAAAATTTTATTTGAGTCATGCTTTTAATAATGATATTAATTGTGCTTTTCAATTGTAGGTACCTCTCTCTCTGTCATTAAGGGTAACATCTCTTCGTGGAACAGTGCGATTTCGAATAAAACCTCCTCCTTCAGACCAATTATGGTATAGTTTCACATTAATGCCAGACATAGACTTTGAATTGGATTCTTCTGTGGGAGATCATAAGATTACTAGTGCACAGATTGCTCAGTTTATGATTGGTCGGTTCAAGGTGAAGAACAATATTTTTATCACCCGCCCTTCTTGAATTATTTTTTTTCCATTATAGTTACGTTATCTGGAGATATATATTTGAGATAGCTCTTCCATTTCTGTGCCCCTTCACCCTCCCCTTCTTTTTAACACACACACATATGCATATATAGATTGGCCAGGGTGCCTTTCCTCACATGTGATAGTCTATGTTAATGCTTATGTATGATTTATTCACAGTAGTGAACATATCCTGATTTGTTATTTGTCTTTCTCATCCTTAGTAATTTTCTACAAGACTCAGCTAACGGCTGCACTTATACTTGTACAGGCTGCAATTAGAGAGAATTTGGTCCTACCAAATTGTGAAAGTGTATGTATTCCGTGGATGATAGCAGAGAAGGAGGATTGGGTTCCTGTGCATGTTGCTCCATTTATGTGGCGTAGTCAAGAAGTCACTGGTGAATACCTAACAACCTGCGAATTGTTCAGCAACCAACCTGGTGCATCAAAAACGGGAGTAAATGCCACTGGGACATCGTCATTGCCGCAGGAAAGACCAACAGATCAATCTATAGCAAAGAGCGAGTCTTTGCAAGAGCTGAATGTACCACTTTTGGCAAGTGGCGAGCTAGAAGAATCAAATGAGTCAAAAATGAAGAATGAGCTAGATTTTCCATCACCATCTAGGTCTCGGTCTAGGTCTAGGTCTCGGTCTCGATCTACGTCACAATCAGAAAAACAGAATTCCACTTCTGAGGAGGAAGATTCGAAGCCGAAGAAGCTGTGGAAAAGAGAAAGGATGATGGATTTCAGGAAAAAGATGGGAGAAAAACTGGAAGAGAAGAGGCGTCACATTGAAGAAAGGGGTAGAAACATTGTAGAGAGAATGAGAGGACCCTGAAATTTGGTTTGTTTTAGGTGCGTGGAGAGTCTTCTTCCACTTCCAGGTTCAGCAGAGAAATTCATTATTTCTTTAAGGTATTTAGAGAAATTTACTTAGTCCAGTCAGTAAAATTGTAACGTGGTAAATGAAATCCTACCCTGCCACTGTAAAAAAGAAAAATAGTCAATGGACACACGAAGTGATGATTGTGGATACCATTTTTTCCTGTAGATAATTGGGCCTATCGCTTGGAGTTAAACTGTGACTAATTTATTTTCAAACGCTGAAAAATAGACAAGTTTGCATTCTCAGAATTATATTTTGTATACATGATAAAAGGTAGCTTCACGCTTTCATTTATCAACACTTCCATTTCCATCGTAAATTTACTAACACTTGGGCTATTCACAAACTGAACCAAACCAATAAATAGAATCGGTTTTTTTTTTAATTATTTTTTAAATCAGTATCCAAATCCTAAAATGATTTTTTTTTTTTAATCCGACTTTAATTCTTAAACTAGATTCCGATGATAAACGAATCCAAATCCAATGCTCACACATTTAGATTCGGATATATATATATATATATATATAACTATTTATTTTATATATTAGATTTAAAGTTTTATGATTTCCAGTGTTTCAAATGGTTGTACTCATGTGGAGATTTTTATTTTGATTACAAAGTTTTACATAATAATTTATTTTTTTCCATTCAACTTACAAATTCAAAAAAAAATGAGGGTGAAATATATAAATTTAAAAGAAAATGAGGATGAAATTTTGCATTTAGTCCATTTTTTTGATTTGCGAATCTGAATCTTTGGAATCTGATATGAATTCAATTCCTAATATGATTTTAGATTCGTAAACAAATCCGAATCTGAATATCACAAAATATAGCAAATCCAAATCCGAATATAAAGGTATTCGTTTGGATTCGGTTCATGAACAACACTTCCAAAATACTTTCATCACCATCAATATTTCAATCAGATAAGCAGTTTTTACATTAGGATCCTCAAAAAGTAAAAGGTTTTCAAATTCAAAATGTCAACTAGATCATTATCACCCCGCCAAAAACATCATCACCACCACCAAAAACATCAGGCATATTCGTTTAATTGTTCTTTTATTTTCCTTACTCACACTTTCATTCCTGATACGTATCAGCCACTACTTACGAGTGCTCAATTTCGCAAATAAGATGTGGGAGAACCACATCTAGAATAGGGACTATATTTGAACTTTAATTGTTCTTGAATTTTACTCCCTTTATTCTATTTGCATTATAAACATTTATCTTTTAGGGAATATTTGTATTGTTATAAGGATGCTCGAAATTTATGTTGGAACTATAGTCTTATCCCTACCACGGCCATATCCTTGACCATTTTCATAACCATTTCTACAACTATTTCCAAGTCTATTTGTTTGTCCAAGAGTGTCGTGACCATGACTACCTTGACCCTTTAATTCTAATTGACATTCAGTTTTGGGAATGCTTTGCACACCTACCGTCTTTCATTATTTCTCAGCATAGTTCATATATTTCTCTACAATCCCAAGACAAGTAATTAGATCACCATTTGTTTTTTAAATTGCTTTTTCCTAACAAATCTTTATTAGTTTTTGTTTCCCTATACAATTTCAATGTATTCAGAATGGCATACATGACAAAATTATATTCACTCATATGATCCTATAATCATAGATTTTACCAATTATCTCGAACTTTTGGGAGAATGATTTTGGTCCGACGATTGTACCTGAATTTCAATTCTTTCCATAGATGTGCAGGATTCATGATAGTGAAATACTGCTTTTATAAATCCTCACACAAATGGGTCTTCACGAGGACGATTGCTTTATTTTTCTACATTAAATCATCCCATTTTCTATTTCTAGAGTCCCATATAAATATTTCGACTTCAATTTCAGCTTAGAATAATTAATCCACCGTAGATAGTTTGCTTTGAAAACTAGTACCGATAAAAATTTGAAACATTCATCTCTGACAAATCATAGAACAATCTTTAGTTTTCAGAAACTAAAAATAATATGCACAAAATAATCATCAACAAATAATAACAAAAATAATAAATATAAATTAAAATAACTAATATAACCAACAATAATAAAAATATACATAAAGCTAGATCAATTGGACTACCTTTTTTTTTCACTAGATATATTAGGTTGCTAAAGCCTAACTTCCCATAAGATATCAATTTCAATTTTTACATATTCTGAACATCATTTCAACTCGAAAATTTATTAATTTTCATCTTCATTTTTTGGACATCAATTCAACACCCCAAAACACTTGAATAAATAAAATCAACATCTTGAATATTTCTAGGACATGAACTCAACTATTTCCGGACATTATCACTACCAATCCATAATCTCTAGATCAAAATCTCAACTTGCCTAAAAATTTGGATGAAACTTCTCTAGTGGTCGACCATCATCATTTTCTAATATGAAAGATCAGCTGAAGTGACTACCATAAAATATACTCCTATTGATAATGTATTATATAAGAGGCAAAACAAATAAGTATAGAATAATAAAGCAAGGAAGATAAAAGTAAAGGAAAAATTACTTACTTTAGAAAAAAATAGGAATGCAATGGGTGCGGGTGGTGCGGGTTTGACCACATCCACACTCTTATCCACGAGAAAAACTGACACCCAAATCATCATCC
Source organism: Cardiospermum halicacabum (assembly GCA_031304145.1). NCBI lineage: Eukaryota > Viridiplantae > Streptophyta > Magnoliopsida > Sapindales > Sapindaceae > Cardiospermum > Cardiospermum halicacabum. The sequence goes on along the minus strand of CM062393.1, from coordinate 24,190,518 downwards.
ACATCCTATAAAGTCAGCGGGTGTGGGTGAGATTTTAATCCACGGGTGTTGGTGCATCCACATCATATCCACAAACCCGCATTATTTAAATCAATATAAGTTCTAATATAAATATAAAACATTCAAATGCTTAAAGAAAGAAAACTGAAATTAATATTCATTACTAAAATACGACCTATTGAAATCTAAAACAAAAATAATCAAGTCATTACATAACAATCAATTAAAAAAGGAAAAATTATATAAAATAGTCTAAATAAAGTTCAAATTTTCAAAATTAATTCAAAAAAGTTACATTTACACTTTTGATCCATTAAAATTTTGATTTTAAAAAATAGTCCTTCACACCTGTTAAGGGCTATTTTTGAAAAGTAAAAGTTTGAAAGATTATTTTTGTGAAGTTTTTAAAACTGGACTATATAGTGTAAATAAAAGTTATAAAATGCCAAAAATAAAATTATCCCATTAAAAAATATTAACAACAAAACATACTTTATAATCTATTTATGTAATCCAAATAAATAGACATGATATAAAAAATTTTAAAATACATATTAAAATTATTATATATTTAATAAAATATATACCATACATAATACATAACGAATTATTTATGTATGAATAAGAAGTTGGTTATTGTTATCACTATTATTATTTTAAATATTTTACGGGTTTGCAAATGCAGATGTGGATGCAGATTATTCTCAACATCCACGAACTCTCCATACATTTAATTTTAAATACGCGCTCGCTCGTAAACTCATTTAATTAAATCCACCCTCACTGATTGAGGGTGGACATCCACAAATTTACTGACAGTTAACTTGTCATTGGAACGAAAAAGTAAACAACGTTATTCTCATTATTGTTTTCCTTTATACATGAAATGGAAAATATGCCGATTCATGTAAAATTTCACATCTTAAAAATGTGAATTAGTTCACATATTTTTCATAACACGATGGAAATACATTAACTAGATTACTGTAATTTATACCTATTATTTGGGTATATTAGTAAAATTACAATAATTTGTACATTAGATTTATGGTGGGATAAATATAGATTAAATGGTCAATTAAATATTAACTTAGTCGAGGAGGAATTTTGAATATTAAGAAATGAGAGTTCAATATTTGCTTGTGTAGTGGTCATAATTCCAGAATTCTGTGGGGATCTGGCCGCAAAGATCATAAATCATACCCACTCCTTATAATAACAACACTAAGTTGCCGATAAAAAGCTTATTTAGAACCATTCTAAGGGATTGATTCCTACTTACTAAAATCTCTGAAAAGATAAACACTTACGAAAATCTAACACTGCTTAAACAACCTAACTTTAGTCTATTCCGGTAGCCCTAAAGTTCTCCAACGATCAAACTTCTAATAAATAGTTCAAATAGACAAAATAATAAGTTTATTTTGTTTCTTGTCTCTCACTTTCATTTTCACAAGGATAATATTGACTTGAGCATCGGAGTGCCTACGACAAATACCATATAAGTGTTATTAAGGTTCCATATTAAGGTTCCAAACCTCACCTTAGTATCTTTTGTAAGACCTTCCATCATAAAATTCAAAAACCGCATCTTAATAGTTTAATCACTCCAAGGTTACATTCAGTTGTAGTTCCGATCGGTTACAGTTTGACATCCACCATAGGGTCCGCTTTCTAAAATCTTGCACTCTAGCAAAATCTGTTAAATCAACATCAACTTATTCAAAAAATGGTTGTACTAGAAGCAACTATCTCCGCTAGCACTGATCAGCCTAAACAACTATAGTAGCTGCAAGAATGTCTGTGCCAATTGGAAGAAGAGAATACGTAGGCCAAGATTGAAAATGCTCACCAGAGAGAGCAACTTCAGGACAAGCTAGTTAAATATGACATCATTGGTGAAGATGGTAATGATGGCAAAGAGGGCAATGATGGTGAAGATGATAAAATGGAAGGGCTGAAACGTCAAACTTTTGTATTCAAATGCGGATATAATTTCAAGAATTCAAGAAGGGTACGACCTGTGAAGATGGGGAATTCAAAGCCCTGGTTCAATCCATTCCTAGAGTGGTCGTGCATTCGAATCGCACGCCAAGAATGTGCATGTCTTGTCCCCATTTGCTAATCACAATGTGAATGTTGAATTTCCAGTATGCAATAAATTTCCTCAATTTTCCTCAAAGTTCCATGGAGACTCTAATCAAAATGAGCACATCGGAGAATAGTACACCAAAATGTAAATGGTCGGTCTCTCCAAGAAAGAACAAGAGGTCATAATGGTCAAGTACTGCACCACTAACTATGTGGACCAGCGCTGATCTGGATGCTTGATAGACCACACAGAACTATCAAGTCTTTTTCATAGTTGGTAGACGAGTTTACGACCAAATTTTCAGCTCGAAAGAGATTCTGTTTGATGACAGATCACCTATTCTCGATAACTAAATGAGAAAGATAAAGCTTGAGAAATTATGTAACTCATTTTATGGATGAACATACAAAAAGTTCAAATTGTATAGAGTCCACAACCATAGAAGCATTCCGAAAGAGATTAGACCCTCACTCCATTGTTGTATACTACAATCTCAAACTATGAACCCCAAACCTTTGGTGAGCTTTTGGCCATGGCTAATTGAGAAATTAAGTTGGAAGAGGATTCTGCCCGAATTTCTGCATTAAAGAAACAAGAAAAATCTACTAGAAAACCCGAGATGCACAGAAAAAAGAAAGGCAAAGGAAAGTTTAACCCTATATAAAAGGCATGACTCTCGTCCCTTTAATAATTTCGTTGCCGATGCAAAAATATGGCGACACGAACAAAAAGAAGCACTGCATGCCTATTATGATCTCACTATTGAACCGCATGTCCTAATGACTGTGCTCAAAATGATAGGATGATTTATAAATCGGCTAGAACAAATACGGACCCTTGCAGATAATATAGACTACAATAAAATCTATTGGTTCCATAATAACCATGGGAACCAAATAGAAGATTCCATTTCATTAAGGTACGATGTTATTTCCTTACAGAAGAAAAGACGATTTTATGACTTGCTAATGGAAAAACGAAGGCAAGGTGAGTAAAACAAATAGCACGAGTCTAAAGCAATTGATATACCAGATGAACCTTCCAGTGTTGATATGGTAATTGGTGTAATCTACGGAGGCTCAAAGATGAGAAAATTAACTCAAACTACTGCAAAAATATATGCTCGAGAGTTAAATAGTGTCACCTCGACGTTTGCCTTATGAATTGTCATTTACCCACCATGACATGGAAGGGCTAGTGGATCTACTCCACAATACCTCAATCACTACTTCCAAATTGCAAATTGCAAACTTAAAAGAGCATTGGGAGTTCGACCAACATAATATTCATGCCAGCATTGGAAGAAATGCATTTGTATGAAGCACCGATGAAATGATTCCAATCCTAAATAATATGCATAAATTCATATATTATCTATCCCGTTGGTTAGTATTCTCACAACTTTTTGATCACTTTTGATTTTTTAAATTCCCTTAATTAGAAATTTCAATTTCTAATAACAACCATAAGGAAACACACATCGGTGAATCCAGAGTCTATGCATTCTCAAATTGTAGAAGAAGATCGTGCCTATTAATAAGGATGAGGAGGCAAAATTTTAAACTACTATTAAAAATAATTTAAAATTTGTAATAAAATATTAAAATTAGAAATGAAAGCTCTTTAAATAACTGTATAAAAGATTAGAATTATATATACACTATAATAATTTTTTACAAATTAATTTGTAAATTATTATTTTTCTAAATAAAATACTTACAATTTATTTAATTTACTTTCTAATTTCTTATATGTATGTATATAATTAATAGTCATTAACATTATATTATTTATACAAATGAAAAACTAGAAATTACAGATAATTTAAAAATAAAAGGTATGAAGTTTTAAATTAATAAAAATATAAGTTAAATAAAAATTACTGAAATTAATAAAATTGTTGTTCTAGATATACCATTTTAGTTGGTAAAAATATTAAATTATTTTGTTATAAAAACCAGTTTCAAATTATATCCCAATAAATATAATTTTGCATTTTCACCTATATTGATTAAAAAAAAATAAAATAAAATAAAATAAAATAAAAAAAAAGGGACGGAAATGGGAGGGAAAGAATTATTAATTTGTTTGTCAGTAGAAGGTGTTCCGTTCGTCGTCGTTTTGTAAGCTGAGAGAAAATATGGAAATCTAAAACCCTGCTAAACCCTAAATTCAAATCAAATCAAATCAGAATCATAAAGAAAGGGAGAGGAGACAATGAAATGAATGAGAAGGATGCTGGGTGCTTCGAGAACAGTCAAGCCTTCTTCTCTTAGTCGGTGGCTTCGGTACAAATCCGGTGAAATCTCGTCTCTCTATTTTTTTCCCCTGAATTTTGATGGCTTTTGTTTGTTTGTTTGTTCGTTCGTTTTGATGTTAAATTTGATTATTACAGGAGGTTCTGTCGAGGTAAAAGCTCTCAAAAAAATCTCCAAAGAGGAGAGACGAGATTTACTTCTTTCTTATGTTAATAAGTAATTTTTCTTCTTCTTCGTCTTCCTCCAATTGATTGTCTTCCCTGATGTTCACAAATCAAAACTATTCTGACTGATCGATCCACAGGTACAGAGCTGAGCACAATGGAGACTTTCCCCCCGTCAAAGAAGCTATCAGACATGTGGGTGGTGGTTTCTACAATATTAGGTATTTGCTGCAACAACTCCAATCCTCTTCTCAAATCGAAGCTCCTCCTCTGGTATGTGCTCTTGCTTATCTCTCCTTTTTACATTTAGCTATGTTTACTAGAATAAGTTTTAGGGTGCTTTGCTTAGGGCTTTGTTAACTTTAAGGCAATTCTTCTCTGTTTATCTGTCTGCTTGTTATTACTTGTAGAGTGGCCATTCTGCAGCACAAAATGATGTGTTGAAGAAGGGTAATAATAGGGAACATGTTTCTCATTTATCTCTTGGCGAAGTGGAAGCCCATGAGCTGGAAGAAGCTCCTGAACCCCATTCAGACTTGACAACGGATGCTTATATATTTCAAGGAAAAGTTGAAAATTCTCGTAATCATGCAAATGTGGTTGCTGAAGATCTTCCCGAGTTCGTCAAAACAGATAGTCATCAGCCAAAACAAGAATCTCACTATGTTTCTCCTGTAAGCTTAGCCAATGCTGATGAGACAAAAGAAGCTACAACAGGAAGTCATCAGCTAAAACAGGAATCTCACGAGGTTTCTCCTATAAGCTTAGCCAATGCTGATGAGAAAAAAGAAGAAATCATTTCGGAAGCTTCTTTGAATTTTGATGGTCTGAAACAAGAAGGCCAGTCACATAAATATTTGTCTGAAGCAGAGAAAAACACCAAGTAAGTTCATTCACCAATCTCTGATATTTATGTGTCAAGACAGTAATGCATACACAGCGAATTAAACTTAGAAACAATTAATTTTTCCACCATAATTTAAAATTTGATGTAGGTGTTAGGAAACTACAATCAGTTTAATCTGAGGAAAACAGGAGTCTAGGTTGTGTGGCTGTCAACTGCCCTTCACATTCTTCTTAGGTGGATTTAGAGATAGTCTGCAGGTCTACCAAAGATGCACCTTTACTTTGGATAGCTTTTTCTATGGATGTGCATTTTCTATGTATATACTTAGATTTGTTAAAGACATGGGTAATAGAAATACACATAATAACCAAATATAATTGTTAAGATCAACATATGTGCTTACATATAATTGATTATGATTTGGTTTATAAAATTTGGGTTAAATAGCATTAATCAAACGGACATATATGCTTAAATATATCATTTAGTTGTGCATCTTTTGTTTTTATTTTGGGTATGAAATAAATTGGCATGTTCATTTCTGGTTGTTTCCAGTGAGCAGCTTGATGATGCAGAACCTCCAAAGCGATCTACTACTCTATGGGGAAACCTGAAATCGTTTGCTGATGGCTTTATCAAATTGTGGAGATTTTAGTTTGTTCAAGACATGAAATTTTAGACTAAAGGACAAGTATTGATGCTAAGGTGCATGCTTCTTTCTTTGTACAGCCAACGTGTGGGTTATTTTTTCATCTTTTGAGAAGAAAAGAATTGATGCATGCACCTATTGAATGACTGTGTAGAATATGTATAATATACAATGGTATTATACTTCTGATCAACAAAGATGCAGGAAAAATTTCAAATTCTCAACTTAATGATCATTTTTCACACATGATAAGTTCAAAACCAACAAAATAAACTAAACAGCTGATTCTTGTGATTCACACATGGGCGGCCATCATTTCATGTAATCTCAATACACCATTTACACGTACTTGATTCTTTGTTCTAATGCTTAGCAGCATGCTTTGTCATCCGTATGGTATAAATTGTTTTCACAGGTGAAACTCATTGTCATACCCCGGCTTCTGCAAGCAACCAATTTGCTTAACAGCAAAGCTTAATGAATCAATGCAATTGACAAAATACACCATATAAGTGCCGTCTAACAGGTTATATAAACACCAGATCAGGTTGTGATTCTAGCCAATGACGATGCCTACATCATATAATCACCACTAAGTTCACCATCCTCCCAACAACATTCCACCAAATTGCAAGAAAAAGAATGCCATACACAAATAGTTCAGAGTTTGAATAAACAAGAGACTTGAATTACTGAAAACAACTTTCAAATTTAAGTAAAATTCAAAGCAGGGACGAACAGGGATTCACACAAAGCTGATAATTTCTCAAAGGTACACCAGCATCAAATGCCAATGAGATATGTTCAGGCAGGCGACTAAAGAAGGGAATAAGAAGGTAATTAATTTCAACACTAGTTTGCAGATATAGATAATCAACTCTACTGCCACCGACAACAAAGCAAAATTAGGTATCTGTCTAGCAGCAGAAATTAAAATTTTCAAATAATCTACACTTGGTTAATGGTGAACCAGTAACTTAGAGATTAAGTAAAATGGAAGCTCATCTAACAAGCTAAATCAAGTCATCCTCTATTTACCCAGTGGTACACTACATAAAGCAAACTAAACTTGCTAACTGAGTGAAGTGATATATATAGGTTCCTTTTCTAATAGTATGACATCATAAAGATCAAAACAACAAATTTCTGGTTGGAAAATAACAGCAGCCTTAGAAACAAAACCACCAAAAAAAGAAGACGACTATTACAGAACAACAATGAACGAATTCTTGTCATTTAGTGTAGTGAGTAAACACGCCACATACCCCTTTTATGACGAGTCCTCATCATCGGAACTAGCATAAGCTAAGCCGAGCAAGCCTTTCACAGGATTTTCAGTATGAATTTGGCTTTGGAGTTGGTTCTTGTTGGAGTCGGGCTGAGTCTTGGAAGCAGCAGTCGGGGTGGGTGAAGAAGTGGTATCGGAAAGTTTAGGCTTCTTGGGTTTGACTTGAACGATCTTGTTCAGGAGATCCTGCTGTCTATTAACATAAACAAAACAGACGATTAGACACAAAAGGGTTAACGAAGGACAGTGATGAGTTAACGTAACGTACGTACAATACCTAATAGTAGACTTAGGCTTGGGCTCGAGACGAAGAGGCAAAGGCAGAGAGGCCGGAGATGAATCAGCTAAAGTAGCAGCCTTTTTAAAAGCAGCAAACGCACGCTTCTCAGTGCGGCGAAGGAGACGTTCGGCGTCCTGCTCTGCTTCCATTTGCTCCTTCAGATAAAGCAAGTCGTCGCTGTCGAGTGCTCCTCGTCCGTGAAGATAACCACCGCGTTCACCGGCAACTTCCTGCATCTGAAACACGACAACAACATCCCTGACGGGCCAAGTTATCAGAATCATTCACTAACGAGACAGAGAAGAAGGAAGAGCAATTGCGATTGCAGAGTGTGGTTTTCAATTCAATTAACCTTTGCGACCATTCGCTGGAATGTTATGTCTTCGTCGTCTATTTTGTCCTTCCCTTTGCCCCATTTTTTCTCTGCGAACAAAACCCTAAAGTTCAATTCCAATGACAATCTCGATATTTAATTCAAAACGTGAGTTTGTGTGAGAAGTACGCACGTACATACCTTTGGGGTCGCTGAGATTGGTGTATTCACGAACTTCTCTTCCTGCCATCCTCAGAATCCAATTCTTCACGATTATTTCCTCTTGTTTTCCCGGACAAGACAGCTTTTAGTTTTTTTTTTTTCCAATATATTTATTCTGTCTTTCCTCAGCTCTGGGCCGAGCCTTCTTTTCTCTTTCAAGGCCCACAACTTATTATCCGTCTTTTTCTTCTCTTTTCCATTTTCAATTTGGGATACGCATCAAATTAACCCTCTTTAAACATTAGATAATTAATTGAAAAAAATAAATATTAAAGTTTTTTTTTTATTACTTTAACCAGTGAATAAATTCGCATTATGTGCCGTAGTTATTATATTTTAAAAAATATTTTTAAATATAAAATATTTAATTTTATTATTAATGGATGAAATTTTGTAACCTAACCAAATAAATTTATTTAAAAATTTGAAACTTGACCTATTTAATTAAACTAGTAAAATTGCTCACGCTTTAGGCGAGAATATAATTTTATATTTATATTTTAAAAATTATTAATATTAATTATAAATTATTTAACTTTTAAAATATTTAAAAATATATAATTTTATAAAATAATAATTAAAATTGTAATATATTCAATTGTATTAAATTGAACATATAATTTTTTTTAAGTATAAACAATTATAATTAAATTTTCATTAATAAAATATTATAATTTTTAATTTTAAAATAACTTTATTTGTCAATGTATATAATATTAAAATTTTCAATTAATTTAAAATATGTGTAGTACTTGTACACAGTTTTATTTATGTGTTAATTTATTTATTTAACTTTAATATAAAGAATTAAAAAAAAATATTTTAAATCAGAATATAAAATTATTCAGATAAGAAAAGTAATTTTTATAAAAAAAATTAAAAAGTAAATTAAATTAAAATATTGCTTTTGATTTAAGTTTCCTAACCGTTAAAGGTGGTGTGTTATAAATAAATTAGACCTCAATTATATTATAAAAGAAATATGAATATATTAATTTGAATTTATTTATTAGTAGATCATCGTAATAAACTTTTTATGGATGATAATTTTAAAAATATTAAATGATTGAATTAACTATTTAGAAATATTATATAAATCAATAAATTATAATTATATGTAGCTATATATATATATATATTATATTATATTATATTTAATTTCTCATATTATAAATTTTATGATTCCGTTACGTGGTCTTATATCCTATAACATATGATAATAATAAATAAATATTTTTCTAGATATTACTCATTGAAAATGAACCATTTTTCATTTAAAAAATAAAAATTTTAAAATATTATATATTAAATCATTGCACATATTAATTTGAATTTAGATATTCCACACTTATATTTAACTACATATACATCTCTTGTGATATTATAATGTAGTTCTATATAAATATAGTGTAAAAACAAAAAGGGAAGATTCCCATTTCCATGACAATGATTTTTTTTTTTTAAATTCTATTTTTTAGTAAGGAAATAGGTGAAGAAAGATTACAAATAGAATATACTTCATAATTTAATTAAATAGACTATTAATATATTTATAGTAAAATTCTATTAATTAATTAATATGTTGATTAATATTTTTAAATTTCAATTTTTTTTTTTGCTTTTTCAAAATAATTTATGATATAGATTCAATTTATATTTTATATTTTCAAATTATTTATTTTTTTATTTAATCTATCATCATTTAAATTTTATTTTTTAAATTATTTATTAATTTTATTTACTCAAACATAATTAGGGCATTATTTCAATTAAAAAAGTAAATTGATTTAATTTTCATTAATTAACTTCTCATGATTTATTAATAAAATAATTATCTTTTATTTTTTATTTTCTATTAATTATATGTGAATTTCTATCTATCTATCTATCTATCTATCTATCTATCTATCTATCTATCTATCTATCTATCTATCTATCTATCTATCTATCTATCTATCTATCTATCTATATATCTATATATATATATATATATATATATATATATATATATATATAATCTTCTTCAATTGATAAAGTACAAACTAACTTTTTCTTTTGATAGAATATTTAGATGTGAATATTTAAATATGATTAATTTTAGTTAATGTCTTTTTTGAGATTTTATTATTATTAATTAATTAAATTCTATCTTTTCTATATTCCAAGATAATTTTATCCCATTTTAATTAGTTTATAAATGTTTGGTTTACTATTGATGTTAGTTTTTCTTCTCCTTTTTTTTAGTTAAAGAAAAGTTAGAAAAATATTTAATTAGTAAAAAATAATTAAATAGAATTACTTAATTGTTTGATAAAACATGGACCTCTCTCTCTTTCCCCTTCTCTCTCTCTATATATATATGAGAAAAAAAATGTAAATTTTATTTTGATGAACATTAGTTAAAATATATATAGTCAAAACTAACCAAAGTAAAATAAAATAAATAAATAAAACAAAACAAAAATATATCATTTTTTAGAATTTTAAAATAAATAGATACATGATCATCAATTGATAAAAAGAATAAAATATAGAGTTATGAATAAATAATAATATTATTAAATGTTAAAGAAAGAATAATAGAGAATAAGAGATTACCTTTAAACTTTAAAAGAGATTCTGAAATCCATATGTCAATATCAAGATATATTATATATATCAAAGAATTATAAACAAACCCTAAAAAAATAATAACTATTAACAAACAATACGAAATAAAAATAGTAAAATAAAAAAAATAGATGAAGAGTGATCACCTTAATTTGAGAGAATTGTTTTCCATAGTATGGAAAATGAAATGAAAAATTAAATTGTAAAGAGCTCTTTATATATATAATTCGTAATTCATAACGTATCGATATATGAAAAGAATAATTTAATATGTTTAATGTTCATTTAATGTATTTAGAAAGAAGATAAAAAATCATATGTGATAAACAATTTATTTATTGAAACAAATGATGACTTAAAAGGGAAGGTGAAGAGGAAGAGAAGTGAGAGTAAAAGTCTTACTAAAATGAGTAAATATCTCACTTACATTAATGGGGAGAGAGTAAGAGAATAAAATATTAAAAAGACACGTGTAAAGTTCTAATTGGCAAAATATGAATGAATTTCAAAACCTCCCAAAATGAGTGTTTTTCTACCTAATGGAGAACTTTCAGCGCGCCACATCAGCTTTCTGAGACCCGCTGAAAGTTCTCCTTTATATTATATATAGATGGGCTTATCAAGAAGTATGAGTCTGGCTTTTTTTATTAAATAGATCAGATTTGGGTAGACTTCGAATGGATTAAATAGATCAGTTCTAAGTCATAGTCACAGTCTTCTTCGTTATCTTGCACAACACTGGCTTCTGGAGGTTTCTCTGATTGTTGACTATTTTCTTTATTCTTTTTTAAAGAGTCCAACAATCCTTTTTGATATGCCATTTTTTCTTACAATAATTGCAAACCACATACTTGGACTTTCATTTTGATCTAGAGCAATTTTTTCCAGATTCTCTAGATTCGGGTCTTCCTCTAACCACTAAACCTTCAGCAGAATTATCTGCTCGGTTTTTGGACATTTAATTATCAAATAACTCCTTTGAATAAAGCGTGAATTTGACGTCTTCCAAATTTAGAGAAGTATTACTATAGATCAAAGTCTCTCTAAAGTTTTTGAAAGAAGGGGGTAGAGAATGAAGTAACATGAGGGCTTGATCTTCATCTTCATACTTGATGTCCATATTTGATAGATCCATTACAGTAGAAGAGAATTCATCAATATGGGACTTGATCGACGTACCTTCTACCATCGATAGGGTGTATAAACGATGCTTGGCGATCAATTATGTAGTGAGTTTCTTTGTGATATATAGAGCCTCCAATCTATCCCATAATCCTTTTACAGTATTCTAATCGATAACCTCTCTCTGAACCTCATTGGACGGACACAATTGGATCATGGATAATGCTCTCTCATTTATCTCCACCATCTTCTCTTCATCCCATGATTTGGAAAATTCTTCTTTCTTCAAAAGCGCTTTCTACAATCCATGATGAGTTAAAATCAATTTCATATTGACTTTCCATATAGCGAAACTCATGTTTCGATCGAACTTCTCAATATCGAACTTTGTTGATGATGTTGATGCCATGACTAATCCCAATGATGCTCTGATACCAGTTTGTTAGGAATAAACGAGACAAAATAGTACCAACTAGAGTAGAAACAGAACAACTAAGTAATGGAAAGTAGAAAGAGACACAAGAGATTTGACGTGGTTTGGCGATGTGTCAACTCGATGGAGGAAAAGAATAACAATCCACTATAATGATCAAAGAGATTACAAGATATCGCACAAAATAGCCATAAAAGGCTACACTCAAATCTCACAACCCAAAGCACCCAAACTAAAACCCCTAACTCACGAATGTGTTTTCTACACTCACAATGTGTAATTCTCTTTAGAATTGGATACTTTCTTCTCTATGAGACACCTCTATTTATAGTAATCACAAATCCCACTTTCTTAATAGTTTCTTTCCAATAAGAAAAAACAAACCATAATAATTAGGAAAAATAAATCCCTTCAAATTAGGAAAGCGAGCAAATAGGAAATAGATCCAAAACCAAAATAGCAATTCTTTCAAAAAGGATTCCTAGTGAATCAAGTAGTTTAGGATTCCTTATGATTCAGGGCATCCCAACAGAAATGGATAGGGAAGAAAACTATAACAACATCTTAGGTTTAGCTTTGTTGGATAACTAAAGTTCAGGCTAAGAAGAAATATCAAACAACATTTGAAAATAACGTAAAAAAAAAAATAGGGGATACCTAAGTTATAATGTATTTTTGGGAGTTATTTTGTAATATATTGATTAAAGTTTTAAACTAGAATAGTATAGAATCATATTTGGTACTTCAATTATAATTGTATATGTTGATTAATATAATTTTAGGAGTTATAAAGTTGTTCTCAATGGAAGTACAATGTGTGCATTTTTGTTATCAATAGAACTGCGCATTTAATAATTATGAAGCCATTCCATAACCACAATGTCTATTGTTCAATGTCATAACTTTAATGTGTTATTGCATAAATTTCCTGCTCGATGCATAGACAGACTGCACAATGTTATTGCTTTTGTTTCATAAATTCAAACAAACAAATATAAATCTCACATAGCTCAATTCACCTCAGAAGATCTTTTGCTCATTAGTCAAATAAAATAGATTACACAAAAATGCTAGGTAATTGCTTGCAACCATTTCAACAGTAACATATAAACCAAATTGATTATTAGTAACATATTGACCACTAAAAAAGCTAAGCAAAACATCAACCACAGTGCTATAATAGTGATAATCAAAACTACAAGCCTAATTATTCTACCACATACCCTTCTTGAACTCTCATTCTCTGTCTCTAACCTTTTCACATTCTTTTTAAAATATCCAAAATTGTCTTATTTGCTTGCTCTGAAAATTCTAGACCAATTCATTGAAAGAAATTGTAGCCACCATTAACTTATATAATAATAATGGTTAGAAAATCACCTATAATCCTCTATAATACACAAGTAAAACAGAAAACCTTATTCTTAAACATGTTATAAATCTTCTACTAGGGCTTTGACGTCCATGAAACTTGCACACCAACTGATTTATAATAACAACATATGTCAACAAAACCCTTTTCATATTCCCAATGCCTATTCAAAAAGTGAACACCCTCCTTCAACCGTCCACTTTTGTCACTTATCTCACTTGCGTCTCTCAAATCAAATATGGCTTTAGGATTTTAGAGATATAATGTGAAAAACCTAACCCTCGATTATTATATATCTAACAGAACAAAGAATCGTCTAACCATATGTCAAGTTTATTGCCCATGTGTACCCCAACAATTCCTAAAGGCGCTCTTAAATTAAACAAAATTTCAGGGTTAATTTGACCCATTGTAAAGTTGGATGAGTATTATGAAAATTACAACCATGTTCGGGGGTTCTAAGGCCCTTATGCCTAAAACTAATATAATACATAAGAGTGACAACCATTATATAGTTGCTAGTACATAATCATGAAATGTTAATAATCTAACTTGTTAACAACCAAAAACCATCCTCCACCTGGTATTTGACTCTTATTCATAATTTTGTTACCCATTCCAATATTAATAATTTGTAAGGAAAAAAAATAAGAAAAAAGTTATTAGATTTAACAGTTAAAAACAAGAATATAGAGTGTGCGAGATAGGAGTAGTTAGTTATTTTTTCAGCTTCGAGTCAGGTTGCACGAGTTTTGCACTAAGTCTAACCCTACCCACTTAAGTTGTCGGATTATGCATTATACTCTTTGTAGTTTTAATATTTCTACATCACCCAACCTAACCCAATAAATTCGGATCAGATTCTCCATGTCCACCTCTAAGGGTATATTCCAGCAGAGCTTAAGGTCAAATGGGTTTAGACTCGACTTGTTAACGAAAAGCTCGGATTTAAGCTCGACAAACTTTTGGTAACTAAGTTTAGGCTCGACTCAAAATATCAGATCGAGCTCGACCGATTAAAATATATTGAATATAACTAATTAAATCTATTATTTTAATATAATTTTATTTAATATATATACATATATATATCTGTAATATAATGTAGTGGGTTTGTTTAGCCTAGCCAAACTCGAGAACTTTTAATTTTGAAGCTCGAATCTCTAGACTCAGTTCGTTTAAGTTCGGACTCGGGCTTGACTCATCAAAAGCTTATTTGAACCTGAGTTCGAGCCTAGTTTTAGATAAGTGGAGCTTGAACCATTTGTGAGTCAGTTCGGCTATGAATCTTACCACCCTAAAGTTTAGAAATAGTCCGTATAATTTACACTAATATAAAAGATGAGTGAAAATGTTAGTCTCCTAAGAATTAAAATTTTCAACTAGGCTTGTGCTTGACTTTGGCCTAATGTTCATTATGGGTTGATTTCCCTCAATTTGGCTCAATTTAAGTCTTAAGTTTTTTCAAAATTCTCAAATGAAACCCCAATGCTCTTCCATAAATATAACCCATAAATACCAATTTGGAGTTAAATCACTTAATGAAATTGATTTTTGAATTAAAATTGATGTGATTATAAAATAATTTATTTTTTACAAAATTTTCATTTTAAATTGACCACAATCTCGATTTTTATCTTAAAATTACATATTTCAATTTTTGAACATTCATCTAAAAAAATTACCAAAAATCAGACTATTTTTCAAATATTTTGCCATTTTTCTAATTAATTATGCATTTATTTTTCAAATTAAAAAAAATTAATTTAAATATACGTTAATTTCATTATCCGAAATGGTATAAAATGTGTCCAATAATTTCAGTCCATTTTAGGACATCGATTGGTCAGATTATTTATTTAGTTCTTCTGTCTTTATTATAGTTAAATTTAGTTATGACGTATACACTTATCTTACTACAAGGGGATCTACAAATGGATAATATAATAGTAATAATTAACAATGGAAGCTATTATAATTTACAAAGACAAACGAATAGAGAGAAAGCCATTAGCTGGAATGGCGATTGATCAACTGAATTTGGAAGCCATTGACTAATCGAGCAGATGGGAAAAACGATATTCGATCTTCCATCAGTTGTGTCCATCTAAAATTACATATAAAATTAATAAATTAAATTAAATTAATAATAATAAAAAAAACAAATTTATTTTAAATTACCTGAAAGACGTGAGAAAGTAATGGAGGAAGAGAGCTATTTGAAGACGAGCCAACTCAGCTCCTGGACACAATCTACCTCCTCCTCCAAATGGGCTAAAATGTTCACTCTTCCTCCACTTCCTCTTTTCCTATAACAACATATTCAATCATGGAATTCATACATATTCACAATTTCATTACTATAACAATGATAGTTACCTGATAGTCAGAGTCCATCCATCTCCATGGATTGAAAGTGAGAGCATCCTCACCATATACATTTTCATCCAAGTGAACGGCCGATAAAAATGGCACCACAAAACATCCTTTTGGTATCACGTACTCTGCTCAACACACCATGACAACACAATCAGAAGCGCAAATAAGTTCGGACTCCACTCATTTAAAAAAAAATTCGAATTTGAAATTTAGTACCAAGTTCGGCTTGGGCTCATGAATTAATATATATTGGACTTGCGAGTTAATTTACAAGTTCGAACTCTACTCATTTAAATATTTTAAATAAAATATTAATTTAATATATAAAAATATATAATATACTATACTGATATAAGCCAGTTAAAATCGTAAATTTTTAATTTTAAAACTCAAACCTCATAGTTTAAATTCAGACTTAATCTACCAAATTTAACTTATCAGAAATTTTTTAACCACAAATTCTAACCTAACTTTAAAGGAATAGAGCTTGAATGATTACTTGAGTAGACTGGAAAGCGGGCTATTTCCAGCCGTAAACACAATACATTAATACCTTGATATGTAACATCTTCCTTTGCCTCCCTCATCAACCAAATTGCAATCCCTCCGATTCTAAGAGTTTCATCAATGACACATTGAGTAAATGGCATTGCTTTGTAATCCTCCCATGTCAGCATTTCATCATTATTCTTCTTCAGCCCATCCTGTTCTTCCAGAAGTTGTTTCAATGCCGCAGGTGTCTGAGTCAGAAAATAAACCGCAAATAGCATAGTCTTGGCTGTAGTTTCATTCCCAGCAAATAACAGATTGATTATGAAATCCGATATGGTTTCATCTGGTAAGTTTTCTTCTTCCAATAGCCTCGCCAGCACACCAACTTCCCCACCTGTCCCTTCTCGTCTATATCTCTCAATGCCTTTCTGTATCTTGGCTATGATTTTCTCTCTGGCCTTCATTGCTTTACGATATGCAAAACCAGGAAGATTGATTGGAACTGATAAACATCCATCCGCAAAATCAGAGAACAGCTGAGCCATCTCGTTTATTTCCAGCTCGCTCGAAACGCCAAGCAGTTGATTCACCATTTGATTGATAGCCACCTAAATACCAAATCAAAATCAATATCAACACCAAAATCAACAACATAACATGTAAAAAATTAAAAATTAAAAAAATCTGCTTGCCCTTCTGCAAACGTCCTGTAGAAGGACGCCTTGGTGATGGTGGAGATTATTGTTTAGAGTCTGTCTCATGACAAGCTGGATATCATTCAAGAAATGACATTTGAGCTTATCGAAACGCATAATGTTAGAAGAAATAGCATGTAGTTTCCTATGTTGGTCTCCTTGGACAGTGATGACACCATTTTTGCCCACCAGATCTCTGAATGATTTCGGATAACTAGACTGGAAAAGCCTGCCTTCGTTTTGCATAACGAATCTGTTGAATTGAGGGTCTGCTGATACCACTGCCCACTTACCAAACAAGCTACATGAGAATATCTTCCCAAACCTGTAATTTTTGTAACCAAGTCAATCACTTGATAATATTCACAAATCAATCAATGAATGTTGAAATTTGTACCTTTTGACTTGTTTTTCTACAAACTGAGGAGGGTGAGAACTGGCAACAGCATTGTACCAATTGATGCTATCTCCCACCAATGGCCATCCTCTGCTTCCTGGAGGCATTCTGTTTCTTCTTTTTCTCCTCCTTCCAACCCCATCTATCAACACCACCAATAATAACAACAAACCTGTTATGCCAACACTGTACCATTCTCCTCTCAATTCATACATTGTGTTTCTCTGCAACTCAATCACATAGCTTGTATATAAGGTGTGTTTGGGTGGGGAGAGAAGAACACATTTTTGGCTTCATTCCAAATAGGCAACTATAACATCCAAGTCAATATCCCACACTTGATATTCACTTCAAAGATAATAATATTAGTCTCTGGTGTATGCAAAAGACAAGTTGAGAGCTCGAGGTCAAAAGAAGCCTGGTTTGTTGGGTTGTTAAACTCTATATATTTATATATTTTTTATTCCATTAAACAATGATAATCATGTGCCAGCCAGAACCAGTTATAAGGGCTTTCTTCTATATTCAATTCTTCAATTAATATCATATTATAAAATTACATGATAATAGTAATAATGAATTTGAGTACATTTTCTAGAATATGAACATGGAAGCAAGTACTACAAGTAGACTTGCTTTATTTTCCAGTTGAATATCTCATAATGAGTAACATCACAGGTTTTCATTAATGTGGTATGTGGAGGAAGTAGTATAATGTTAAGGGTGGTGAAGATAATATAAATTGGATTGGGTAGTGTACACTCGAAATAGAAGAAAAAAGAAAATATTATATAATTATACAAGTTGTAGAGGAGACATGTGAAACTCGCAAAATTTGCTCCGGTTGGCCGTTGCCTACTAGCTGATGATTTGAGTTGAGGCCACTTTTCTTTTTAAATTAATGTCGCAATCCATAAATTCCTCAATCTCTCTCTCTCCTCTTTAATAGGGAGATGGGTACCATATGCAAAACCACATGGATTAAAAAATTAGATAAAATGAAGACGATGGAATGGAGAAAACAACCGTGCGTATGATCTGAAATTGTGTCAAAGATGAGTAGTTTATACGAACAACGAGTTTCGGATTGACATGAAAACACACTTTTTAATAGGCATAACTAAATATATGTTGTGAATGTTGCTATCCAAGTGGATTTCCACTTCACATATATCGTGTAATACATGCAGTATATGTATGCATGCAACACGACACGTGTTCTCTCAATCCCTATATATATATAATCTGAATGAATAAAACAACACATTTGCTTCTCTGCCTTCTTTCTCCATTTCTATTTCTCCATTTCTATTGAATTTATTTCCAGTTAATATTGAACTGTTTTCTTCTACCCCATTTTTATTTTATTTTTACAACACATTATCATCACGAGTATGCTCTCTGGTTGCCACTTAGATGGATCTTTCAGATCAGAAAATGTTTGGTAATTGTGATTCTGGTTACGAGAAATAGTGAGATCTGAAAATTGAAAAATTACGATTATTCACCTGAAGTTGAATAATTGAATTCTGGATATCTGGAAATTTAAAGAAAATGTTCTTGTTTTGCAAAAAATGAATCGATACAAATTCGAGCCATTGTTGGTTTCTGGAGCGAATTATATGAGATGGTTGAGTGATTGTGGAATAAGGTTGAAATCCAAAAACCTGTACGGGACTCTGGATAAAAATAATGAAACAACTGAGCAACAAAAGAATAAAACTTTGATTATAATCCGAACCCATCTGAATGATGATTTACAGAATCAATATATGACTATCATTGATCCTGCAGATCTGTGGCAAGCATTGATTTCTATATACAATCGCCAAAATGAGATCATCCTGCCTGAAGCACGAGATGAATGGCATAATTTGAGATTCCAAGATTTCAAAAGCGTGAGTGAATACAACCCAGCCATGTATTTGATTGTGAATAAGCTGAAAATGTGTGGGGAAACAAAATCTGACCATACCACATTCCATCCTTCCCAAACGATTTTACAACAGTAGTATCGGGAAATGAAATTCCAAAAATATGATGATTTGATTAGACATTTGGATATTGCTGAAAAACACAACCAGTTGTTGTTGAAAAATAGTGAAAGGCGCCCTATTGGCACCCAAGCATTCCTAAAAGTGAATGCACATTATAATGAAAATCCAGGCCGTGGTCGTGGTCGTGGTTACCATGATCGTGGTCGTGGTCGTGGTTACCATGGTCGTGGTCGTGGTCGTGGCCGTAATTCTGAACGTTGGAATGATTATGAAAATGGTCGTGGTAATGGCCGAGGTGGTAGAGGTTCTGGAAATGGTTAGGGACGTGATCGTAATAGGGATTATGGACATCCATATCATAATCCAAATGCTCCCCATAAGTGGAATAATAATAATAATGCTAGTTCCAGCAAAGGCAAAGAAGTTCTGGAACCACCAAAGTTCAATCGTGGTCCATGTTATAGATGTGGTTCCCCCACTTGTTATTCGAGGACTTATCGCGCTCCCAAACATGTAGTTGAAGCTTATCAGAAGCTGAGGCGTGAACAAGAAAAAGAAAAGAATAATGAAGCAAATATGGCTGATGTTTTTGGCGATGGTGATACTGGTCCTGTCGACATATCAAATCTGGAAACTGCTGATTTCTTTGAAGATCCTGATGGGAAGATAAATCACCTGATTGGTGATGGAACTGTTAATTATAAGTGAATGTATTTTCTTGTTTTTGAAATAGAATGGAATGTAATTTTAGTTTTGATTGTAAATATTTGTAAATAGTTATGAATATTACATTTCCATTAAATTAATGTTATGTTTCATTTTATTAAAGGTTATGGGTTTGAATCACAATTTAGTTATACCTGGAGATATATGTTTAGCCGATAGCGCTACAACCCATACGATTTTGAGAGATACAAAATATTTTCAAGAATTGATTCCAATTCAATTTAAAGTGAATATCATATCAGGTCCAGTAGATCTGATCGAAGACTCTGGAAGAGCTTCAATTGTGTTACCAAATAACACTAAATTGGAAATGAAAAATGTGTTATACTCTCACAAATCCAGAAGAAATTTGCTTAGTTTCAAAGATATAAGAATGAATGGATATCATATTGAAACAGTTGATGAAAAGGGTGTCGAATATTTGTGTATTGTTTCGAACAAATCAGGCCAGAAGCTTGTGATTAGAAAGTTGCCTATTTCATCATCTGGATTATATTATACAACCATCAGGCATATTAAAACCCATGCTATTGAGAACCAGAAGTTCTCTAATCCTAAAATATTCCAACTTTGGCATGATAGATTTAGGCATCCGAGATCCATAATGATGCGAAGAATAATAGCGAATTCAGAAAGACATCCACTAAGAATTTATAAAATCCTACTAAATAATAGGAACCTGTGTATCCCATGTTCCCAAGGGAAATTGATAACGAAACCATGGTTTACGAAAGTAGGTTTTGAATCTCCATCGTTTTGTAGAGAATTCAAGGAGATATATGTGGACCCATTCATCCACCTAGTGGACCATTTCGCTACTTTATGGTATTGATAGACGCATCAGCAAGATGGTCTCATGTATGCTTGTTATCCACTCGTAATGTTGCTTTTGCAAAATTGCTAGCACAGATTACTCGATTACGAGCTCATTTTCCAGATCACCCAATTAAGAGTATAAGACTTGATAATGCTGGAGAATTTACATTGAAAGCATTTGATGAATACTGTCAAGTATCTGGGATTGATGTTGAACATCCAGTGCCGCATGTTCATACCCAAAATGGATTAGCTGAATCATTAATTAAGCGCCTTCAGATAATTGCGCGAACTATATTAATGCGCTCGAAATTACCGGTAACTATTTGGGGACATGCTATATCGCATGCTGCTGCATTGATTCGTATTCGCCCAACGGCTTATAACCAATATTCCCTATTACAGTTAGTATTTGGGCATCCTCCTAACGTCCCGCATTTGAGAACATTTGGGTGTGCTGTATATGTACCCATTACCCCAACTCAGAGAACAAAAATGGGACCCCAAAGACGTTTAGGAATATATGTGGGTTTTGATTCTCCATCAATTATTAGATATTTGGAACCATTGACAAGAGATTTATTTACAGTTAGATTCGCTGACTGTCAATTTGATGAAAGTAATTTTCCGTTACTTGGAAAAGAAAAGATTTCTCCTGAAGAGAAACTTGAATTGGCATGGAAAGTTCCCACATTGGCGCATATGGATCCTCGTACTCCATAATGTGAACTAGAAGTTCAAAGGATCCTACATTTACAAATGATAGCTAATCGAATGCATGATGCATTTAATGATACTTCGAAAATAACCAAGTCTTATATTGAAGCTGCTAATGTACCAGCAAGGGTAAATGTTCCAGAAGGACAATCTCAAAAAACAATAGCAAGTGAAACTCCTATCCCTAACCAAAAGCGTGGTAGACCCCTTGGTTTAAAAGATACAGTTCCAAGGAAAAGAAAGAAAAATGATATGGATCCTAAAACCACATCTAATGAAATCCCAGAAGTTGTTGAGATCTCTAAAAATAATCTCCCCGAAGAAGAAAATCTAGGAATATCTGAATTGAAAAATGAAGAAATTTATGTAAATTTCAATTAGGAATTATGGAATAGAAGTGAAATGAAAATCGATGATCTATTTTCCTACACAGTGGCAGTAGATATTTTATATGAAGATCATGAGCCACATAGTATGGAAGAATGCAGAAATAGACATGATTGGAAAAAATGGAAAGAAGCAATCCAGGCAGAGTTGAACTCTTTGAATAAACGAAAAGTTTTTTGGACCCATAATGAAAACACCAGAAGATATTCAACCAGTTGGTTACAAATGTATTTTTGTTCGAAAACGAAATGAAAGAAATGAAATTGTGAGATACAAAGCACATTTGGTTGCACAAGGATTCTCACAAAGACCTGGAATTGATTACGGTGAAACGTATTCCCCAGTCATGGATACAATCACATTTCGATTTTTATTAAGTCTTACAGTTGCTGAAAAACTGGAAATGTGTTTAATGGATGTAGTTACTGCGTATCTGTATGGATCGCTTGATTCTGATATTTACATGAAGCTCCTAGAAGGACTGAAATTACCTGAATCTCATCGATCAAAATCTCGAAACTTGTATTCCATAAAGTTACAAAAATCCCTATATGGATTGAAACAATCTGGGAGAATATGGTATAACCGCCTGAGCTAGTATTTGGTTAATGACGGATACTAGAATAATACGATATGTCCGTGTATCTTCATAAAGAAATCAGAGTCTGGGTTTGTCATTATAGCAGTTTATGTCGATGATATGAATATCATTGGGACTCTAGAAGAGATCCACCAAACTGCTGAATATCTGAGAAAGGAGTTTGAAATGAAAGATTTGGGAAAAACAAAATATTGTCTCGGTCTGGAAATTGAACATAAATCAAATGGAATATTGATTTATCAATCAGCATACATTGAAACACTTCTGAAAAGATTTAATATGGATAATGTCCTTCCATTAAGTACACCCATGGTTGTAAGAACACTTGATCCCAAAAAGGATCCATTCCGACCGAAGGATGATGACAAAGAATTACTTGGTCCTGAAGTACCATATCTGAATGCAATAGGTGCACTGTTATATTTGCCTCAATGTACGAGGCCAGATATCTCGTTTGCTGTAAATTTATTAGCGAGATATAGTTCTGCACCAACCCGTCGTCATTGGAATGGAATCAAACATATTTTACGTTACCTAAAGGGTACGAAAGATTTGAGATTATTTTATACAAATTCTGATAAATTTCTGGGTTTGACTGGTTATGCTAATGCTGAATACCTTTCGGATCCGCATAAAGGACGTTCTCAAAATGGCTATGTTTTCACATATAATGGTACTGCGATCTCCTGGAGATCTACGAAACAAACTTTAGTAGCCACGTCCTCAAATCATGTTGAAATATTGGCATTACATGAAACCAGTCGAGAGTGTATTTGGTTGAGATCGATGATCCAATATATCCAGAATTCATGTGGTATCTCCCAAACTAAGAATAGGCCAACTGTGATATTTGAAGATAATGCTGCATGCATTGCCCAAGTTCGGGGAGGTTACATCAAAGGAGATCGAACCAAGCACATTTCCCCAAAATTCTTCTACACTCACGAGCTTCAGAATACGGGTCAAATCGATGTGAATTAAATCAAATCCTGCAATAATCTCGCCGATCTACTAACAAAATCGTTACCAACATCAACGTTTGAAAAGTTGGTTTACGAGATCGGAATGCGAAAGCTCTCCAGATTAGAAAATTAGGTTTATGGATATTGTAAACAGGGGGAGAATTTTGTAAAATTGGATTCCATCAGCTTTACTCTTTTTCCTTCGTCCAGTTTTTATCCTATTGGATTTTTCTGGCAAGGTCTTAACGAGGCAGTCAAATTTTCAAAGGGGTAGAAATCCAAGGGGGAGTGTAGTGAATGTTGCTATCCAAGTGGATTTCCACTTCACATATAAGGTATAATACATGCAGGATATGTATGCATGCAACACGACACGTGTTCTCTCAATCCCTATATATATATATGTATAATCTGAATGAATAAAACAACACATTTGCTTCTCTGCCTTTTTTCTCCATTTCTATTTCTTCTCTGTATTCCTTCTCCATTTCTGTTTCTACTGTACACAATATTAATTTGATATCAACAAGTTAGTTCAAGATCCAATTTCCAAGATTACAGGTTACTTTCTGATCCGAATTTATTTCCGGTTAATATTGAACTGTTTTCTTTTACCCCACTTCTATTTTATTTTTACAACAATATATATATAGTTGTGATTAAAACAATGTATTAGAATCAAGGTACCTTTCTTTGATCTATGTTGCTATTGAATTGTCACCTTCCATGAATTTTAAACACGTAATAAATATGTAGCAAACGTGATGAGTGCGGTGGGATGATCCGAACATTCCGGTTCAATTAGTAAGACCTTGATCCAGGCTTTAGAAATTAGACTCCGGCCTAATATTCCTGACGGTGTATTGGCCCCGCATCCATCACCAACATTCAACTGTCCACTATGCGACTAGGGGAGATTTTTTATTTTTTATTTTGGAAAACTCTTTGTGAGAATCTCGAACCCATTCCCATGTATTCTCAAATTCCTATAAAAAGGAATTTTCTTAATCGTTTCATACTATATAAAGATTTCTTAGCGAAACTCTGCCAAATTTGATGGTTGACTACTTTCAAATTATCCTGGCAATTTTGATGACTTTTTGTCACAATCACGGCTCCGTTCACAATTCTTATCTCTAAGTTCTTTGTTCGTCTTGTTAAGATTGTGACGAGAATTTGGGTTTTTGGCATCCATAATTGGTTTATAATTAGGAAAAGACTCGAAAACTATTTTGGAAGTAATACATTTGATTAGGAATGATATTTGCTAGAATAGATTCTAATTAGAAAAAATAGATCCTTGAGAATGCTAAATAGAAAAAGATCTTTTTAATGGTTAAAAGTTACTTTGTAACTAAGTAACCTAATGCTATCAATATGGTACTTGTATCTATTATTAAATATTCAGGGAGAACAATATAGATCTAGTTGGTTAGGTTTGGGAGATGCCCGATGAAGGCATAGGACTATGGAGACCATGAAGATCTTGAGTTCTGGGATCTAGTCTTGTTATCCTGTAAGAGGCATATGATGAGAGTTTATGTGAGACTGTAACTAATGTAATTGGGTTGGGGGAGTGAGAGAGTGGTATTCTAGTTGTAACTGTTGATTTATTGTTACATAGTGAATTAGTCTCTCGCCGTCGTGATGGCTGTGGTTTTTTTCCGCTTCGGGTTTCCACGTAAAAACCTTGTGTCTTATTTTCTATCTCTATTTTCTTATCTTGTGCATATTTGTTTTACTTTATGGTCTCCAATACTTATGCCCGCTGCAATGGATCACCAATTTGCTCAACAAGCGGTATTAGAGCTAACCGTATTTTCCCAATAACTAGTATCAGAGCCCTTGGTTTGTGAGCTAGCGTTGGTGTGATTCGTGAGTTTTGGTTTGGTCAAAGTAAATATGGGTTTACGTAAGATTAAAGTAAAAGGTTTTGAAGGATGGGTAAATCTCCTGGAATCTCTAGAAGTTCTTAAAAAAATAGATTTGGTTTGTTTGACCAAGTTTGGAGTTGGTTGTGTGAGAAAAAAAAGTCAAAGCTGAAGAAAAAAAAATCCGCAAGTGTTGTCAAGATTTGGTTTCGTTGGTCGTAGAGATGAAGAAGTTTCAGCGGTAGTTCTCGAGTGATGGCGGTGGTGATCTACGACATGTATGATTGTGGTGGTAAGGTAGCTTTAAAACTTTTGTGTTTCTTTGTTAACGCAACTAAAGATCAAAATATGTGGTCAAAGATTCAAGTCTGGTCAAATAGTCAAACCAAAATTGAGGGTTTTACTAGTGGTGTTTTGGGATCTTTGTTGGTTGGTAATTTTGATCAATTAAGTGGTGAACTCGAATTAGGATGGACTATGAGGAGCGGTTCGGCAAAGGCTCTGACTGTATGTCGGGATAGGTGTCCTTATGACATGTTTTGGACCATCAAGGTTGTCATGATAATGGATAGAATAATTCTAGTGTGTCCACAATTACACGGGCATCTGGTTAGCATGGATGTAGGTGTGGGGGAAATTATGCCGATGGCTGAGGAGTTTCCTGAAAGCTGATGAAGGAATATGCACTATAGTTTATTTAGCAAGTGTTTCGATATGTGCCAAGAAAAGAAAATCTTGGATTGATGGTTTCTTAGTGGTTAATCTTGGGATGGATCGTACCTAAGTGGATATACCTTCATGGTGGGGTATGATGACCCTGTTATTGAGTTGTAGTATTGGAAAGAGACAAAAGGAATTCTCGTCAAGGGGTGGTTTTTAGGATTGTGACGAGAATTTGGGTATACTCCGGTATTCATAATTGATTTGTAGTTAGGAAAAGACTTGAAGACTATTTTGGAAGTGACATATTTGATTAAGATTGATATTTCCTAAAGTGGATTCTAATTAGGAAAAAGAGATTCTTGAGAATCCTAAATAGGAAAAGATTTTCTTAATGGTTTAGGATTACTTTTGTAACTAAGTAAGTTAATGCTATAAATATGGTGCTTGTATCTGTTATTAAATATCCTGAGAGAACAATGTAGATCTAGTTGGTTAGGTTTGGGAGATGCCCGATGAAGGCCTGGGAACCATGGAGACCATGAAGATCTTGAGTTCTGGGATCGAGTCTTGTTATCCTGTGAGAGCCATATGAGGAGAGTTTGTGTGAGACTATAACTAATGTAATTGGGTTGGGAGTGAGAGAGTGGTATTTTGGTTATAACTGTTGATTTATTATTACATAGTGAATTAGTCTCTCGCCGTCCTAACGGGCGTGGTTTTTTCCGCTTTAGATTTTCACGTAAAAATCTTGTGTCTTATTTTCTATCTCTATTTTCTTATCTTGTGTATATTTTATTTATTTAGTGGTTTTCAATACTCGTCTCCATTGCAATGGATCACCGATATGTTCAATAAGTGGTATTATAGCTAGCCGTATTTTCTCAACACGTCTATCTTAGTTCTATCACATCCGTGCGAGTGAAAAATCAGGAAGTCTTTTTTCCTTCTTTCCTTCATTTTCATCCTTCTAGGATTAAGGTTGGCTTAAGCATTGGAGAGCTTATGGAAGACACCATATTGGTTTTCTAAGGGTTCTTTTGGATATGTCACTTTCGAATTTGTAGTTCTCATAGTCAATCACGGTGTCACACCTTTTCGATACGACTCGATATCAGACTTTGACTCGTGCTATAGTTCCAAGTGACTACAGTTTGGCATCCATTGTGGGGCCAGTGATGAATTTCATATAAACTCTCATTTTAATTATTTACATATTATGTTATTTTTTTCTTTGAAATGACCTTTAATCGATCCAAGGAGCAACATTTTCATAACAATGATAGAGTTTATACGTGAATTGGAGGAAGAGAATGCCCGAACTAAGGCAGATAATCTCGAATTAACCCATTATATGAGCAACGTGAGTAGTAACGACAACTCATCAAATGGTGACGTTGCAATCATTCTCAAAACGAAACTAACCGGATCCCATCGCTAAAATGCACAAACTGAAGAAATAAATAACCAAAGAAGCTGAGAACTTTAAGGTTGTCACTCAGACCATTTCTTATATTTCGACACCTTCCCTGCTTCGGACACTCATTTCCTCTCATCTTTATGGAATAGATCGAATCAGTTGATATGTCAAAAAAGGAGTGTGCTCTCTACTTTCCACACGCTCTGAGGGGATATTAACCTGGCAGAGAATGTGACCAAATACCACAAGAAAATGTTATTAATCAATCTTCCGCGTGAAACTTATGAGACCATCAATAGCAAGACTTTTTTTTAGTAGTATGGATAGTTCCGCCCTGACTTAATTTTTGAATTGACTGAATCGATCCATTCATTATTTCTACTAGCTTATCGATGAATTCATTGTGAAATTTTCTAGTCACAGATCTTTTAGATTGAATATAGGTTAGTATGGGGAGTCCTGCACTAACTTAACTTTTGAATTTACCAAATCAATCCATTCATTATTTCTACTAGCTTATCGATGAATTCATTGTGAAATTTTCTAGTCACTGACGTTTTAGATTGAATATGGATTAGTTATTCTCACTAGTAAAAGGGAAAGTAAAATTCTCTATGACCATATCATTAGATTGAGTATGTTTAGATACCAGACATCATTGAGCCGAAAATTGCAACAATATTCAGCACAAGCTTACCCTGTAATGTCTGTATCTCGAACTAAAATGCTAGGGTAGCAACGTTACCTAGTTTCATATTTTCAAAATAGTTTATTCAAATTTCTTTACTAAGTTTTATTAAATAGCGAAAGCTACTTATTTTAGCAAATGTCAAAGATTGAATAAATAATTCTTAAATTGTGGACCCATTGTAACATAAAACAATTATTCATTTTCCAAGAAAAGAAAAATACATAAATACAATTATCATTTGCAATTTGTTTTAATACTTACAATTACAAATACAAAATTAAGAGTTACAAGTAATTATTAAATAATCAACATACGTCAATTAAAACAACCGTTACAAAGATCTTCTTTAATTGATCTTGGATCCCTTCGTTGTACTTTGGGAAAAAATATTTTTAAAAAATATAAGCGGAAACGTTTAGTTTATAAACCCCATACCTAACACACATAATTTTTTTTTCAATTCTTTTGATAAATTAATTTCCGTATAGTCTTTTTGCTTAAAAATCATTTAACCCTAGAAGATTTGTAAACGAAATCTTTCAAAATTGTAAAATTCTTTACCATTGAGGATAATCTCTCAAGTTTCGGTTAAAAACTGAATACAAAGTTCCTATCTTAGACAAAACTTCTTGAATAAAACTCCTTTCATATACATTTCCATTTTTAAAATTCTCTTTAAGGAAGAAAACACTTTGATGGTTTACTTATATCACAAGCTAACGATGTAAGAATCAAGTATGTGTGTGACACACATATATGTGTTATAACATCATGCTAATGCCAACATTAGATGAATAATTTAAAATACATAACCACCTATGCACCCATTAGCCACCATACAAGCGTGTAGAAGAAAAAAAAAAGGTGACTTGCATTGCAACAATAAATATGTTTGGAACTACAGGAGATCTTTCTTTTCAAAAAACAATCAAGCTAACACATTTTAAATATGCTCATATGATAATTATACAATATTTTAATCGCATTTCAAACAAGAGATCTTTAAATTTACGAGAGTTCCAGTTTTCAAGAATCAGAAAATTTCAAACACTTCAAGAAGAGTCAAAACCTTGAAATATTACTGATCTTATTTCTATATTTTGAAAGTATATATTAAAGGTGGACTTTAATAGAAATCCGTAGCTGCAAACATCGACTAAGTTGGAGTCAGTTGAATAAAATGAAGGTATTAGTTGCAATTTCAAAATCTAAAATTTTACGTACACTTGTAAGATTTTCAAAAACTAGATAAAAAACCGAGCTAATAAATTATATCAAAATCATAACTAACTGTTAAACGTCAATATACATTTATAGTCATAAACGACACCCTAATTAGAGTTCAAACGAAGGAGAATGAACGCAATAAATTTATTGTTCAAATATGAAATTCACGTTCACTATGAGGATTTTTTTGAATTAAAAAATGAATACCAACCGTATAGTTATTTAAAATTCATAAATAAATAATAGCCTTTAAAAAGAACACGTGGTCGCAAAGAACACTCTAATCGGAGTTTGGATGGAAGAGAACAAATGTTTGAGAAAAATATTTTTTTCGAAGATGTCGTCGAGTTAGTTACCGAGTTTAAACTGGGTAACTTAACCTTAAAAGTTTATCAGAGTGTTTTACCAAGATTACATTGATTTTAAACTCGGTAACTTAGCTAGAAAATTAGAACAAAAAATATTTTAGACCCTTTCATGCAATCTTGAGTCAAATCTATCTAAATATATGAAATAAAAGCACAATGCTTATTGTTTACTGTTGAAGACAAAACTAAAGAACATACATTATACTAGAGCTCGAAAGTAACATCATCGTTTTTAATATCCTGCTTTTGCCAAATCATCCTCATTATTCTTGTTTTACCAATTTGCCTCTATTGTCATGCTAACTAACAATCACACCTGTAACTATTTTGCCTTGCAACTCGAATAAACTCCCAATAGAGAAAAGGAGTTGCTTCATGAAATCACTAACTTGCAAATGGAGGTAAAAGCTTATATCAACACTACGCACATGCTCTCAATATTGGAACACACACACATAGTGTCATCCGAAACACAACTAATAAATCTCGGCTTGCAGCATTTAGGTTGATTTGTGCACAAGAAGAAATCTAAAAATACAAAATAGAAAATCCATAGGTTACTAATTAGCTTTTCCATTCCCCTAACCTTTTGTTTTTATCCTCAACTGTAGATTCTAACAAATTATTTTCAGGAATGATATTTAAAGTCTCGATTAGGGATGATATTGATGTAGATCAAATTACCGAAAAGCTTGATGATAGTCACAGAAGATTCAAAGAAAATTATTAGTAGTTAAATATTATGTAGCACTTCTATATGATAATATTTGTGTGAATTTGTGTAACAGTAGCAGGTGAGAAAAGAAAATGATGAGAAAATAGTAGCAATATCACATTTGATACAGAGTCGATAATAATAATGTTGTCATTGTATATGAATTTCAAGAATGTTATAGTAATGTAGTTGTAATTTATACAGTAGTATGTATATATTTTCTCTTTGTTGATCTTCTCGATTTTGTTAATGTATAAATTGATTTTACATGTACTTGAATAATGTGTTGTGTCAGTATAAAAAAATCATATTAACAATAAGAGACATATGAGTTTTGAAGAGGAATTTTAGTAGGTGTAATGCTTAATTGATAATGGAAACATCAACTTTTACTTTAATTTTTAATTTATAGTCAGTGTCAGTCATATAGAAAATTGTTACTTTTATAAGCTCTACGACCCAGTAAATTATAGATCAATGATATCCTACACCTCTATAACTAACTTTAATAATTTAATTAACTTTTGCTTATTGAACGGGAACAATTAAATCATAATATATATATATATATATATATATATATAAAAGTTAAAATTCTAAGAAATGAGCTTTTTAAAGTTTAAAATACAATTATAGGCCTGTTTTGAAAAACATATAAAAACAGACTTTTTAAAGTTTAGTTTTCACTCCATAGGTCAAGTTTCCCAAAATACCCCTAAAACTTTACAATTCACAGATGCTGTGAATTATGCTCACATTCTGTGAATTACGCTCACAGCTATGAATGACCTATGGAGTGAAAATCAAAGTTTAGTTTTGCAAACTTTTCAAACGTGGCCTATAATTGTATAGTAAACTTTTTATGGCCTAGAAATCCAATGGACTCTATATGAAATTCAAATAGTATTAAAAAAAAGATATCTAAAAATTAAATAGGATAGAAATGACTTAGGTATATACTTTTCGGGTTGTTATTAATAAATAATAATTTGAGATTTTTTCATGACCCAAAATGTTTAAGCATATAACTATAAATCTATTTTGAAAAGTTTGCGAAAATTAAAATTTGAAAGTTCACAGACTGTGAGCGTAGTTCATAAATCTATGAACAACGCAATTTCGGAGGTATTTTGGGAAATTAGTGCTACGAAGTGAAAACCAAACTTTTAAAAGTTTACTTTTGTAATTTTTTAAAAATAGGCTTATAGTTTTATTTTGAAGTTTAAAAGGCCCACTTTGAAATTCAAATCTTTATGTACAGGCAGATATTGCAAACTCTTGTGATTAGTGTACACATAACACTTTGCTCCATACATATAATATCTTGAGATTTTTAAAGTAAAGACAATCGCAATCAACTGGAGATCATGTGTAGGATAATTACGCTTATGTGTCCCAGCTGTCTTGGTGCATAAACAATAATTTTCTTATCTGGCATAAGTACACAACCAAGCCCATACAGGTGCATCAGTGTAAACCACATAGTCCAATCCAGCGGCTGAACTAGGATAGGAACTTAGCTCAAACTTCTTTAGGGTATCAAAATGCTACTGAAACTCACTAGTCCACTCAAAATTAGCTCCCTTATGTAGTAGTTTAGTCAAAAGACCTGCAATAGAGGAGAATCCCTTCACAAACGACAGTGGTGTAACTCGCCAAATCGAGAAAACTCCTTACATTACTGACATTCTCAGGTGGTTTTCATGCCATCACTGCCTCAATTTTCTTCGAATCAACCTTAATACCATCCTAAGAGATAAATATGACCTAGGAAGGCAACTTCCTTCATCTAGAACTCACATTTATAAAATTTTGGATAAAGCTGCTTCTGACGAAGGGTTTGTAACACCATCCTTAAATGCTTAGCATGCTCTTCTTCATCCTTGAAATATACAAGAATATCATCCATAAATACCACAACAAACAGATCCTAATAAAGCTTAAATACCATTTTCATCAAACCCATAAACATTGCAGGTGCATTATTCAAACCAAAAGGCATTACCACAAATTCATAGTGGCCATACCTAGTTTAAAATGCAAAATTGGGTATATCATACTTCTAAATCCTTAAATAATGGTAATCAGATCTTAAATAAATCTTTGAGAACACTCTTGCTCCTCTCAACTGATCAAATAGTTTGTCGATCCGTCGAAGGGGGTACTTATTCTTCACGGTAAGCATGTTCAACTGCCGATAATCAATACACAGTCAAAAAGATCCGTTTTTCTTCTTCGCTAACAGAAGCGGAGCACCCCAGTGAAGTACTTGACTGGATATAATCCTTATCCAAGAGTTCTTGCAACTCTACCTTCAGTTCTTTTAATTCTGTTGGAGCCAATCAATATGGTGCCATTGATATAGTTGTAAATCCTAGAATAAGCTTGACAGAGAACTTCACCTCTCTCTGTGGTGGTAGACTAGGAATTTCTTCTAGAAATAAATCCAAGAAATCACTTACAGTTGGAATAAACTTCCCATCAGATCGTGGTTTATCTACTTTAACCACATGCGCCGAAAATTCTTCACAACCCCTTCTAAGCATCTTATCGGCCATAGTAGCCGAAATAACCCTATCAAGTGAATTTTTATGGTCACCCACAAATGTAACCCAATCGTTTAGTGATTAAAGAGTAATTCTATTTACCCCTCAATCCATCACTGCTTCATATCTGGTCAACTTGTCCATACCCAAAATCACATCAAACTCATTACTTTTCAGTTTCAACAAATCCCTCAAAATTGTGAGTCATCCAACCAGAATAGGCACATCACGGTAAACCCGATTCACAACCACATAATCACCCAATGGATTTGTCACAAATCTATCTATCAGTCAAACAAGACTCTCAACCCTTATCCTCTAAGATTCAATTACATGCATATGAAAAGTGTAGCAAGTCAAAGTATCGCATGTTTCGGAAAAAGGATCCAAAAGTCGGCATTAGCAAGGAACACAATTATTTAGACTCTATACCTGAATGCAATGCCAAGTATGCAATGACATGAATTAAAAATAATAATGCACAAATAGGCTTAACTCCTAATGAACAACAAGAAGCAATCGAGCATTGGTGCTCTGATACAACCAAATGTAACGCTCGAACCCGCTCCTCCCCAATATGACAGACAGATAAAGAAAACATAAAGTGAACATATATACATGTATCAAATCTGAATGGACAAAATATTCCCACAAATATCAAAGTTGAATATTATAAATCAAAATTCAGAAAAATCTGATACAAAATCAAATATATAGCATCTTATCATAAGAAATTGTTCTAAAACATTTCAACATATAATTTGAAAATATGAAGTAATCTTTGGTTTACAAGTGAAATATAAGGAAATACATTACAGAATCCAAAAGATAATAGTTTCGAAAACGATGCTAAAATAGAAAATAGGATGCCAGAACTGATGTAATGTAAATGACAATGTCCTTGCTACACCACCCGGCTGTCTGAACGAAAGCATTTTTTGTCCCGATTAGGAAAATTTACATACAAAATAAAAATGCAAAAGTAACAAGGTCAGACTATCGATGACTAGTAAGTAAGCTAATGCCTAACAACCACATACATAATGCATCTTAAATTAACAGACTAACATGAACACACATCAAATGCATCCTACCTGAACATACAAGTTCCCCTAAAACGGGAGCAAATAAGGGCAACCTACAATTTAAAAGCTCCGGAATGTTATAAAATCATACAGATTCATTATTTAATAGTATTTAAGTCCTTTATAGGAGCCTAAAATTCTAAAAGACTCTAAAATTTAAAATGGCTCTAAAATCACCAAAACAGCCTAGAACAACCTAACCGAATAGCATATGTACAATCCTAAGTCAACCTAAACTAATCCAATATTAAATGTCACTTAAAACCTATCTTGAACATAACTAACTAACCCATCAACAACAATTAAACTAACCAACAACAATCAAACTAACCAATAGTAATAAAAATAGGGCAACAAAATAGAACAGAAAAATAGTTCATATTATATCTGATTTTAGAATACAAATAAATTAATATGCCCATTTAATAACGAAATTAAGAAAGTAGAAACAGACAACAAATAGTGAGCACAACTCTAGAAAATAGGTAAGATGCCCTAGACAGATTGATGTCGTCACATCCAGACAAAAAATAGACAATTCAATGCCTATACGTTATTACGTATCGATGTATACATCTATTCCTATGGTATGCCGATCTTATCGCTATTACACTACAGACAGGGCTTTAATTTTAGATTATCATAGCTTATATTTAGATTCCAGATAGAAGCATTAATAAAAAAAAACATATCAATATAGTAATAGAGTAAACATAATATTTTAGCAACTTGTTCCTGTAGTTTAGTAGAGAATTCACAAATACAGAACATAATAGAATCAAATAAACATCATATTACAGCAGAACAAATCAGGTTACAGCCTAAACAAAGTTAAACAAAATTCATATATATATATATATATGTATATATATATACACGCGCGCGCGCACATATATATATATATAATATTTCAGTTTGATGCAACACAAAGTCAAACAAAAACAAACATACTTGTGGGGGCTTAAACATGGATAGTAATCTTTAAATCGCTAATCCCAATTATGAAGATCTCTCTGTAACCCGATCACCAATGTCGCCTAACCAACACGACAATAAAAAATCAATCAATTAATTAAATTGCAAGTTAAAATAATTATTAGACTCTGAAGTTAGAGTTTTCAAAATAGTTAATCGAGAGACATCAAATCATTCCATTGAAATACATAATAATTTTTATTCCAAAAAAATCAATACAAATGGGTGTTTCAAAGTCATAATCTGATATCAAACCACTGTGAACCCAATTTTAATCAAAAGAGGGATTTTGCATTATTTTCTTTAAATTGAGAGTTACTAATCTTGACTCTTTTTTTTAGATTGATTGTGAAATAAATATAGAATAAAAAAAATAATGATAAAAAATAAAAATAATTATTATTTAAAAATTCTAACAAAGCTTGGAGTTGAGAGAAGAAATCGAGACACGTTGAAAATTGGATCTCAAACTTAGTGCAACACCACTTTAGGTTTCGTTTTCAACAAAAATAAAGGAGATGTTTGATTTCTAAAGTGTTTCTCGTGATTGAAAACAAAAGTCACATGTTGACCTTTAAAAAGACAATTTCTAAACAATCCATAAGTTATTAATTTATAACCAAAATCATTTCATGACTATATTTGCACTTCAAAACCGATTTTCATGATTTTTATTCAAAAATACTATTTAACTAAAAAATGATAGATTTGATAGAAGCGGATTTAGAAAACTTAACTGATGTCTCTAAATTACTACTTTACCCTTATTGACTCTGTTACAGAAATAAGTCAAAACCCAAAAAAAAAGTTAAAATAAACATAACCCAGTTGGTAGGATGTGACAATTCATGTCCTTTGGACCATTGGGGTTCTGTTTCTCCTGCTGTCACACGTTGTTGCCTATCTCTTTAATTACTATTATCACCTTCTTGGCTGGAAGGCTCAAAGGATGAGGTAAGAATTCTTTCAGTCGAGTCTTTTGAGGATGACTAGAGCGCTTAAAATGTCTACCAAAAAGGGCATTGCTTTGGTCCCTATTTGGGGAAGACAGACACACTTGTGGTTGGAATTTTCTTTTCCAAGCGCTTATCTTGATTTCCCTAATTAGGTCCATTCTTTTGTCCATGTCATTTTTGTAGGCTATCCATCCTTCGACTTTATCTATCAAGTGTGAAAAGATTATTTGTCTCTTTCTGGTGATCTCTATGTGTATTTTTATATCTTTGACCAACCCTTTAGTAAAGGCCGCTATGGTTATTTTCTCTCTGCAGTTCAAGATAGAGGCTTTGGTTTCGTTAAACCTCTTCAAATACTTTCTTAAATACTTGCTCTTTCCTTGATAGAGCTCGTAAAGATCCTCTTTATTGACTTTGAGCTTCTTGTTATGTTAAAAGTGTCTCACAATTTTGGTCATGAGCTCATCAAAAGAGTTGATGCTGTTGGGCAGAAGGGATTTGAACCAGCATTTTGCCTAGCTAAAGAGGCTGGTGTAAAAGGTTTTACACATCATCGCATTAAAGAACTCCTGAGGAATATTGCAGGTGACTATCCGATTCTTGTACCCAATGATGTGCTCTTCCAAGTCCATTGTCCCGTTGTACAACTTAGCATAAGGGAGGGAGAATTTGTTATGCATGTCTGTGCGTAAAATCCATGGGGTAAAGTGGTTGTCTATGTTTCTTAGGGTGACTTCTTAAAGGGAAGTTATTTTTCCCTCTTTCTTGTTTAGCGTCTTCGTAAGTTCAACCCATTTCTTTTCCATCCAATCCCTTCATTTCCTTACCTTTATTGAGCTTAGATTCACTCTCTCTCTCTCTTCATCTAAATAGTACTTGTATCCAGCTCTTTCTTTTCTTTTGTCCTCAGTGGCATTGAAGACCAAAGTTCTTGGTTAAGATTGGTTCCCTTCCCTTAACTCTCCCCAACTTCATTGTTAAGATTGATTGTCAGTCCCTTTTTTGGGGCTATATTTTTGGTTATGAGTTGCCCCGGTTCGGCTTTGTATGCTTTTAACTCAGCCCTCAACTTTGCCATCTATTCTTCCATGGTTGGAGTCGAGTTTTTCTGATTCTTCATATATGGGTAATTGGTGAGCTATTGAACATGGGCATTTGAATCTTCAATGCCCCACGGTGGGCGACAAACTGTATTGGTTAAGTAAACAACAATCAGAAAGCTATAGAAAAGACTTTCTTCTTTGTTTATGTGAGACCTTAAAGAGGTTGAGTTTTGGGACAATTTTTGCAGCGTTTCCCTCCGGTGTTTCTGAATGTCTTTCCTCTCCTAAAATAGCTTTGTTTATAGGGTTTATCAGAGGCTGATATCCTATAAGAATCGGAGTTCAAACAGGAATGCGTTCCTTTTTTCGCTTTTTAATTATCCTTCTTATTTTAATTCCAAATTATTAGGAAATATCAATTTTTGAATATATCAGGTGACAATTGTATCCTATTAGACTTGGAAAATCCTATTCCCTAGAAGGTCTTCGTTGGGCCTCACACGGTACAAGCCTAAATAGATCAGTAAGAAAAATGAGGCTCAAGATTGATTTCCTTCGAAGCCTACCTTTTGAGGAGGGGGATTGAGCTTGAAATGTGTTCTCTCATCTAAAGCCATACACGCTTGCATGATGCCTTCATAGAGATCTTTCGATCGAATGCTTCTCGGGGCCTATTTACTTCGCCCGCAATGCTTTTCACCACCTGTCTTCTTGATCCATTATGTAAGGTCGAGCTTAATCGAAGATTTTTGACTGACTGGGCTTGTCAATGACTACGGACTTTAACCTACCATCTCTCAAAATCTTTTAGATCCAAACAATTGCGGCCAACATTATTCAGGGTCTGTTCCCCACAATGAAGCTCGAGTTCGCTGACTAAATATCTAATTTGCAACCATTACAGTTATAATTTCATGTCAAATTAAAAAGTAAAGGAATATTATATCTACTTTTATATGTATTTATCAAATTAAACTTTAAAAGAACTGGTCGGTATTCACAGAGTAACTTTTGGTTAATAGGTAACTAATACATCACTAACCACTTATAAAACGTGTTTGGAATTACTTTAAATTACAAAATACTCCCTTATGTCTTTGATATAATCCATCTATAAATTAATTTAGTTAGTGTTTGGAAAGAAAATTGTGTAATAAATAGATTATGAATTAAGTGAGATAAATATGTTTGGTAAATATAAATAATTATTTTGAATTATCAACATTTTACTTGTTTTACTATTTTTTAGTTTTTCCATTTTATAGTTTTTTTTAAGTTTAATATTTTTTTCTATGTATTCATTTTTTTCTAAGTATTTTTTAATTTTTTATATCTTTATTATTATTATTATTATTACGTATTTGAATAATTAGGAGTAATTATTTGAGATTGTTAAAATGGACAATTTTTAGTATTTATTTTATATTTTTAAGAAAAAGAACTTTATTAAGAAATAATATTTATAATAATAATTATTAGAAATTGAAAATAATAATTTATTATTTATTTTAATTTTAACAAATTTAATTATCATTACTAACAAATAAAAATGATGCAAAATTCTTTCACAAATATTAAGAAACCAATTATACAAAAATAAAGAAAATTATAATTCTTTTTTCAAATATTGTTTTTATTTTTTAGTAATAATAATAAAACATGAATAGTTCTATTTAATATATATTTCATGAATCTTGACATTTTTAAATTGAAAAAAAAAATAGCATTGGAGATAATAGTTTAAAATTTAAAATTATTTGTCATTTTTTAAAAAATTAGATATTTTTCAAAAATCCATCTATAAAAACATTTCTTGAGTGGTTCTTGAAATCTGATTACTTCAGCAGGGAATTGTTAAATAATATGCATTTAGATATATTTCCTAACCCTCCAATCTCGAAATCACAAATTATTAAATATATGATATTTCTTTACTGATTGAAGTAGTCCCAATCACTCATAATTACATAAGTAGTCCCAATCACTCATAATTACAAATTAAGTTCCTATAAATTTAATAATACTCTAATCATCACTCTTGACAACTTAAACTCAGTCTTCCCCTCAAATTTGACTTCAAGCCACATGAGGGTTTGTTTCACCATTTTCTCGCTCCTCCCAAATAATTCAAACATGATTTAGTTACCTCCCATATCTTCTTCACTCTTATTCTTATTATTATTTTTAAATACTGCATATTAATATTTCTTCTTAAAAAAATATTTTCATTTATAAAAAATTTAAAATACACAAATATAACATTGCAAAAAAAATAAATATAAATGTCATGAAAAAAGATTCATGAAAACAAATGATTAAAAATAAGGTAAGTTAACCATTACAATTCATCAAAATATGATGATGAAAATAAAATTTCATTATTATATTAGTTTAAATATTAGTTAGACAATTCAAAATTTTAAAAAATTATTAAATAAAAATTTGGGTTTTTAATATTTTTTTAATATAAAATATAATTAAAGGTACTGGATTATTAAACTAATCTAAGCAAGCAAATTTAAGAATGTAGTTACAAAACTGTGATAATACTTTTAATAAATTTTTAAATATATTATAATTTTTTTTATAAAATTTTAATTTGATTATAATTAGACCTGATCAAAACCAAGGTCGGGCTAAATTAGGGTCGGGCCAAGTGGCGTAGCTAGCCAAATTTTATTGACCCTAGCTCGGTCCAGCCCTGTAATAAAATAGTCAGGGTCTGACCCTTGCCCTAGCCCTGAATGGACAGGGCGGGCTTTGGGTCGGTCCTGACTCTAATATATTAATATATTAACAAAATTTATAAAAATATGTATAATTCATCAATTACAGGTTAAGTATCAAATATAAAGAAAAAATTAATCTAACAATTAATATGTCTAAAATCTAAAATTAAATAAAATCCGTATCTTGGATTTCTCTTCTATCACAAATTTGGAAATCTTAATGTTGATATTTGTTATTACTTATTTTGTTATGAAATCAAAGATTTAATTGTGACAATTGTGGAAATTTGTAGGTTCGTAGTATTTTAGTATAACTTTGGCGATGTGAAAATTTTTTAGGTTTAGGATTTGGTATAAATTCTATCAATATAAATGTTAATTTATATAATTAAATTTAATATTATAGAGTCGGGTCGGACTAAGAGGGTTGAAATGTTGATTTTAGCCTGACCCTACATTATATAGGGTCCCTATTTTCACTTATTATAACGGTCTATAAATTTAGTTCAAATAAAATAAAATAAAATAAATTCAAAATATTAAAGTTTAATTTAATTTTTAAATAATTTAATTTGGTTTTCATAAAATTTTTCATATCAGACTATTATGAATATATTATATATATCATCTGATATTTATTATTACAATATTTATTTTATTTATAATAAAATGATAATATTTTAAAATTTATATGTACATATGTATAAAAAATAAAAAAAATGGGGTTTTTTTTTTTAAAAGATTAATACAAAAGTGGACTGTAGTTGTCGATATAACCAATTTAATATATTTCAGTAAAAAGAATAGTTGAACTTTTTTAATAGATTAATACAAAAGTGGAACCAATATATTAATTCTAATATTAAAATATAAATTACAAATTTATAATAATAGTAATAGGAACATATATTATTATACACAATCATAATCTAAAAATATTAAAATATAATTCTTTAACAGTATTTCGGTTGTGAATAATCTAAAAGGTGGTTCCACCTCTAATAACACATGTAATGCATGCAATATATGTCACATGCACAATGATGCGTATCCACCATTATCATTGTATATGCATGTAACAATTTGAGAAATAAAAGGATATAGACACGTTTGTTTTCCTACACATCTCTGCTTTGCTTATCTTTTTCTTGTTCACTGTTTCATTGATTTACTAAATTATCAAAATCAATTTCTGAACATCTTTATATCTTGAAATCAAGATGGAAGATTATCAAATTAATTTCTTATTCCAATTTATTTTCAGTTGATATTAAACTATTTTTTTTCTTCTACCCCGATTCTAATTTATTTTTACAATACGTTATCAGCACGAGTATGCTCTCTGGTTGGCGCTTTGCCGGATCTTTCAGAACAGAAAATGACTGATAATGATGTTTTCTTTCTTCTGTGTGTGCTGGAAATTTTGGAAATTATGATGGGTTTGAAAATTTTTGGAAAAATACCATTATTCACCTGAGTTGAATAAATGGTGGATCTGGAAAAATTTGAAATGATAATATTATTCACCCGAGCTGAATAATTGTATTTTTGAAATTGAATTTGGAATTTGGTGACTAAAAGGTGTTGTTATTTTGCAGAAAATGAAAAATCTGAAATTTGATAAGCTGGAAGTTTCTGGGAGAAATTATATGAAATGGTGTGATGATTGCGAGTTAATATTAAAAGCCAAAGAATTATTTGGGACCCTCAATAAGGAGGTGGAAATAACTGAGGTTGAAAAATGCAAAGCCATGTATATAATTAAAACACATCTGGTTAAGGATCTCAAAAATCAGTATATGAATATAAAAGATCCTGCAGATCTTTGGCAAGCTCTAAAATCCAGATATGATCGCCAAAAGGAAATCATGTTGCCTGAAGCACGTGATGAGTGGACCAATTTAAGGTTCCTAGATTTCAAAGGTGTGAGCGAGTATAACTCTGCCATGTACATGATTGTGAACAAATTAAAAATGTGTGGGGAAACAAAAACTGACCATGATATGTTGGAAAAGACATTTACCATTTTCCATCATTCTTAGACTATTCTACATCAGCAGTATCGTGAAAGAAAATTTGTGAAATATGATGATTTGATTGCTTCATTAGATATTGCTGAAAGACAGAACCAGCTGTTGCTGAAAAACAGTGAAAGACGTCCTGTTGGCACCGAAGCATTCCCAAAAGTGAATGCATATTATAATGAAAATCCAGGTCGTAGTCGTGGTTATCGTGGTCGTGGTCATGGCCGTGGCCGTGGTTCTAAGCGTTGGAATAACTATGGAAATGGATGTGGAAATGGTCGTGGTAATGACCGAGGATCTGAAAGTGGTCGAGGATCTGGAAATGGCCAGGGACGCGGTCGTAACAGGGATTATGGACACCCATATAATAATCCAAATGCTCCCCAGAAGTGGAATGTTTACAATGCTAGTTTCAGTAAAGGGAAAGAAATTCAGGAACCACCAAAGTTAAATCGTGGTCCTTGTTATAGATGTGGTTCCCCCACTTGTTATTCGAGGACTTGTCGCGCTTCTAAACATGTAGTTGAAGCTTATCAGAAGTTGAGACGCGAACAAGAAAAGGAAAGAATAATGAAGCAAATATGACTGATATTTTTGGCGATGGTGATATCGGTCCAATCGACATATCAAATCTGGAAACTGCTGATTTCTTTGAAGATCCTGATGGGAGGATAGATCACCTCATTGGCGATGGAACCGTTAATTATAAATGAAATGTATTTTCTTATTTTAGAATGTAAATAGAATGGAATGTAATTTTGATTTTGGTTGTAAATATTTGTAAATATTAATGAAAGATATTACATTCCATTCAACTAATTTTGTGTGTTATTTTATTGAAGTTATAAATTCAAACAAAGAAATGGCTTCACATGGGATATCTGTTTAACTGATAGTACTACAACCCATACGATTTTGAGAGATGGAAAATATTTTCAGGAATTCATTCCAATTTAAGTGAAAGTGAGTACTGTATCAGGTCCTGTAGTTTTGATTGAAGGTTCCGGAAGAGCTTCGATCGTGTTACCAAATAACACTAAATTGAAAATCGAAAATGCATTATACTCTCACAAATCCAGAAGAAATTTACTCAGTTGCAAAGATATACGAATGAATGATTATCAGATCAAAACAGTTGATGAAAATTGTATTCAATACCTATGTATTGTTTCAAGAAAATCAAGCCAGAAGCTTGTAGTTGAAAAATTACCCATTTCATCATCTGGATTATATTATACAACCATCAGGCATGTTGAAAAACATGCTATTGAGAACCAGAAGTTCTTTGATCCCAGAATATTCCAGCTTTGGCATGATAGATTTGGGCATCCGGGATCTATAATGATGTGAAGAATAATAGTGAATTCAGAAGGGCATCCACTGAAAATTCATAAAATCCTATTGAATGATAGGGACCTGTGTATTCCATGTTCCCAAGGGAAATTTATAACGAAACCATCGTTTACGAAAGTAGATTTTGAATCTCCATCATTTTTACAAAGAATTCAAGGAGATATATGTGGACCCATTCATCCACCTAGTGGACCATTTCGCTACTTTATGGTATTGATAGACGCATCTGCAAGATGGTCCCATGTATGCTTGTTATCCACTCGTAATGTTGCTTTTGCTAAATTGTTAGCTTAGATTAATTGATTACGAGCTCATTTTCCACCCTATTAAGAGTATAAGACTTGATAATGCTGGTGAATTTACGTCGAAAGCATTTGATGAATACTGTCAAGTATCTGGTATTGATATTGAACATCCAGTTCCACATGTTCATACCCAAAATGGATTAGCTGAATCATTAATTAAGCGCCTTTAATTAATTGCGCGAACATTGTTAATGCGCTCAAGATTGCCCGTTTTTGTTTGGGGACATGCTATATTGCATGTTGCAGTTTTGATTCGTATCCGTCCAACTGCTTATAACCAATATTCCCCATTATAATTGGTATCTGGGAACCCTCCTAACGTCTTACATTTGAGAATATTTTGGTGTGCTGTATATGTACCCATTACACCAACTAAAAGAACGAAAATGGAGCTGCAGAGACCTATAGAAATTTATGTGGGTTTTGATTCCCCATCAATCATGAGATATTTGGAACCAATGAGGGGAGATTTATTTACAGCTAGATTCGCTGATTGTCATTTCGATGAAAGTAATTTTTCATCGCTTGGAAAAGGAAATAATTCTCCAGAAGAGAAATCTGAATTAACCTGGAAGGTTCCAACTTTGGCGCACATGGATCTGCGTACCCTGCAATGTGAACTCGAAGTTCGAAGGATCCTACATTTACAAATGATAGCTAATCAAATGCCTCATGCATTCAATGATACTTCAAAAATAACCATGTCTTATATTGAAGCTGCTAATATACCAGC
Organism: Cardiospermum halicacabum; assembly: GCA_031304145.1. Classification (NCBI taxonomy): domain Eukaryota; kingdom Viridiplantae; phylum Streptophyta; class Magnoliopsida; order Sapindales; family Sapindaceae; genus Cardiospermum; species Cardiospermum halicacabum. The sequence continues at coordinate 24,145,998 of CM062393.1, read as the reverse complement.
AAGGGTAATTGTCCCAAAAGGACAATCTCAAAAGACAATAGGAAGCGAAACTCCAATTCCCCGCCAAAAGCGTGGCAGACCCCATAGTTCAAAAGATACAATCCCACGAAAACGAAATAAAAATGATTTGGATCCTAAAACCACATCTGACGAAATCCCAAAAGTTGATGAGATTCCTAAAAATAGCCTCCCAAAAGGAGAAAATAATACGGAAATACCAGAATCAAAAAATGAAAAAATTTCCATAGACTTCATCCAGGAGACTTGGAATCGAAATGAAACAATCATTGATGATTTATTTTCATATTTAGTGGCAATTAGTATTTCATATGATGATTATGAGCCACGTGATATCCAAGAATGTAAAAGTAGGCATGACTGGAAAAAATGGGAAGAAGCAATCCAGACAGAATTAAATTCGTTGAATAAACGAAAAGTTTTTGGACCCATAGTTTGAACACCTGAAGATGTTCAGCCAGTTGGTTACAAATGAGTTTTTGTTCGAAAACGAAATGAAAGAAATGAAATTGTGAGATACAAAGCACGTTTGGTTACACAAGAGTTCTCTCAAAGACCTGGAATTGATTACGATGGAATGTATTCCCCAGTCATGGATACAATCACATTTCGATTTCTGTTAAGTCTTACAATTGCTGAAAAACTGGAAATGTGTTTAATGGATGTAGTTACTGCGTATCTATATGGATAACTTGATTTTGATATTTACATCAAGCTCCTAGAAGGGCTGAAATTACCTGAATCTCATCGATCAAAATCTCGAAACTTGTATTCCATAAAGTTACAAAAATCCCTGTATGGATTGAAACAATCTGGGAGAATGTGGTATAACCGCCCTGAACGTGTATTTGGTTAAGGAAGAATACCAGAATAATACGATATCTCCGTGTATCTTTATAAAGAAATCAGGGTCTGAGTTTGCAATTATAGCAGTTTATGTTGATGATATGAATATCATTGGGACTCTAGAAGAGATCCAACAAACTGCTGAATATCTGAAAAAGGAGTTTGAAATGAAAGATTTGATAAAAACAAAATATTGTCTTGGTCTGGAAATTGAACATAAACCAAATGAGATATTGGTTTATCAATCAGCATACATTGAAAAAGTCCTAAAAATGTTTAATATGGATAATGCCTATCCGTTGAGTACACCCATGGTTGTAAGAACACTTGATCCCAAAAAGGATCCATTCCGATCGAAGGATGATGACGAACAATTACTTAGTCCTGAAGTACCATATCTGAATGCAATAGGTGCACTGTTATATTTGGCTCAATGTACAAGACCAGATATCTTGTTTGCTGTAAATTTATTAGCGAGATATAATTCTGCACCAATCCGTCGTCATTGGAATGGAATCAAACATATTTTGCGTTACTTGAAGGGTACGTGTGACGTCGGACCCTTACCCGATTATTAACCCGATAAGAGACCAACGTCACCTCATCAAATTACATTTACCAATTAATTATCCATTTACTAATGTCATATATTAATAATCCGTTATGATGATGATGATGATGACGATGATGATGATGATGATGACGATGATGATGATGATGACGATGATGATGATGATGATGACGATGATGATGACGATGATGATGATGATGATGATGATGACGATGATGATGATGATGAGGATGATGATGATGATGACGATGACGATGATGATGATGATGAGGATGACGATGATGATGACGATGGCGATGACGATGATGATGATGATGACGATGATGATGATGATGACGATGATGATGATGATGAGGATGATGATGATGATGACGATGACGATGATGATGATGATGATGATGACGATGACGATGATGATGATGATGACGATGGCGATGATGATGATGATGACGATGACGATGATGACGATGACGATGATGACGATGATGATGACGACGATGATGATGATGACGATGATGATGATGATGATGATGATGATGATGACGATGACGATGACGACGATGATGATGATGATGATGACGATGATGATGATGATGATGACGATGATGATGATGATGATGACGATGACGATGATGATGATGATGACGATGACGATGATGATGATGACGACGACGACGATGACGATGATGATGATGATGATGATGATGATGATCTCAAAATCACATTTACATTCACGTGTATTTAACATAAGCAAGGTTTGAAATATTGGATCGGTGTCGGTATCGGGCTCTTCAGTTTTCGGATAATATCGGGATATTATCGATTTCAGTTAGATATTTGGTTAAAATTTAAAAAATTGATAATTTTATATTTTTTATGTTGAAATTTTAAATTTCCTAAAAATAATGAACTATATTTCATTTGATATAATTATTATATTCATCGTAACACATGTTTATATACATTTTATTTAATTACAAATACATGTGAGTTATAATTAATCATAAAATAAACATAAAAATATTAAAGATAACATCTAAATTTATTAGATTATTTACAAAATTTTACAAAAATACAAATCACTACAAAATTGAATTTCATGGTGATTTAAATATACATTCAAATGCGTATTTTCACTATTTCTTTAAGTAATTGTTAATATGTTATGTTTATGGCGTAAATAGGATCATTTGGATTCATCCAAGTAGATTGATATTGTCACTCGGTATACATTCGAACTTCATTTGACATTTGTGAAGAATGATAATCAAATATATTGTAACTCTAAAATTACCAAAGTATTAGATAATAGAAATTGATTCTGATCCTAACTAAGGTTGAATATTAAAACTTAACCCCGATCTCATTTCACCTCGTGATTGGAAATCATTTAAAGAATTATCTTGATTACCAACGTTCATTGATGAGAAAATTATTATTTAAGATTTCTCATCCATTTGTTGCGCTCTTTCTTGTTACCAATTGCAACATTCTTAACCGGCATTTTGCTATTTCTATCTTCAGTCAGATAATAATGTTGATCTAATGGATTAAAGGTGGATTAAGGTGTGAAGATTATATTATTTCTTTACAGTCTCCTCCAACATTTCCATCGAGCATCTCTACTAACAAGTTTGAATTTTAATCTCCATTACTACTAATTGGATTTTCATGGTAATTAGAGAAACTATTTACACAGAATTATTTTTCAAATACCCGTTCAACATTAATTCCACACATAGAATTGACATCATCTAGTAAGCAAATATAATCAATAAAATAATAATAATGATAATAATAGTAAAAATAGTAGTAATAAAATAATAATAATAATAAGATTCTCAATTCTAATACTTATTTTTACATCTAAAGTTCATTTGAGGTTTATTTTCTCCACACATAAATAATTATATATATATATATATATATAATTTTTAACTTCACATTAAAATAACAAAAACTATTTTTTTTCAATATATTTATAAATAAGATAGTTAAATCAATGCGAATGGCATTCACATATTGAAAATGTTGGTGATAATACTTTTATTGTAATATTTCTGAATGACATAACACTACTCTCACTCTCTCTCTCTATATATATATATATATATATATATCAATCAGTGACATAACACAAATATAAATTAATAATATTAATAATTTTTAATTAATATTATTAATTTTTTATTATATTGTAATAATTATTGACTAAATTTATGTACTTAATTTCATTTTGCTACTCGATGCAATTGTTTTAGTTTTGCCAAAAAAAAAATTCTCATATTTTTTTAAATTATTTCAGCTATTTAAAAATAAATTATTTCATAATTAATACAAGAAGAATAAATTTGACAATGCACCTAAAATCTTCCCTCAATATAACTATAATTTAAATTGATGTTTATATTAGAATTGTACCTTATTACTAAAATTAGAAATTTATTAAGTATCTTAATCCAATTGAATACATAACTTGTATAAGATTTGAGTTCTCTCCCAGTTTTCCATCATATTAAAAATGAGAATTTAAATTATAAAATATCATACAAAATAATATACAAATAATTTAAATTATAATTCTATAATTAATCTTTTTTCCAAAATAAATAATAGAGATCAAACCAAATATATGCTTTCTGCTCCACACCTACATACTTCCATGTGAAATGTAATTTTTTCAATTGATGTACGCATGAATTTATACAATATTGGCTAGTAGGAATCACGTTAGTATCAACCAACCTTAAAATGGTACAAATTAGTTCACTATTCTTATTTTCTCAATTTTTTATTCTTAATATTTTCATTTTTACCATTTGAATTTCATTAGTCGTGAATCTACACTTTAGTACAAATATCAAAATTAAAATCTATTTATAACTTAATTTTTTGTTAATTACTTTCTAAAAATATTATTTATTTCTAAATGTATCGGGATATTTCGGATAATATCGGAAATATCGGGATATTTTATAGATATATCGAATTCCGTACGGATACTCCGGAGGATATAAGATATTCAGACGTATCGATACCGATCTCTCAGAAATTTAGATAATATCGGGATAATATCGGGTATCGTTTCGATATTTAAAACCTTGAACATAACAACATATATAATCTATATATAAAACTCAAAAGAATAAGATTATATATATATATGGACGGAGTCAGGGGCCGAATATAAGGATGAATATTTACGGAGTGTGGGGCAGCGCCCGCGATACGGTATAAAATTATTTTAATAGTTTTTTTTTTGAAAAATATTAAGTTATGTACTTCTATTTATACAAAGTATGTATTTTATTTATATATTATAAAATAATTTTTTAAAAATATTTATATTTTTTTATCCAATTTTTTATATAATTAAAAATTTTTTATTTTATAATTTAAATATTTTTTAATATCTAATTATAAATTATTGTTATGATAAAATATATTTCATTCATAAAATTAGTTATTTTTATATTAAAAATGGTCCAAAAACTATTTGATAGTGTATGAATTAATTTTTTAATATATAAAACTGGTAGAGGAAGATGATATATATATATATATTTATTATGCTAATATTATGTATTATAATTTGTTTATTAACTTTAAATTTATAAAAATTAATAATATTTTGTAAGTGATTTTGAAATTATTTTGGGAAATTTATTTTTTTAGGGCATAAAAAGTTTAGTATACAATTATATGCCTATTTTGAAAAGTTTGTAAAACTAAACATTAGTTTTCACTCCATAGGCTATTCATATACTGTGACCGTATTTCACAGACTGTGACCGTAATTCACAAAATCTGTAAATTGTAAAAATTCAGGAGTATTTTGGGAAACTCGGCCTATGGAGTGAAAACCAAACTTTTAAAAGTTTATTTTTGTATGCTTTTAAAAATAGACTTATAATTGTATTTTGAACTTTAAAAAACCCACTTAAAAGAACTTTTACATTTATTTTTAATTGATCACTTTTTTTAAATTTATAATTTTTAATTACATAGTAGCATAGTATTATAGATACTTAAGAAAAAAAATATGTATAAATATAAATTAAAAAATAAATAAAAGTTATATTTTAATAAAAATTAAAATTTAAATAAATTTATGTTATTGTATAACATTTAAAAAAAAGTATATTCACCGATCACCACACATGAAAAGGATTTTCAAGGGAAAAATGGATATTATTTTTAAAAAAAAAACTATAAAAAGGATTTTCAAAGTGTATAATAAATTGAATTAGCGATTTTTGACATAGAGCTGAAGCTCCCATCCATCAAACCATACTATACACTTGGCATAATGAAGACTATCGATGTCTAGTTAGCAAGTCACACTCCAACAAACACGGGCAAATGCGTCTATTAAATCATATAATCATGAGGTGGCACATAAATGCACCTAAGACTATCAACCAAGGATAAGGGAATACAAACCCGCCTAATCTCAATATTATTCACATGCTCAATAAGGTGTATTACTCATCTAGTCCAATTATACTTATTGTATACGTTTGACATTATTAAGTATGACGTCGGACCCTTACCCGATTATTAACCCGATAAGAGACCAACGTCACCTCATCAAATTACATTTACCAATTAATTATCCATTTACTAATTTCATATATTAATAATCCGTTATTCGAATCATACATCAAAACATTAATTATATATACATACTAGTAACATTCTTTATACAATACAAGTATTTAATTTACATATCAAGTATCCATATAACAAGTTACACTTTAGCCCGTAGGCCAATTCTTCATCAGTTCAACAAACTTCTCTTTATTATACAAGTACGCATTCAGATTATGCATATAACTGTACATAACACCGTCCATTTTACTTATCATCATTCATTCTCTTAACAATTTCATTTGCTTCACATGGTAACATGCCCTAGTCTTTTCCTGAAACCCTATCTTCATACATAGAGTGGTCCTTGATGTTTTCCCCCGATTGCTTTTCCTGGATTGTTTTTAAATAAAGGAAAAAGAAAACATAGAAAATAAAACGTCAGGCAACAATGCCTGGTTTGTACCCCATGCCCGGGGCATGCAACACAAATGCTTATATTTATTTTCAATACAAATCAATAATTCAAACAAGTACACACAAGATCAATCAATCCATAAAATGATTCCAAACATCATTACAAAGGCAAATTCATTAAAGTTTCCAAGAATCTAAATAATGTAAATTTTCATGTTAGTTTAACTTACATATGGTTAGTAAGTCATATAGGAATCCATTTATTTCCATATATTCTATTATTCAATAAGATTTCATTTAGCCTTATACTTTTAATCATTTGAGATTTAAACACAACTTATGTTAGTTATTCATTTTCTTATTATTGATAGCCCTCTTAGAATAACCTATGGAGGAAACGGAATTGTTTCGACCCGAGAGCCGCCGATAGACCCGAAGGCCGCTAATAGACCCAAAGGCCGCCGATAGACCCGAGGGCCGCCGATAGACCCGAAAGCCGAATCATCATCATCATCGTCTCATTTCATTCAACTTTCAGGGTGAAGTGCACTTCTAGTTCCTAAGGCATGCCTTTCATCCTCTAACGGTATTCTACAAAGGCTATCGCTTCAATTCATCTTTCATATGTTTATACTATTAAATCATTCTTTTATTAAGTACTAACGATACCATCATCATTCGATTCGATGCTAATAATCACATTACTTCTATTTCCAATAGGATGCATAAGCATCCAATATCATCCATAAATTAAACATTTCTTTCAAATATTCTTTTACAAGATCTCTATTTATGTAATCTTTACATTTATGTATAAATTATCTCACATTATACAAGTATGCTATGCTAAACATCACGTAAAAGTGTTGTTATAAAAGTTTATTATCTAGTGGTAACAATTCTAGTTTTCAAACAAACTGAGTAGTTCGAATTCGATTTGGCATAATTTATTCTATAGGTATTTAATTAACTTCAAACCACTTCTATCATTTTCGTAACTCATCCTTATATGTTATGATGGCTTCACTTGTCATTAATTCAAGGTCAAAATATTTTTAATCATCTCATTTTCACCATTCCAGATTCACTGGAATCTGGGACAGTGTTACAGGGCTGATTTCACTTTACTTAAAACCTTATGAAATCAATTTCAATTATCATGAATTTTTTTATGTGAGTCTTATTTAAGGTCTTAAATTTCTACTGTTTAAATTTCAGTACATTTTGAGTCTTTTAGCTTAGGTTTTGGTATGCCACAAAATTAGGTTACCAAACTGCCCTGTTAGGGACAGTTTGTATGTACTGGACTCTTATCATTAAAAGGCTTATTAAATGAACTTATTTCACTTTCAAATTTTCCAGTCCACTAATACACATGTAAACCAACGTTCGAGAAATTTTGGGAACATATAACAATATTGTAAATTTACTATTTATAATCCTAATATAAGTGATATGAAAAATAAGTATATTTAAATAGTTTTTAATTATCTTTTATGAGTGATTAATATAATTTCACACAAATCATAACCATATCCATACTTTTAAATTTTGAATCATTAAAATATTTACTACACTATAAATTTATGAGTTTCTCATAGTTATTAGTATTATTAGTGTTAGAGGTGGGAAAGCAGATGAAAAGAGCATTTATTTTGAATGAATTATTTTAAAATAGTGGTAGTTTTAATTAATAAAATTATAGTATTTAATATTTAAATATTTATATTTTTTTTAACTAAACAGTCACCAAATCAAAAATTTAATTTATTATTCATTCGTATAATAATTAATAAAATTAGAAATTTTTTATTTATAACATTTTATAAATACAATGTTATCATGTTTACCAATCATGTTTTATATGATGTTTATATTAATTAAACAACAAATACATTTCATTATCAAACATAATGAGAAAAATGGCCTTACATGAAAATTATCTAACTGTTGGAAAAATAAAAATAGTCGGAGTAAAAAAGAAGAAAACAGTTCAATATCAAATAAAAAGTAAATTGGGATAAGAAAGTAATCTAGTAATCTTGGATCTTGATACACTTTTTGAATATATAAAATTGTGGTATATTGAAAGTAAAAAATATTATTGGTAAAAAAAAAAGACATATACAACAAGCAAAACAAAACCAAGGTATGTATATTTATTCTTCAGAAAACTTACTTATATATATAGGTAAATATTTGGACATGTGTCGAGTTGCATGATAAGCTTCTATGCATGCATGACACCTAATAGACATGTGGAAATCAACCTATTATGCATTCACAACATTCTCCCTTGAATTTTCACTGTTGGACTGCCTCATTAAAACTTGCCAGAAAGCCCAAGTAGGGGATAAAAACTGGACGAAGGAAAAAGAGTATAGTTGGTGAATCCAATATTACAAAAGTTATCCCCCTCATGATGACACCCATACATCTAATTTTCTAATCTGGAGAGTTTTCGCATTCCGATCTTATAAACGAGTTTCTCGAACGTTGATGTTGGTAATGATTTTGTTAATAGATCAGTTAGATTACTGGAAGATCGGATTTGTTTCATGTCAATTTAACTAGTATTCTGAAGCTCGTGGGTGTAGAAGAATTTTTGGAAAATACGTTTGGTTCGATCTCATTTGACATAACCTCCCCAAACTTGGGCGATGCATGCCACATTATCTTAAAAAATGACAGTCGGCCCATTTGTAGTTTCGGAGATACCACATGAATTCTGGATATGTAGGATCATTGATCTGAACCAAATACACTCTCGAGTAGTTTCATGTAATGCCAAGTTTCATGTAATGCCAGAACTTCAGCATGATTCGAGGACGTGGCTACTAAAGTTTGTTTCGTAGATCTCTAAAAGATCGCAGTACCATTATACGTGAAAATATAGCCAGTTTGAGAACATCCTTTATGTAGATCCGAAAGTTATCCAACATCGGCATAACCAGTCAAACACAAAAATTTACCAGAATTCGTATAAAATAATCCTAAATCTTTCGTACCCTTCAGGTAACACAAAATATGTTTGATTCCATTCCAATGACGACGGGTTGGTGCAGAACTATATCTCGCTAATAAATTTACAGCAAATGAGATCTGGTCTCGTACATTGTGTCAAATATAATAGTGTACCTATTGCATTCAGATATGGTACTTCAGGACCAAATATTTGTTCGTCATTATCCTTTGGTCGAAATGTATCCTTTTTGGGATCAAGTGTTCTTACAACCATAGGTGTACTTAATGGATGGGCATTATCCATATTAAATATTTTCTGAAGCTTTTCAAGGTATGCTGAGTGATAAATCAATATGCCATTTGATTTATGTTTAATTTCCAGACCAAGACAATATTTTATTTTTCCCCAAATCTTTAATCTCAAACTCCTTTTTTAAATACTCAACAGTTTGTTTGATCTCTTCAGGAGTCCCAATGATATTTATATCATCCACATAAACTGCTATAATGGCAAAACCAGACCCTGATTTGTTGATAAAGATACATGGACATATAGTGTTATTCTGGTATCCTTCTTTTATTAAATACTCACCAAGACATTTATACCACATTCTTCCTGATTGTTTCAATCCATACAGGGATTTTTGTAAATTTTTGGAATATAAGTTTCAAGATCCTAATCGATATGATTCAGGCAATTTCAATCCTTCTGGGAATTTCATGTAAATATCAGAATCAAGTGATCCATACAGATATGCAGTGACTACATCCATAAGACACATTTCCAATTTTTTAGAAATAACAAGACTGATCAGAAATCGGAACGTAATAGTATCCATTACTGGGGAATATGTCTCATCATAATCAATTCCAGGTCTTTGGGAGAAACCTTAAGCAGCCAAACGTGCTTTGTATCTCACAATTTCATTTCTTTCATTTCATTTTTGAATGAATACCCATTTGTAACCAACTAGTTGAATATCTTCTGGTGTTTTCATTATGGGTCCAAAGACTTTTCGCTTATTCAAAGAGTTCAACTCTGCCTAGATTGCTTCTTCACATTTTTCCAATCATATCTATTTCTGCATTCTTCCATACTACGTGGCTCATGATCATCATATAAAATATCTACTGCCACTGTGTAGGAAAATAGATCATCAATTTTCATTTCATTTCTATTCCATAATTCCTGATTGAAATTTACAAAATTTCATCATTTTTCGATTATGATATTCCTTAATCATTTTCTCCTCCAGGTATATTATTTTCAGAGATCTCAACAACTTCTAGGATTTCATTAGATGTGGTTTTAGGATCCAGATTATTTTTCTTTCTTTTCCTTGAAACTGTATCTTTTGAACCAGGCGGTCTACCACGCTTCGGCGTGGGATAGTAGTTTCATTTGCTATTGTCATTTGAGATTTTCCTTCTGGAACATTTACCCTTACTGGTACATTAGCAGCTTCTATATAAGACTTGGTTATTTTCGAAGTATCATTAAATGGATCAGGCATTCGATTAGCTATCATTTGTAGATGTAGGATCCTTTGAACTTCTAGTTCGTATTGTCGAGTATGTGGATCCATATGCGCTAATGTGGGAACTTTCCATGCTAACTCAAGTTTCTCTTTAGGAGAAATCTTTTCTTTTCCTAGTAATGGAAAAATACTTTCATCAAATTGACCGTCAACAAATCTAGCTGTAAACAAATCTCATGTCAACGGTTCCAAATATCTAATAATTGATGGTGAATCAAAGCCCACATATATTCCTAAACGTCTTTATGGTCCCATTTTTGTTCTCTGAGTTGGGATAATGGGTACATATACAGCACACCCAAATGTTTTCAAATGCGAGACATTAGGAGGATGCCCAAATACTAATTGTAAGGGGGAAATTGGTTATAAGTTGTTGGGCGAATATGAATCAATGCAGCAGCATGCAATATAGTATGTCCCCAAACAATTATTGGTAATTTCGAGCGCATTAATATAGTTTGCGCAATTATCTGAAGGTGCTTAATTAATAATTCAACTAATCCATTTTGGGTATGAACATGCGGCACTAGATGTTCAACATCAATCCCAGATACTTGACAGTATTCATTAAATGCTTTCGATGTAAATTTCCTAGCATTATGAAGTATTATACTCTTAATACGGTAATCTGGAAAATGAGCTCGTAATTGAGTAATCTGTGCTAATAGCTTAGCAAAATCAACATTACGAGTGGATAACAAGCATACATGGGACCATCTTGCGGATGCGTCTATTAAAACCATAAAGTAACGAAAGGGTCTACTAAGTGGATGAGTGGGTCCACATATATCTCCTTGAATTCTCTGTAAAAATGATGGAGATTCAAAACCTACTTTCATAAACGATGGTTTCGTTATCAATTTCCCTTGGGAACATGGGATACACAGGTTCCTATCATTCACTAGGATTTTATAATTTCTCAGTGGATGCCCTTCTGAATTCGCAATTATTTTTCGCATCATTGTAGATCCTGGATGCCCAAATCGATCATGCCAAAGTTGGAATATTTTAGAATCAGAGAACTTCTGGTTCTTAATAGCATGTGTTTCAATATCCTGATGGTTGTATAATATAGTCCAGATGATAAAATAGACAACTTTTCAATCACAAGCCTCTAGCTTGATTTGTTTGAAATAATACACAAATATTCAACACCCTTTTCAGAAACTGTTTCATATGATATCCATTCATTCTTATATCTTTGAAACTAAGAAAATTTCTTCTAGATTTGTGAGAGTATAACGCATTTTCGATTTCCAATTCAGTGTTATTTGGTAACACAATTGAAGCTCTTTCAGAGCTTTCGATCAGATCTACTGGACCTGATATGGTATTCACTTTAACTTAAATTGGAATCAATTCCAGAAAATATTTTGTATCTCTCAAAATTGTATGGGTTGTAGCACTATTGGCTAAACATTTATCTCCGGGTATAACTAATTCTTGATTCGAACCCATAACCTTTAATAAAATGAAACATAACATTAATTGAATGGAAATATAATATTGATAACTATTTACAATCAAAAAACCAAAATTACATTCCATTTTATTTACATTCCAAAATAAGGAAATATATTTCACTTATAGTTAACAGTTCCATCACCAATCAGGTGATCTATCCTCTGATCACGATCTTCAAAGAAATCAGCCGTTTCCAGATTTGATATGTCGACAGGACCAGTATCACCATCGCAAAAAACATCGGCCATATTTGCTTCATTTTTCTTTTCTTTTTCTTGTTCACGTCTCAGCTTCTGATAAGCTTCAACAATATGTTTGGGAGTGCGACAAGTCCTCGAATAATAAGTGGGGGAACCAGATCTATAATGGGGACCACGGTTGAACTTTAGTGGTTCCAGAATTTCTTTACCTTTGCTAGAACTGGCATTATTATTATTCCACTTCTGGGGAGCATTTGGATTATTATATGGATGTCCATAATCCTTATTATGACCACGCCTCTGACCATTTCCAAAACCTCGACCACCTTGGCCATTACCACGACCATTCCCACATCCATTTCTATAATCATTCCAATGCTCAGAATTATGGCCAGGCCACGACCTCGACCACGACCATGACCACAGCTTGGATTTTCATTATAATGTGCATTCACTTCTAGGAATGCTTGGGTGCCAACAGGGCATCTTTCACTATTTTTCAACAACAACTGGTTGTGTTTTTCAGCAATGTCCAAATGTCTAATCAAATCATCATATTTTTGGAATTTAGTTTCCCGATACTACTGTTGTAAAATTGTTTGGGAAGGATGGAACGTGGTAAATGTTTCCTTTAACATTTCATGGTCTGTTTTTGTTTCCCCACACATTTTCAGCTTGTTCACAATTAGATACATGGCTGAGTTGTATTCACTCACGCTTTTGAAATCTTGGAATCTCAGATTATGCCATTCATCTCGTGCTTCAGGCAGAATGATCTCATTTTGGGGATTGTATCTAGAAATCATCATTCAAATGATTTCGGATTATAATCAAAGCTTTATTCTTCTATTGCTTAGTTGTTTCATTATTCTTATCCAGAGTTCCATGTAGATTTTGGATTTCAACCTTATTCCAAAATCACTCAACCATCTCATATAATTTGCTCTAGAAACCAACAATGGCTCAAATTTGTATCAATTCATTTTCTGCAAAACAAGAACACTTTCTTTAAATTTCCAGATTTCTAGAATTCAATTATTCAACTTCAGGTGAATAATCGTAATTTCTCAATTTTTAGATCTCACTATTTCTCGTAACCAGAATCACAATTGCCAAACACTTTATGATTTGGAAGATCCATCTAAGTGGCAACCAGAGAGCATACTCGTGCTGATAGTGTGTTGTAAAAATAAAAATAGAGTCGAGGTAGAAGAGAAGAAAACAGTTCAATATCAAATAGAAAGTAAATTGGGATCAGAAAGTAACCTAATAATCTTGGATCTTAATACACTTCTTGAATATATAAAATTGTGGTATATTGAAAGTAGAAATATTATTGGTAAGAAACAGAGATATACAACAAGTAAAACAAAACCAACGTATGTATATTTATTCTTCAGAAAACTTACATGTAAGTAAATATTTGGACATGTGTCAATTTTCATGATAAGTTTCTATGCATGCATGACACCTAACAGACAAGTGGAAATCCACTTGTTACACATTCACAACTCTAACAAATTTTTTTCTTTTATTTATTCTTATAAATGATATATAATAATAGTAATAATAAAAATGTGTACAATGATTATAGGATTAAGGAAATGTATTTCTGGATACTACTTGAATCACACACAATTTTTAATTACTTATATCACAACCATTCCTTTCCTATTTTCGAAGAATTTGAGAATGATACATATTAGGAAAATATTCTTAAAGGATGAACAAATTACCTCATTCCTCTATGTGCTGATGGACTTGCCTCGAGTCCCTCTTAAACTCTCAAATGGTCTGATACTGTCTAGCGTAGGTGTAGAATCTATATACATCCTAGTATAGTGAACACACAAAAATTATCACAGTAATAAGGAACTCGAGTATTATTGTCAATTAGTTGGTGATGTCTCTTTTGAAAACAGAACTCGAGCCACCTGTTAAGAATACCAATTGATATCTCGAAGATGAATGAGAAGACCTCTTTCTCTTTTCTTGAAATCCCCTCAGAGCTCTCTGTTTATTGATGGAAAAGTTTTGACACTTCTCAAATCAACGTCTAATTGTAAAATTTAAGATATCGTCTCCACATAGATTGTGTTTATGGAAGAAAGAATGCATCAACATTCAAGATGAACTATTATAAAAATCATTGAGTTCAAGAAATCATAACGAATCATAGAATATCATGTAAAGTTAACAATTCAGTGAAATAAAGTGTGAACACTTGTAACGCCCGACCCTCGGCCACAATGAAACGGCAACCGGAGACCAGAACGCCACATTACACTCATTCATTCATTGACATTAAATGCGGAAATAATAATAATAATAATAAAATAATTCGATTATCGTTGAAAATCAAATACTGTCTCAAATCAACAACGAATACTCAACCAATAGTTTACAATCCAAAAATAAACTGTTTAGAACATCAACATCTTAAAATAATCAAATGTTTTACAAATCCTTTGAATGCTATAAAAAAGATAAATAATAATTCTCAATATAGTTCAGAAAATTATGAAAACTTGACATGCTTCAATGCCATGCTGTAACACTTTAACCTACTCGATCACCTGTTTCACATTTCCAATAAAAGAAACAAGAAAAATGAAGAAAAGACAATGTCAGACTATCGATGTCTGGTTATCAAGCTCACTCTCCAATAAAAACATGAAAATGCGTCTTATTAACATTCAGTTATGAGATTGGCACCCAAATGCACCTAGGAACTATCAATCATCCACAGGGAATTAAACCCACCAAATCGTAAACCTTTACAAAAAGTGTATGAAGCTCATTTACTCATCTAAATTTCTGTTATTTTAATTTGTATCAACGTGTTATTACCTTATGTCTAGGTAGATTCAATATTAACCGTTTAAACCCCCAAAGCATATAATTCTATCCAATCACAATCATTATTTAATTCCAAACACATCCAAGGTTCCATTTGATCATAGATTGTCCCTAATCTAGTATCAATAATGAAATAAGATCAATTAGGCCGAAGCCACACAATAGGGTTCGCAGACCGAAATCCATAGCGTCATTTATTCCCCCTCAAGACGGACAATTACCTTAGGGTTCCATCAATTAGGTCAGAAGACCACCAATCTAATATGCCCTCAGGTGGTGGTTCCATCACACCCAACAGGAGTCGTCACTCACTTCAATAGTGGTTAGCTAGACAAAAATACCTAGTTTCCAGTAAGTTGAGAATTCTCGACTAACTCTAATGACATGTCATTCCATCAGCATTTCAAGCATGACCAGGGTAATCCATGATTAATTTAAGTGATAAAAATACACAAACTAATTATAAATCATTGGCTTTCATTCAACATCCTCGGGTACATTACTAGTGCCTTATCCATTTATTTTCAGCTCTAACTAACCAAAGGGTAAGTCTACATTACAAGTATAGTATACATATTTATATAAATAACAACAATTCATGCAGTTAGATATAATACAACACCATTATCACCATTTCAATACATTATTGTTACATAGTTGTACCATTTATACAATCCATGTGAGCATGTTGTTAGCCGGATTAATGTAGAGTCATAAAACACACAAAAATCATAATATGGAGCATAAAACGACGTTACTAACCTTCCTTCCGACGATAATAGCTAAGCGTCACCGATACAAAATTCGGCACTGTCCGCTTCACCTAACTAATGAAAAGAATTTACTTAGACATTTAATTGAACACTTGGCGTGCGAATGAAAATCCTAATTCTGTCGCTTAGGGTTTGAGAATATAATGACCAATAATCGGAAACATTATTGATAACGTCAAAAAATCCATCCCAATTGAAGTTCCTAATCCATTTTAAAATTTAGGGTTTCCTACCAATAACACCGTAACCAATCCAATCGTTTAAACAACTTTAAACCATCAAATGACAAGCATAGAATACCCATACAAGCATGCTTACAACAATTGGGATTCACTTAGGGTTAAGAGAGATCAGTTACAGGGGTTGCAATGTCGCACTTATAGCGAGTGATATGAGAGAAAAATCCAAACATGAGAGCTGAATGACTTTGAGAAAGAAAATAGGAATGAGTTACGTTCCAAAGCCCTTGAAAATCAAGTAAATATTGACCTAATCGATCTCTGGTGACAAGACTGGCGAGATAAGGTCTATGTCGCCAACACCTACAACATGGCATCCAATGATTCGCTGAAATTCGTGTGCTGGCGACATAGCTAGCTACATAAGGCCTATGTCGCTAGTACCTGCACTGCTGCATACTTCCGATTTCTTCCTCGTTCAACTTCATTTCCAACTCCAATACGGATGTAAAGCCAAAATCACACTGATTACCATTCTTACAAAGTTCATAAACACAAGATAACGTTCCGAGTCTGTAATAAAAAAATTATGAATTACAGAGTTTATAGAATAATCTTGATCGAAAAGTAAAAAATGGCTCGAAATTGCCGAATCTTCTAAACCCAAAATTGGGAGGTTACAACACTAGAAATTTCTCAGAGAATGTATTCAATATAAAGAAAGGTTGATCTATTGATTTCAATTGCCTACTTTCATGCTCACATATATAAATCATCTTAAGAATTCAAGACATCCCCCTAAATCATCAGATCTGATCAATCAAAGATCTCCCGATTCGATTCAATTGATCCTAGCTATCAAACTGCATATCTCTATACTATAGAACCGTTAGCTAATGAAGTTCAATCTGTAAGAGAACAAATCTGACACTATCTATCTCTAGAGCAGTGTTTTGATTTTCTATTCTTAAGATTGACATTTAAACGCCATCTTTGGTCTAGAAAAGGTGCCATAATAAATTGCGTGACTCTCTTCCTTACTATGTAATAAGATAAAGAAAGATAGGTGAATCGAAACATGAACGAACAGAACTTAAACACAAGAATCAAGCAACAACAATTTGTCTCAACAGATCACCGAGAGTGTTTTGCTAGGGGTGGGCACGGTTCAGTTCAGTTCGGGTTTCAGCTGAACCGAATCGAACAAAAAAAATTTCGATTTTAGAATAGGCGAAACGAACCGAGATCCGAAATCGAGCAGAACCGAAAAATATTAGATCGGTTCGATCCAAAACCCAAAAAAAATGAAAATATCCGAATTAATTTAACTAAATTTTTTTGTTCGGATCAAAACCAAACCCAACCGAACTGAAAACTCTGAACCGGACTGAACCGAAAATATAATCGATTTTCTACAATCAAAACCGAACCAAACCGAATTCAATAAAAAACCAAACCGAACTGAACACGCCGGTTCAGTTCGGTTTGATTCGATTTCGGTTCAATTGGATCAAATACAACAGTTAAACTCAAATTCACTATAGTTATGATGTTCAATGAAGAACTTACTAACGAAGAAGGAATATTAGCTCTGCCACAACTTTCTCTTCTCAACTTTTGCTAAACTCAGAATCAATCTCAACAAAGTTCTAGAATTAGAAGAAAAAATCTCACTGAAATGAAAAGTATAAATTAATACGTCCAAGAATTTACAATTTTTTTTCTAATTTTCGATTGTCTAAAGACCCTAACTACATCAACTGGGCGCCTTTTTATAAAGTTTGAATCCAATGACAATTTGGAAAATTTAAAGCAAAGAAACATAAAGTGGCGATACTCAAATATAACATCATAACATGTCGCCAATTTCTTTACCTTGTACTTAGCGGTACCAAGAATCTTTTGCCAATCCCTATCCCTACTTAGTTTTCAACATCAGGCGATACTCATTTCCTTCGTCAACACATATCACTAGGTGCTTCAAGCGAGGTTAGTTCCTATCGCCAGCACCTATCGCGAAGTGCTTAGGTGAAATGCTTTTCTATTGCCAATGTTATGTTGCTTAATTTTGTTTGCTGGGCGATATGTTTCGTCGCTAGTCTAATCTTCGCCAATTCCATGCTCAGCTTCTAGGCTATGCTTTTTAACAACCTACTACTATCGCCAACATAATTTCCTTCTTGGCGAGACTTAAGGCGATGTTTCTTTCAACCTTTTGCTTTCGCCAGATTGCCAAATTTGGACAATTTCTCGCTAAGTCCTTCTTCTTGCATAAATTTTTCTTTTTTTAGCTCTGTTTTCTTCATTTTCTCATCCAAATCCCTGCCTTGTAAAATAGTCCAGAATTACTTTAAATTTACTCAAATATATTTCCTCATAACTCAATTTATCTATAATAAAGCTTATTAAACATACTAAAATATAGGTAAATTCTTGACTTATCATTTACAAACGTTTGTAGTTTGTGTTTCCTGTTATGTTTTGAGAGTGGAGTGAAATGACCTCTTTATAGTGGTCCAAAACCATCTCACTTGAACTCTAACTACATTTGAATTCAATTTTTTGAATTCTAATCAAATATTATCTATACCTTATCTTAGTTAATAAGATAAAACTTGGACTGAATCTATCTTTGGTTGACCAACACCCAAGCGTTATAGTCCCAAGTCTAATCAACATAAGACTTGGGCTGGACCTTTTCCAGGTCCATAAGCCCCAAGTTCAACATTCTCCCACTCTCAGAAGAGAGGAATAGTCCACTTAGGACTGTTAAGACTCAAATAGAGAACCACGTCATTTAATCGATTTGATTTATACGGTAAATAACGGGTGTGACCAAATGAATCAGTTTCTTCAGTAAAGAAGAATAATCTCAAAATTCATTTCATATTACAAACTCCCTAATTTGAATTCACTTCAGACATGTTCGATCCTAATAAACCAATGTACTGAAAACATCGAAGTACTTATAATCAGTATTGTGCTCATAAGAACCACGGTCCGCTAGCGTATGATTTAAATGGTGTGAAAATGATGAGCGTCATCCAATTCGCTATTGTCCTTAAAGTTGATGAAAGTAACTGACATCACAATCATACCACATAGACCGAATTTACTGTGGCTAGAGAAAAACACGCCAATAATACAGTCATTACCCCAACACTCTAAATACAAGAGAGATTGTATAAAGAATAAATAATATGGGACTTTTCACGATAAGAAGTAGGGACTATCTCTCAAACTTATCTCTCATAGAGTCAACTGTAGCTCGTATGATATATAAACATGCGCGACAATGAACCTTGCCACTTCTTTGGGCGCATATGTCTATCACATTAGTTCATCGTACGGATCATAGCACACATCTATTTCTCATATTTGATCATTTCCACTTCCCAAGTGTGGTGACTCAAAATTCTAGTCCGGCTTGTAGGTCTCATGATTGTGAATCTCATGAGCGATTCTCAATCCATATTAGAAAATCTCATCTGTACGACCTTGTCAAGGCGATAATCTTTATAAACCCCTATTAATTCATGAAACTGCTATTCAGTGTATAAGAGTATAAATCTCATCTTGCATTATCACCGGATAACAAGGCAGCTGCGAGTGCGCTAGTCTCTCAAAACCTGAAGACATATTCTCGGATGAACTAACTCTCTATATGCCAAATACTGGTTAAGAAAATCAAATATTATTAAAATATAGACATAAAAATCCAATATCTTGCAATCTATATAGACCCAAAGACCTAGAATGTCTAACAAAAATATCTCTAGTTACACCCTTTGTGAACGGGTTTGCTATCATATCATGTGTAGAAATGTATCTGACTTTTACAATTTTCTTTGTCACTATATCCTTGACAAAATGGAACTTAGTCTCTTTATGTTTAAACTTACTATGATACTTTGCATCCTTAATATAGGAAATGGCTGCCTGACTATCACAGTATACGGTGACTAGCTTTAGCTCACTCTCATCTAGGTTTAGGTCTTCTATAGACCTTTCTAACCAAATAGCCCCTTGCACAACCACCAAGCAGACTATAAATTTTGCTCCATGACTCAAAATGACGGCATAATCCGAAGTTGGCTTCCATCATCAAAGTCGCCACCCTAATCGGCATTAGTGTAACCCACTAGGTGGTTTTCACCACCTTGGTAACATAGAGCATAATTTGAGGTACCTTTTATATATTCTAGAATCCGTTTCACTACAATATTATATTTTTCTCCTAGGTTTGACTAATATCAAATTACAAGTCCAACTACATAACTGATATCGGGCCTTGTACACAATATTGCATGCATCACGCTGCCGATAACATTCGCATATGGAATATTTTGCATCTTCTCACGCTCTTACAAAGTTTTAGGGCACATATCAAGACTCAAAGTTTGCTCTTTTACAATTTGTGTATCCATAGGCTTACAATTAGCCACATGGAATCACTGAAAGATCTTTTGAATATATAACTCTTACGATAAATCAAATAGCCTCTAATTACAATCCCTTGATATATTGACTCCTAGTATATAAGCAGTCTTACCCATGTCCTTCATCTCAGAATTTGTTGATAACCAGCTCTTCGTTGACAAGATAAATGTTATTATTACAAGCCAAGAAAATGTCGTCATCATATAAAGATGGTAGTACAAAACCGTCAGTGGACTTTTTTATATAAACATAATGGTCCTCTTATGTCATTTGGAAACCATATAAAATTAATGATTCATGAAATCTTAGGTATCATTGCCTGGAGGATCGTTTGAGTTCATAAATGGAGCTCAGCAGCTTACACACTTTCTCTTCTTTGTCTTTAGTTATAAAACCTTCAGGTTATTCATTCCTCCATTGAGGAAGGCAGTCTTGACATCCATCTGATGCAACTTCAAGTCCATATGCGCGACTAAGGCCAATATTAGGCGAATAGAAGTGAATCTCATTACCGCAGAGAATGTTTCCTTATAATCTATGCCCTCTTGTTGGGTATAGTCTTTCGCCACCAATCTTACATTGGATCTCTTGATCGAACCATCGGCCTTCCGTTCAACACAAATGACCCACTTATTTCTAATGGCTCTTCATTCTAGTGGTAGGTCAACCAAGTCCGAGACATGGTTACTTCTCATCGATTTCATTTCCTCTTCCATGGCTTTCATCCATAGATCCTTGGCAGATGAATTAAGAGCTTCTTTTATGTTCTATCGAAAGATTTTCTTGTGCCATTATTGATCTTATCATTTCTAATAGTGTTCTATTCATTCCCTCGGCAACTCTTTTTTGCTGAGGATTCTTAAGAATAGTCACCTGCCTCACTATACCTTTCTCTCGATACAATGACTTGAATTGTTCAGATACATACTCTCGGCCTCGATCAGTGCATAGCACCTTAACAGTCCTATCTAGTTGGTTCTCCATCATAGCCTAGAATTTTTCGAAGCAATCTAGAGCTTCAGACTTATAGGAGATTAGTTAGACCATACCGAAGTAAGTGTAGTCATCTATGTAGGTAATGAAATATGATGAACCACTTCAAGCCCTAACATTCATAGGTCCACATATATCTGAATGAGTTAATTTTAAAGAAAAAATGGCCCTAGTTACTTTCCAAAAGGTTTTCTAGTGGCCTTTCAAGCTAGACAATGATTACAGGCTGGTAACTCGATCTTATTGTAGATCCTAAAATCTCTCTTTTGCTAACTTGTTCATTCTGTCCTATCCTATATGACTATACCAAGTGGATATTTCAATATCACAAGATGTAATAAGTGAAAAAAAAGTATCGGTAACAAAAGAAGGGTTCTCATAATCATCAATGAAAAAGAAATAAAACCATCAACCATTTGTCCAAAACCAATACAGCAAGAGTCATAATACAAACTCAAAATTTTTTATTCAAACACTAGTTTATAGCCAAAAGTCATCAAAATAGAGACCGAAACGAGACTGTGCCTAATATCAGAAACGTACAAGACATCATGCAGGACTAAAATATGGCCACTTTGCATTCTCAGTTTGTTAGGGCTGATCCCTCTTACTTCAACGCATGAGTCTTTCCCCCACAATCCATCAAGTACCATGTGGTATGTGTCGGTACTCTACAAATGCCCCTCTGACTCTAGCTACATGTTCTATTACGCGTGAGTCTACAATCTACATAGAATAAGACTTGGTAAGCAGAATAGTACTAGAAATAAAGAAATTAGACATTTCAAGATCAAGATAGGATACATCTTTCTTCAGCTCGGTACAATCATAAGCGAAGTATGCCATATTCTTACAAATATAATATTTGATCTTACCCAAGTCTTTCTTTTACCCCTTTCCACGCCTAGATTTTTTAAGGATTTTTGGTCGCGGGCTTATCAGGATTCTTTAAATATTTATCTTTCTTTTCGCCCCTATTTTTGCTCTTGTGTTTGGCATTAGCGCCCCTGCGCATAAGGGATTTAGCCATATAAAGCTAACCTAAGGACTTTGCTGCCTCCAGACGCTCGTCCTCGAGCTCAATATGACAGGAGATATCATCAAACATTTTGATGTTATCATTATATGTCATGTTTATTTTATATTTTCCAAACTTTAGGAGTGACCGTATAACCACTTGCACTTCATGCTTGTCCGTCAAGATATGACTAGCTAACTTCAGTTCGTGGATCATATTAGCCATCTCATAAAGATGTTGGCATATCAAATGATTACTATGCTTTTGGTAAGTATTGAACATAATCGTTAGCCATTGGAGCTTAGTGGTAGAAGTCATAGCATACTAGTCCTTGAGAGGCCACCCACATACCTTGCATAGTGTGGGAATACTCGAAAGCGCACATTAGGTCATCAACCATACTCGATAGTGTAATGATGCACACAATGCCGTTCTTGCACTTCCAGGGAAAATAGGCATCCATGTAACGCCTAACTTATATAGATGAACCATATGCCGATTTGATCATCGTGTTTGAAAGGGTCTCAAGAGTTTCTTGCTCCTCGAGGATATACTGGATCTTGCTATGCCAGATATCGTAATTGTCTCCGTTGAGTTTGTCACCCTTGTTCAACTCAGTGAAAATGGATTTAGTAGCATAGGTAACAAGCACAATAACGAAACACATAAGACCATCTATGTTTAATCTAGCATAATCTTCCGATAATCATATTAATGCACTAGCTAAAACATTAATAAACACATTGAATTAATTTGAGAGGGAATCAGAGAAGAAAGGCAATCTACCCAATCACCATCCTTATCCTCAAACTACATAAATTTGTTAACTCATTCAATGTGCAAACAAGTAACTTAAGCAATGTGTAAACAAGTCTAAGCATGCAAGAATAGAACATCCACAAATATATCCATAAACCAATTATTAACTTAAAAGGAATTCATGTAATCCAAAAAAAAAAAATTATACACGAAGTAATAGTAAGTGTATGTTAAACAGATCTAATAGGAAAACATGAATAAGACTAAAAATATGTATATAGTCTCTATGGGTAGTCCTCTTAGTCCCAATCTGAGGGAGTGTGAGGTTTTTACTCTGACTCTGTAATCACAGTATCACCATTGTGAGTCTGGTCTAGTATCTCAGGATCCATCTCTTTGCCATCCCAATCAGCTTGATCAAATTCTTCCTCACCATCCCACGTAACGACTCCTTCCTCTTCACCATCTCATTTTGCTACGTCTTCCTCATCATTCATCTCATCATCGACCTCATTCTCTTATTCTAACTCAGTTCAGCAACTGCTTACTACTCCATAAGTATATTATTGATAAGTCTAGAATTTACCTATATTTTAGTATATTTTATGAGCTTAAATGCATAGAAATTGAGTTTAAAAGTTGAGATATTAACTGGATTTCTAGTAGTTCTAGACTATTTTATTGAGACAGGGACTTGGATGAAAAGATTTGGAAAAGAGACTAAAACAAGCAAAAATCAGGACAAAGAAGAACCAAATAGATATTCATCCAAAGTCAAGGTTTTGGCAAAATATTGCAAGATAAGAGTATATCACCTATCAAACTCACTTGAACTTTCAAAGAAGATGGCGACATGAAGTGGTGAGTCAAATAGGCATCGCCTTACAGAAAAGCTGAAGAAAGCAACATTGAAAATTCTTGCCTACAAAAAGTCACCATCACAGGCGAAATTATCGGGTAACAAAAGTAAACATCGCCTAAAGAAAAGAGGAATTAGGCAACATACTGGGGGCGGAAGGATGAATCTCACTTATAAAAGTTATCTAACTGAAGGCGAATAATAAAGCTTCTCGCCTAAGATTTTTATAAGGCAATACCAAGTAGGCGAGAAGAGATCATTTTGCCTAGCTGATTGACAAACAAAAGGCGAGAGTCAAGACATTTCGCCTACATCGACTACCAAGAGGTGATTATATGTGACGAATATTGTGAAATGTCGTTTTAAGTTCAGGTGAAAGAACAGGCGACATAGAAACCTGTTACTTCGCCAATTTGTTATTCTTTAGTAGTTTTATTTCAAAATTGCCACTGAGCAAAACTCTATAAATAGCAGCTCAGTTGAAGCAATTAGGACCTTTTGACATTTTATAAATCAAGAGCTAAAATTCTAGAATTTCCTGTTCATTCTTAATAGTTTAATTTTATTGAAGTTTCTGGAAGAAGCTTTGTACTCTGTTTGTTGTGATCATTGAGATTTAGCTTGAAGATAGCGAAGCGAAGACTGTGACAGCGTCTAACTTCAATCTTCTTTGATAAGATTTAGATCTTATAGCATATCGATGATGATTTTATGGAAAATAGAATAAGTTGAAGTTGATATGTTAGCTAATAGCTCTATGTGTATTTGCTATGATCTGTTGTTGATTGAGATTCTAATTATGTAATTTTTTCCATAATATAGTCAGATTTGCTGAATTTTCATGTGATCAATGAGTTACGAGAACGTGAGTTAAGTAATTTTATTATTCTGTTGCTCAATTTAGATTAGAGATGGCAATTGAGTTTCAGATCTAAGAATAGAGGATCATATGCTAGAGATAGACAATAGATCAAATTTTCTATAGATTTTGCTTATTAGTTACATGAGTTGTAGTATAGAGATATACGGAATTATGTAACTCAGATCTGTTAGATTGAATCGAGAGATCTTTTAGCAGATCATTGATGATGATCTAGATTGTGAATCTGAATTTAAGAGTTGAATTGACAGATTATAGGACAATAAACAACAGGAGGTAGCAATTCAGTGTGTATTATTTGAGATCTTTGATATATTGAGTATGAATCTTACTTGATTAATAGAAGTTAGAAGTGTCTAAAAACTTAAATCAAATTCTATGAAATTTTCAATTCTGTTACTAATGAATTCTTTTAATAATTTGAATTAAATCTTGATCTCATTCTTTCTTTCCAACAAACAATCCTTATGGAGACGATATCTTTAAAACTACAACAGACGTTGATACGAATACTAGTTTCTTTGTGTCGTTTTATATGTAGTAAAATTCCTCATCAATTATCCATGAAGTGGATGTTCTCGCCTCGGACATAAGCATCATGAATATGCTGAACCGGTGGATGTGCATGAGTTAGAGCATCCGGATGCTGCTCAGGAGGAGGGGCAATATAAGATTAAGCAACCGAATGATGCTCAGGATACATGTGAACCTCTAGTCGAACCATCGGAGATCGCTGAGGAGGTGGTGGACAGAAATAATATCCCACCAGAGGACGTGGCTAGGGCGTAGGTGATACAAACCTATATCTCATTTGTTGATGTAGAGGTTACAGTGGTGGAGCAGCCGGATCCAATATCTTACCTTCACAATCACAAGTAGAAACTAAGAGAAGAAAAAAGACCAGCAAAACTCAACATAACCGGATCCAACAACTTACCTTCACAAATCACAAATATCACCAAAAGCCCTAAACAAATCAAATAATTCCTTAAAATAAAAAATTATCTTAACACGTGTCATTTTACCCTCCTCACCTTTCAAAATCGTCAATAAAGTTACACCAACACTATCTAAACAACCAACCAAATCAACCTAAGCACTAACCTTCTCAAAATATTTTCTCATCTTCAATCGCCCTTAGCTAACCAAATAGATTGCTCCATGAATAAACTCAAACTATCTCCTCCCATCGCAATAAAAGATGTATAAATCTTTCTTTATTTAGAAAGAATATTTATTTTTAATAAAACATATGAACGATTGAATAAATTTAAAGAGTTTATTTATTTTTATCACAGGTACATTAAAATGTTGGAGTAATGGAGGAGGATAAGATTATTTTGGTTCCGTGGATTGTGATTAAGAGAGAGTTGTCTATACCATGGTTTAGGAAGTGCACAGTGTAGGAAACAATTTTTTAATAGGAAAATTTTGTTTTTAAGCTATTAAAAGTTTAATATACAATTATAGGCTTGTTTTTACAAGTTTGCAAATCTAAATTTTAAATTTTACTCCATAGGTCATTCACAGACTGTGATCGTAATTCACAGAATCTCTGAATTGTAAAAATTCAGGGGTATTTTGGGAAACTCGGCCTATGGAATGAAAACAAAACTTTTAAAAGATTGTTTTTGTATGTTTTTCAAAACAAGCCTATAATTGTATTTTGAATTTTAAAAAACCCATTTAAAAGAATTTTCATATATTTTATTTTACAAATAAAAATATTTTATTTTTAAATTTTAATAAATTAACATTTCAAATTTAGAATTAAATTCTCTACTGCACAAATTTTTATATGTAAATATACATATATATATATATATATATATATATATATATAATCATGATCTTTTCTGTTCATTTTTCATTCATCCAATAAATTAGTCGGAAATGGGGAATTTTTGGATTGGCATATAAGGTTTTAAATATCGAAACAATACCCGATATTATTCAAATTTGTGAGGGATCGGTACCGATACGTCTGAATATTCTATATCCTCCGGAGTATCCGTACAGAATTCGATATATCCGTAAAATATCCTGATATTCCAATATTTTTCTATATTATCTGAAATATCCCTATATATTTAGAAATAAATGATATTTTTTTAAAAGCAGTTAACAAAAAAATTAAGCAATAAGTAAATTTAAATTTTGATGTTTGTACTAAAGTAGTAATTGGTAAATTCACAATTAATGAAAGTTAAATGGTAAAAATGAAAATATTAAGAATAAAAAATTGAGAAAACAAGAATAGTGAACTACTTTGTACTATTTTAATGTTGGTTGATACTAACGTGATTCCTACTAGCTATGAATTCATGCGTACATTAATTGAAAATATATCTGGTTTGTTCATGCATGCACTAAATATATTAATCTCTATTTATTTTGGAAAAAAGATTAACTATAGAATTATGATTCTAATTATTTATATATTATTTTGTATGATATCTTATAATTTAAATTCTCATTTTTAATATGATAGAAAACTTGAAGACAACTCAAATCTTATACAAGTTATATATACAATTGGATTAAGATACTTAATAAATTTTTAATTTTGGTAATAATGTACAGTTCTAATATAAACTTCAATTTTAAACTATAGTTATATTGAGGGAAGATTTTATGTGCATGGTGAATTTTGTTATTCTTGTATTAATTATGAAATAATTTGATTTAAATTGTTGACATACTATTAAAAAAGATATGAGAAATTCTTTTGGCAAAACTATAACAATTGTATCGAGTAGCAAAATAAAATCATGTACCAAATTTAATTCAACGGTTATTGTAATATAATAAAAATTTAATGATATTAATTTAACATAATTTATATTTGGTATAAGCTTATAATGATTGATAGGTTATATATTGAATAGTGCTATGTCATTGAGAAATATTACAATAAATGTGACGTCTCAACCCCCGTCCACGGCGAACCACGACGCGAGGGCCGGAAGGCCACATATACATTTACAATTTCGTTATTTTTTATCCTTAACCTTTCATCCATTTATATACATATACATATAGTCACATCTCAATTATATATTCAAATAGTTCTCATAGACATTATAAATAACATGTTCAAAACATAATATAATAATAATTGATACACAAGTCTTATGAGTTGCTTGTAAATTATTCTAACAACAAGAAAGTCAAGAATCCCACATAAACAAGTGTATAAACATGAGAGAAAACATGAGGGATGCACTATGATCTCCAAGACACTCCATGATATGCAATGGTATGGCCCTATCTCGCTCGATCACCTATCCAAATTCAGTTCGAAACCAAAACAAAAAGATGAAGAAGAAAGCGTTAGGCTATCGGTGCCTGATTAGCAAACTCGTACTCAAACAATCACACACAAGATGCGTCTTTAATTTAATATTCATGTCACACAACATGCATTGCTAGCTATTCACGTTAACAATAGTTCAACATTGCTCAAAACCAACAAAAAGGGTAGGTAGAGAGTCCGACCGAGCTTCGTACCGAATTGCATACCATAATGTAATTCGGTAAGTGACTTAACACAAAACTGGCCCTCTGACCGGACTACAAACTGAATTGCATGCCATAATGTAATTCGGTAAGTAACATAATGCAAAACTGGCTTTCTGGCCGGACTATATACCGAACTGCATGCCATAATGTAATTCGGTAAGTAACTGAACACCAAACTAGCTCTCTGGACGAATTACATATCGAACTGCATGCCATAATATAATTCGGTAAGTAACTGAACACGAAACTAGCTCTCTGGACGAATTACATACCGAACTGCATACGATAATGTAATTCGGTAAGTAACTGGACACAAAACTGGCTCTCTGGATGAATTACATACCGAACTGCATGCCATAATGTAATTCGGTAAGTAACTGAACACCAAACTGGCTCTCTGGACGAATTACATACCAAACTGCATGCCATAATGTAATTCGGTAAGTAACTGAGCACCAAACTGGCTCTCTAGACGAATTACATACCGAACTGCTTACCACACTGTAATTTGGTAAGTCGGCAGATTCTGCCCAGGTCACCTATCTGAGCGATTTGCTCAGTTTCAAAACCCAACCAAACGACATCGGAATCAAACCAAATTTTAAACACATTCTCTATGTATGTCAACCAACACATACAAATAAACCACTAGTCAAACGATCCAACCGTTTGGGCGAACTAAGCTGAACAAGTTGCCTATTTAGTCAACTTGTTGCAGCAGCAAAACAAGACAACAATTTCCAATTTTCCAAGTTCCTCCTATTCTATCATTTCTATACCATTTCAAGCAAGACCATCACATACCAACCAAGTTATTACCAAGTTGATTATCAAGCATTCAATATAGTTTCCCGAATCTTGATTTATGCAATTAAACCAATAAAGACCCACATAAGGTCACAATTTAACATTTTAGTCCATTTCCACATGACAATTCAATCAAGACCAAGCATACATTCATCACCAAACCCATGTTTTCAAGCAAAATTCAATATGAACATTTTTAGGAGCCAAACATGACAATAAAGCATTCGTTCATTGATTTTCATTTAAATGCCCTTAGTTCTAACATGATTAGTGAAATCGGGTCGTTAGGGCGAAGCCATCGTTTTAGAGCCAAGCTCTCGTTAGGGTCCAAAGACCAATAATCCGTAGAGCCGATTTAGTCTCCCTCGGGTAGGTCATCTACCTTTGGATTCGTTCATTAGGCCCAAAGGCGGTGGTGCCGTCGCACCCGTTATTCGTTTTTGACATCAATGCCAATCAATCATTCATGTATACACACATGTTGAGAATTCTCATTACTACCTTATGGCATGCCACTACCTTCACTAATTAGTTACAAATAAGGGCAATTAGTTCTTTAGTGAAATCATAACAACACAACACATCCAACAACCATTTGAAACATGTTCAAAACACATTTCTTTAGCCTTTTTAACAAGAGGTGAATTAAGCTCTTAAATTCAACACTTTTCAAACTCATGTAGCTATTTCCACACTACACCCATATAGAGTCTCATTTTATAGTTCTACAACCAAGGTTCCATAAGCATCAATTCATCACTATTCAATAATCATTCATATTTGCAACACTAGCATTAATCACCAACATCCACAACTCATCATTTCATATCATGTCAACATATAACAATTATGGTGAGCATGCTTTTAACCAATTTATGCAATCACACAATAAACAAACAACACCCAATATATAGAGTTTAAAAAGAGCTTGCTAACCTCTACTCCGAAGACCCAAAAGCTAGCTCGCTTCCGGTTGGTGCGCTCCGTCACCAATATTGCCTATTGGCAACATACACACAACACAATCATAACAATATACTATAATATAGCATCAATTAACCAATTGGTGGCATGTAACTACTCTAGGGTTCTATACGAATGGTGGCTAGAAAAATTAATAACAAAACTACTCTATGGAAGCATCTATTTCATTCAATAGTATTAATTGTACAATAAAGGGTGTTTGAAAAGCAAAACCATTAAAACACCATTAAAGTGAGTTATTTTCTTACCCAAAAGAGATTGTGAGGTGAGTGGAGACCTTCCTAGAGGTTTGTCAAGGATTCTAGAGTGTTGGGTTGGGAGTGTATGGAGTGGGATTGTTGTTTGGGAGATGATAATGGAGGTTGTGGGTTTTACGTATAATGGTGGTGTTAAGAAGAAGATGAATAGTAATCTATCAAGGGGTTTTGATAGGGTTCTTAATTGGGTTTGGCTAGAGTGTAGTTGGGTATATTTTTGTTGGGTGAGCTCAAATGTATTTGGTTTGGTGGACTTTTGGAAAATTAATGGATTTTGGACCACTAGATAATCCGTTGACCCACCGATTATTTTTCCGCTTCCTTCGATTCATATCACACTAAAATAATTTAAAAGTCATTTACCCATACCCGAAAATACGTTTTTGTATGAAATACAATTTAACCCCAATTTTCCTAAAATTACGGATTTGCCCCTAACACCTCATTTTACTTAAAAATCATTTTCAAAAATGGTTTAAGTAATTCATTTTAACCTTATGCTTCCATATAATAGTTTCTAATTACCATTTTGCCCCTAGAGTGAATTTTCGGATCCTTCCTACATGGAAATCCCCCGGAAATTCGACCGTTGACCAAAAGTCAATCGACTCAAAATCACAAAAACTTTTAGGCCCAAAAATCGGACGTTATAACCATATTCCACTTAAGAAATTTCGTCCTCGAAATTACCTAAAATGAACAAGTGAGGATATTGCTTACGCATAGTCTCTTCGGTTTCCCATGTCGCCTCCTCGACGGCATGGTTGCGCCATAGCACCTTGACTAGAGGAACCGTCTTATTCCTTAAGACCTTTACCTCTCTAGCCAACACTTCAACTGGTTCCTCTTCATACGACAAATCAGGTCGAATCTCTATCGTTTCGCGCGTAAGGACGTGTGAAGGATCGGATCTATATCGTCGGAGCATCGACACATGAAAAACATTGTGGATCTTCTCTAATTCCGGTGGCAAAGCCAGCCTATAGGCAACCAGACCAATACGCTCAAGAATCTCATACGGACCCACAAATTGAGGCATCAACTTTCCTTTCTTCCCAAAACGAAGGACTTTCTTCCATGGGGAAACTTTAAGAAATACTTTCTCACCCACTTCAAAAGTGATTTCTCCTTATAGGGATCTTCAAGCAACGATCCGAACTGTATGATACTTTCTTCAAGAGCGGTAAAGATGTGAAAAATAATTTGAGGTTGATCCAACGGTCTGATAGAAAGTCGAAGCTATTTAGATCTAACTACGCGTTATTTACCTCTGCGTGTCACGGCTTGTTAATGGAATTTTATCTCCTTATTAGGATCTTCAAGTAACAATCCGAACGGTCTGATACTTTCTTCAAGAGTGGTAAAAATGTGATAAAAATTTAAGGTTGATCCCACGGCCAGATAGAAATTCGAAGTTATTTAGATCTGACTACGCATTGTTGGTCAGATCGGGATTCAACTTGTTGGTCGTAGTTGGACACACGATCGTCGAAATTAGGTGACAGAATATTGCTGATGACGTATCAAACTCAACTCAAAGCTCTCAAACTTATGGATGTGAGGTTCGAGCTCCATAGCGGGCGCAAAACTGTGGTGCCAAATAAACCACCGCCAAATTATAAGGCTAAGATTGCTTGAGAAAAATATCTTGAAGCTTACAAATAGAACAATATAGCTTTACAACTTAAGAAATTCGGAATAGAGAAAAGTTCTTTTCTAATCACCTCCCCCTATTTATAGAGGGTTCTTTGGACCCTAATCCTATAAGCATTGGGCCTCCTAATCCTTCTTGAATTGGATTACCTTATCATACATAGAGAACTACTCATCGTTGTATTTGCTCTAGCAATCCTGATTTAGAATGGACTGGGTTTGCTGCGCCTATAGAATTTGTTTGACTTGAACTTTAGATTTACTCAGAAAGGGATTCACAATTGGATCCAGGCTTGTCTCGCCCGAAGCCCCTTGGGCCCTTTCTAATTTTCGGCCGAAACCTCCTCGGCCAAAAGTCTCTGTTGTCGAAATTAGCTTGCTTGTGGGTC
The DNA here is from genome assembly GCA_031304145.1 of Cardiospermum halicacabum. Taxonomy (NCBI): domain Eukaryota; kingdom Viridiplantae; phylum Streptophyta; class Magnoliopsida; order Sapindales; family Sapindaceae; genus Cardiospermum; species Cardiospermum halicacabum. Next base: position 24,113,018 of record CM062393.1, on the reverse strand, counting down.
TGACTTATCCTTATAATAATTTTTTAACCCTTTACTTTTCGGTCACTACAACTTCACCTCTGACCATTAGAGGTCCTAGGTCATTTTCCCACTACAGTAATTTTAGGGTTACAATATATTTAATTACTCTTCTTCAAAAATGTCAAACGAAGTTCCAATGTACACTGAATAACAATATCAATAAACTTGAATGAATCTAAATGATCCTATTTATGGATCAATTAGAAGAGATGAAACAACATAAACATCAAATATTAACAATTACTTTCAGAAATATGCAAACACATATTCATCTGAAATCTATTGTGTGAGAGGACAGTTATTCACCTTATATCTTTCAGTCACCATGAAATTCATTTTCGTAGTGATTTGTATTTTTGTAAAATTTTATAAATAGTTTAATAAATTTAGATGTTATTTTCAATATTTTATGATTAATTATAACTCACATGTATTTGTAATTAAATAAAATATATTCAAACATGTGTTAAGATGAACACAATGATTATATCAAATTAAATATAGTTCATTATTATTGGAAATTTTAAAATTTTAATATAAAAAATATAAATTATCAATTTTTTTAATTTCAACAAAATATCTAACAGAAATCAATAATATCCTAATATTATCCGAAAACTGAAGAGCCGATACCGACACCGATAGCGCTACCGATATTTCAAACCTTACATGACTATAGAATATTTAATGGAAATATATTTATATTTAATAGATAAACTAGATTTATTTCTTTCTATATAATACTATTGCATAGTCTTTATAGAATTTAAAATATTTATTTATTATTTTAAAATATTATAAAATTATATTTATAATTCTTTTTATATTTATCATGCCACTATATAAAGGACATCAAATTCATTTTAGTAAATATTTTTATTCACTAATTTTAGTTTTTATCTTTCTATGATGTTTTATTTAATAATTTTCTTTCTTCTTACCTAATTTTCTTTCGTGTATTAGGTATCATGAGTTTTCATGTGTACTTTTCTTCTTTATTTCTCTCACGTATATTTCTCATGGTAAGTATTTTTGTTATTTTTTATTTTCTTTTTTTTTAGTCTATTTGATTTTTTTTTTAGAATCTCAAGTAAGTTTTTCTTTTTCGGTAATTCGTATGGTGGGAAAGCAACCTTGGACTACCTAGGGCGGAGGCCGAAAACATTCAGGACTAAAGAAAGAAACCTGGATGCTAAAAGTCTGAAAAGGCGACACTAGACAGTACTCGGCCGAATAAAGTCCAATGCTTTACTCGGCCGAAAGCGAATAGAGCCCGATAGTCACCTTATTACGTCCAAATGCTATAAACTGAGCCCAACAAATCGAGCCTAGCAAGCCTTATTTGATAGTATCAGCGAGCCCGGGCCCATCAAGTCCATTCCAATTCAAATGCGATTCCCCTAAAACCAGATAGTTGAAGGAAAACCTCTTCCACGTCGATAAGGAATTCGAGTCCAAGAGAAGTTAGGAGCTCAATCCTAATAAAGTAGGAACCAGATATCCCTATAAATAGAGGGGAGGGATGAATGTAAATGAGATCTGATTTCTTATCATTATCAGAGAAATTCTGTTGAATCATTTTTTGTAAAGTCTTGATAATTTCTCTTAAGCAATCTTAGTCTTGATATTTGGTTGTGGTTTATTTGGCACCATAGTTTGGCGCCCACCGTGGGGCCCAAACCCACGATCACAGGGTTAAGAGCCTTGAGATAAGCTTTATGACTAATCAAGACTCTTCCCAAATTCTGTAATAATAAATCTAACGACGAAAAAACAACGCTATGGACAGTCGTGACCAGACAAACAACGAAGAAAATATCCTTCGCACCCTAGAGGAGCGATTGGCGATCTTGACGGAGAGGCTCAAGAAAGCATAGGAAGAAAAAGAACTCTAGAAGAAAAAGGCGTAATCTTAAAAGAAATCCACAATCCTCTCCAAAGGTAAGACAAGGCAGCCAAGTCGAAAGTACTCACCATTGCGAAAACGATGGCTCAGTTTCGGAGAGACCTCCGGCAGAGAACCGTCGGAAGAAAGCAATGGATCAATAGAAAGTCGTAGAACCGATGGCCGAAGCAATTCCATTAGCCCTAGCGACGAGATAAAAAGCTGAAAGTCAACAAAAAAGGACCGCGAAAAATGTCGTGATCGTGAATTGAGAGAATTGAAGAAATTAGTACAGAAAACCTCAGGCAAAAAAATCATGATGCGGTCATCAACGACCCGCTTCTCCGACACCTCTTTCGCAGCATGGATCCTAGAAACCAAGATGCCCAAGAGATTCACTGTGCCTAACATGAAGTCTTACGATTCGATGTCAGATCCCGAGGACCATATTTGTAACGTCCTGGGCGGGGGCCCAGCCGTTACTGTATACACCCGGATAAACCCGAATCGTACACTGTGAACACCCGGTTAAATCCGAATCGTACACTAATCAATACCGATACAATCGTTACACAATCGGATATCGTGGATCCCACCCACTTTCTTTCGCCTCCACCAGCACTCTCACTCACATATATTATTAATTTATATTTGTGTTATGTCATTGAGAAATATTACAATAAAAGTATTATCACCAACATTTTCAATATGTGAATGCCATTAAAGCACATTCGCATTGATTTAACTATCTTATTTATAAATATATTGAGAAAAAAAATAGTTTTTGTTATTTTAATGTGAAGTTAAAATTTATATATATATATAATTATTTATGTGTGGAGAAAATAAATCTCAAATGAACTTTAGATGTAAAAATAAGTATTAGAATTGAGAATCTTATTATTATTATTATTATTTTATTACTACTATTTTTACTATTATTATCATTATTATTATTTTATTGATTATATTTGCTTACTAGATGATGTCAATTCTATGTGTGGAATTAATATTGAACGGGTATTTGAAAAATAATTCTGTGTAAATAGTTTCTCTAATTACCATGAAAATCCAATTAGTAGTAATGGAGATTAAAATTCAAACTTGTTAGTAGAGATGCTCGATGGAAATGTTGGAGGAGACTGTAAAGAAATAATATAATCTTCACACCTTAATCCACCTTTAATCCATTAGATCAACATTATTATCTGACTGAAGATAGAAATAGCAAAATGCCGGTTAAGAATGTTGCAATTGGTAACAAGAAAGAGCGCAACAAATGGATGAGAAATCTTAAATAATAATTTTCTCATCAATGAATGTTGGTAATCAAGATAATTCTTTAAATGATTTCCAATCACGAGGTGAAATGAGATCGAGGTTAAGTTTTAATATTCAACCTTAGTTAGGATCAGAATCAATTTCTATTATCTAATACTTTGGTAATTTTAGAGTTACAATATATTTGATTATCATTCTTCACAAATGTCAAATGAAGTTCGAATATCAATCACAAATGTCGTCGTCGTCAGTTGATCGATAAGTGGGCCAAACCAGTTAGTAGGTCCATATTTTGGATTTTCATTCGGCCCAATCCCAGATGGCCTGAGGCAAGGTCTGAAAATTGTAAAAAGCAAAGAATTGGGTGGGTATACATGTGATTTTAGAAAATAATAAGGGCATGGTTGTCAACTCCAATCCAATTATTTCACAATCTATCTGTTGGTAGTTCTCTTCGTTTTTGAAATTCCCTGCCATCAAAACCCTCTCCTTCTACTTAGCTCAAAAAAGTTGTGTTTCGTCTACGTAGCTCATAAACCTTGCACAAAGAGAAGCAGTGGCATGTTTAAGTCCTCTTCCACGTTACTTAGAAAAAGTGAGCCACCGGTTTAGGTATAAGATACTATCATCAACGACCCAATTGCAAGAGTCAAGTGGAGCATGCATGGATTCTAAGTTCTTTTTGTGTTTCAGATACTAAATCGAACTTTCTGGTTTTCCCGGTAAAATAGTTGGGTTTGCCTTTTTTTCAAGTATTATAATTTGATTTTATCATAAAATTGACGGGAATAGTATATGTGTAGGTTCAAATTGCTGCTGATTTTGAAGTATGAGAGGCACTGCAAGGTGAAATTTGGACTTTACCACAAAACCCAATGGCTTTAAAACCACATCTTCATTTCCAAACCACATTATCACCATCCACATTACAGTCGACTCTAGTGACAATTCGCCGACAAATTATCACCATCAACATTGTTAATCCAACTGCCAATCTAAAACAACAATCTCCAAAACTAAAAATTCCTAACATTACTAAATCTTCTTACCCCACTCCAAGTGAGTCACAATCTTTTCACAAGATCAATCCCCTTTTCTCTTCACACACCTATCTCTCCAATAACTCATTCTCTTTATCAAAACACCATAATTTCAGATCATCAACCAAACAACAAAAAGTTTGAAAGAAAGAGGTCTCAGCTCCACACTAACATTTGGAACAGCAAGATTAACCATGCCTTTCTATCAGAGCCAAAAAAAGAGTAGTCCGAATGTTTAATTCAATCAACTAACATATTTCAGTTTAAGAAAAGTTTGTGAATTACTATTTGATCCTGTATAATTGTAATAAACACGTTGTTAGATAACAACCAACCGAAATTATAATAGTATTCTCCGATTGAAGTCATGCTAAGAAGGTATATATGTAATATACAAAATGGAAAGAGGACACTTTTGGGATAAGTAGGTGGAAAGATAAAGGATAATATAAATTTTTCTAATAAAATTAAATTAATCATATATTTTCATCATGTGTATTAAAATTTAAAAATTGATAACGAATATATCAAATAAAAAAATAAATATTAGTATTTTATATTATAACATTTATTTATTTTTTATATTAAATTATTAAAATTAAATAAAAAATTGATTCTAATAACTTTTTTACATAACTAACCAATTTGGAAACTAATTAATATATATATATATATATGAGTATTTTTCTATTATATTTTTAATTTATAATTTTAAAAATGAACTTTATAATTTTAAATTTTATATTATAAATTAAAAAATAAGCTGTTAATATCTTTTTTAATAAAAATTGTGCGTAATAATGTAATATTATGAATGGATCAAATTTACGAAAATAAATAATCCATCATTTTATGATAAATTTGTAATTTCTAATCTCTATTATCTCTATTATAATAAAAGGAGAAGATTAACAAAGTCAATTAACCACGTGTTCACAAGTGGCTTCGTAAAAATGTAACGTGTCATATTTTTATAAAATTACGTTTTTAGTCTTTAATTTTAATTAAATAAATTGGTTATTTTGATATTTTAATAAATTCTTACATTTTTCCACAGATTTTGTAATAAATTTTAATATTCAATTTTTCTATTTAAAAAAAAATATATTTTCCAACTATATATTATGTTTACAGTAATTGTTATACCACATCGGAAAATGTAATTTTATATAATGATAGTAATTATTATTAAGGGATAATGGTATCCACGCCCCTCGAACTTGGCACATTGTTTCATTTAGACACCTCAACTTTTCGAGATTTCATTTAGACACTTGAACTTGACAATATTATTTCATTTAGACACCTTAACTTTTCGAGGTTTCAATTAGACACTCGAACTCGCCTAAAGCAAGTCATATAAACACTCGGAGTTATTATTTTAATTTTTTCATGGCACGTGAAATCCAAACGCTCAGACTCTCTGACATTTATTTTACATGTGCAATATCTCTACATGATTATGGTCGTGCCGATGTGTATGTTCGTGTCTATGATTGTGTCAATGATCACCCAATAACACTATTGCAATGTTAACAATCAAATCAAACACAGAAACAATAAACATTAAAAAATTTTGAACACCATTGGAAAATAATTATTTCATAAAAAAGTTTAGAATAATAGATGTTAGAGAGCCAGAGCGTTTGGATTTCACATGCCATGAAAAAATTAAAATAATAACTCCGAGTGTTTATATGACTTGGTTTAGGCGAGTTCGAGTGTCTAATTGAAACCTCGAAAAGTTAAGGTGTCTAAATGAAACCTCGAAAAGTTAAGGTGTCTAAATGAAACCATATTGTCAAGTTCAAATGTCTAAATGAAATCTCGAAAAGTTGAGGTGTCTAAATGAAACAATGTGCCAAGTTCGAGGGGCGTAAATACCATTATCCCTATTATTAACTACTGAATTTTCTTACATAATACAATTGAAAAGGTTTTATTTTGGAAAAATTTAGACTCATTTAAATAATTATATTGAAATTTAAAATTAATAATTAGTTATAACTATTTTTATTCTAAAATAAAAGTGGGAGAAATTTGTGACCTTCCAGATATGGATATTAGGGATAATATATTAGAAATAGCAAATTTAATTTTTATTTTATATTATTTTAGTGGTTGATTGTGAAGAAAATTTTAAATGAATAAAAAATTATTGTAAATTAAATTTTGTGTGCTTATGTAAATTGCCACAAGGGAAGTTAAAAATGTGAATAAAAAAAAATTAAAAAAGGGTTAAAATTTTATAATTTTTTCGTTATTAATTTTTTATTTAGAAAAAATAATCTCATATTATGTAATATAGTTGGATTCCACCATATGCTCATGCATTTTGTGCTAAAGTCACATACTCCCATATGTGTCATCTTGTTATTTACACATAATATAATTATGACACATGTACTCTCATGGCTCTATATATAGAGCAAGATAGCAATGAAATCAATTGCCAATTTCTTGTGATCTTCTTCCTCTCTCTCTATCTCTAGTGTTTATGTAAGTCATTTCTTGTGTTGGTTCTGGTATTCTGGGTGTTGATTCTGGTTTGGTTTTGTAACACGTTATCAGCAAGATTATGCTCTCTAGTTGCCGCCCAGATGGATCCTCCAGATCAGAAAGTGATGGTAACGATGTTTTAGTTATATTCAGATGCTGCCGGAATTATATTGAAAAAATTGAGACATTGGTCTGGAACCATAAAAAGAGAAAAATAGAAAATTGGCTGGAACCATAAAAAGAGAAAAATAGAAAATTGGCAGGAACCATAAAAAGATAAAAATGGAAATTTTGTAGAAAAGAAAAAATAAAGGAATTGGTATAAAAGAGGAAATGAAAAATGAAAAAAAAATTGATGAAAAGAGGAATAATTATTTGAAAAAGATGATGATATATTTATTTAATTGGAAATATATTTATTGATTAATTGTTTTATTTTATTTTTATTATTTGTTATGTTTATTTTATTTTTATTTATTATTAATTGTGAATATATTATTTTTGTAGAAATTCAAGAAAAGAAAAATGTCAGAACTGAAAAAATTGGATTTCCATGCCCTTGAACTTTCTGGAAAAAATTACATAATATGGACATCGGATCTGAAAGTCCATTTGCAAGCTAGCGAATTGCAAGATACTATATGTGAAAATAATGCAACTTCTATTAAATAGAAGGCTCAAGCAATGGAAATTATCAGACATCATATAAAAAGGAATTTGAAAGCTGAGTATATGAATATTGAGGATCCACTGATTTTGTGGAAATCCCTGAAAAATAGATTTGAACGAATGAGAGATATAGATCTCCCAAAGGCTCAACATAAATTGATCCATTTAAGGTTCCAAGATTTTAAAACAGTTAGTGAATATAGTTCTGAACTCCACCGGATTGCGGCGGTTTTAGAATTTTGTGGAGAAAAGAAAAATGAAGGGGAGAAAATTGAAAAAACATTATCCACCTTCCATGCTGATCAAATAACATTACAATCAACGATCAGACAAAATAAAGTTGATACATTTGGTGAGTTGCTTACCGATCTGACAAGAATGGAAGAACAAAACCAAATATTGTTAAGAAACCATGAGTTACGACCTCCTGGTGCGATGGCACCACCAGAAATAAACAATAATGTGTATCGGGGTAATGGAAACCTGAATCGTGGTAGGGGTCGTGGTTTTAGACGTGGCCGGGGTCATGGCTATAATAACAATAATGGGTGGTCGTGGACAAGGCCATGATAACAATACTGGGGGCCATAGTAGAGGCCGAAATCAAAGGAGAGGTGGAAATCGTTCACATCCATATAATCGTGGAAATCTGGTCTGGACAAGAGATGGATCCCAAAACCCAAATGGAAATTTTGGAAATAACAATTCCCGAAGTGTGTGCTATAAATGTGGGAGCACTGAACATTTTCTCCGCCAGTGTCGAACTCCACAACATTTGGTAGAATTGTATCAAGCTTCCCAGAAAGAGAAAGTGAAAGTTGTTTAAACAAATGCTGCAAATGTGGAGAGTGGAGAAGGAACATCTCAGGGAAATATTTCAAGCTTTCATACCTCGGATTTTTTCAATGATCTAGATATTGAAAATTTCCTGAATAGTGCTGAAAATGTAAACAAAAGTGATGTCTGAAAAAATATGGAAATGTAAATAGAAGTTATGTAAATATTTTCTGAATATATTTTGAATTTTGTTGTATATATCCATTTTGTAATTAAAGTCAGAAATATCAGTGGATATGTTTTCTAATGTAAATATTGTGTTTATTTGAATAGAAAAGATATGGAAATTCAAGGAAATATTTCAGAAATATGTTTGATTGATAGTGCTACAACTAATTCTATCCTTCGAGATAAAAAAAATATTTCCTAAACATATCTGAATATAAGGCTCGAGTAAATACCATATCTGGTTCTGCTGATTTAATTGAGGGATATGGAAAAGCTATAATGCTGTTAGAAAAGGGAATGAAAATATGTATCCATAATGCATTATATTCGAGTAATTCAAAACGAAATTTGTTGAGTTTTAAAGATATCAGGAAAAATGGATACTATATTGATACAGTGAATGAACAAAATATGGAATATTTGTATATTACGTCTATTGTTTTTAGATAGAAAATTGTTCTGGAAAAACTCCATACATTATCATTTGGTTTATATTTTACGAAAATATCTCTAATAGAAGCCTACGCTGTAATGAATAAGAAGATAACTGACCCTAAAGTTTTTCAATTATGGCATGATAGACTTGGCCATCCTGGGTCCACAATGATGCGTAGAATTGTTGAGAATTCTAATGGACATCCATTAAGTGATTTAAAGATATTGATATCAAAAGATAATTTTTGTACTGCTTGTACTCAGGGAAAATTGATAGTTAGACCATTCCCCTTAAAAGTAAATATTGAATGTCCATCATTTTTAGAAAGAATTCAAGGGGATATTTGTGGACCAATTCATCCACCAAGTGGGCCATTTAAGTATTTTATGATGTTGATTGACGCATCTACAAGATGGTCACATGTATGTTTATTATCAACACGGAATATGGCATTTGCTAAGTTGCTTGCCCAGATAATAAGATTGAGGGCACAATTTCCAGATTATCAAATTAAAAATATTCGTTTGGATAATGCTAGTGAATTTGCATCAAGGGCGTTTGATGATTATTGCATGTCAATTGGTATAAATATTGAACATTCAGTACCCCATGTTCATACCCAGAATGGATTAGCGGAATCTTTTATTAAAAGGCTTCAAATGATTGCCCGAACGTTGTTGTTACAAACTCAATTACCGATTTCCGCTTGGGGTCATGCAATATTACATGCAGCCACACTGATACGCCTGAGACCCACTGCATATCATGAATATTCTCCGTTACAGTTGGTAACTGGAAATAAACCAGATATATCTCATTTGAAAACTTTTGGTTGTGCTGTATATGTTCCCATAGCACCCCCTCAGAGAACCAAAATAGGACCACAACGTCGTTTGGGAATTTATGTTGGATATAATTCACCATCTATAATTAGATATCTGGAACCCATGACGGGTGATATGTTTACTGCAAGATTTGCAGATTGCCATTTTAATGAAGAATTATTCCCACGACTTGGAAATGATGAACCTTCTAATGCTGGTAAAAATGAACTCGTTTGGAAAAGTGAAAGGATACATTATCTAGATCCACATACTGGTCAAAGTGAAAATGAAGTACGTAGGATAATTCATTTACAAATGGTTGCGAACCGTTTACCAAATAGTTTTGTTGATGCTACTAAAGTTACAAAATCTCATATACTATCATGTAATGCACCAGCTCGACTGGATGTGCCTACTGAGAAATCAAAACAGATGGTAACTAGTGAGGCATCTAAAATCCAGAGAAAACGTGGTAGACCTGTTGGGTCCAAAGATATTGTACCACGAAAATGAAAAGTTAGAATCGAGAATACTATTGATATAATACCTCCGAAAGAAACTAATCAAAATTTAAAAATTGTGGAAGTTAGAAATCCAACTAAGGTAAAGACCTCTGAGGAGGTAAATGTATCCAAGAATGAAGAAACATCCATTAATTATACAAAAGAAATTTGGAACCGTGAAAACTTTGTTGTTGATAATATGTTTTCATATGCAAAGCTATTGATGTGATGAATGATGATTATGAACCTCAATCCATAAATGATTGTAGGGAACGAAATGACTGGCCAAAATGGAAAGAAGCAATCCAGGCAGAATTAAGTTCATTGAATAACCGGAACGTTTTTGGACCCATTATTGAAACACCAAAAGGTGTTAATTCAGTTGGTTATAAATGGGTATTGGTTCGAAAGCAAAATGAGAAAAACAAAATTGTGAGATATGAAGCCCGATTGGTTGCTCAGGGTTTCTCACAAAGGCCTGGGATTGATTTTGATGAAACTTATTCACTTGTGATGGATACAATTACTTTCCGGTTTTTGATTAGATTGGCGAAAGAAAGGAATCTAGAAATGAGGTTAATGGATGTGGTAACTGCATATCTATACGGTTCCGGTGGATACAGAAATCTTCATGAAAGTTCCAGAAGGATTAAAAATCCCTGAAATTAATAAACCTTGAGGGTTATACTCAGTGAAATTACAAAGGTCATTATATGGATTAAAACAGTCTGGACGAATGTGGTATAATCGTCTGAGTGAATACTTAATTAAGGAAGGGTACATTAATGATACTATTTGTCCATGTGTGTTCATTAGAAAATCGGGATCCGGTTTTGCAATAGTAGCAGTCTATGTTGATGATATGAACTTGATTGGAACTCAAAATGAAATCCAAGAGACTGGTGAATATTTGAAAAGAGAATTTGAAATGAAAGACCTGGGGAAAACAAAATATTATCTCGGATTAGAAATTGAACATAGAAATAATGGAATTTTGATCCATTAGAAAGCTTATACAGAAAAGATCTTAAAAAGATTTAATTTGGAAAAATGTCATCCATTAAGCACCCCAATGGTCGTTCGTTCTCTTGATCCTAAGAAGGATCCATTTTGACCCAAAGATGATGATGAAAATGTTTTGGATTCTGGAACACCATACTTGAGCGCAATTGGTGCCCTCCTATATCTAGCCCAATGTATTAGACCAGACATTGCTTTTGCTGTAAATTTATTGGCTAGATACAGTTCTGCTCCGACTCATCGTCACTGGAATAGAATTAAACATATTCTTAGATATCTTCGGGGAACTATTGATTTGGGACTATTTTATTCGAATTCAAATAATCCTTCTGGGTTGGTTGGTTATGCTAATGCCGGATATCTTTCGGATCCACATAAAGCTCGTTCTCAATCTTGATATATTTTTACATATAATGGCATAGCTATCTCTTGGAGATCCATAAAGCAAACTTTGGTTGCTACTTCTTCAAATCATGCTGAAATTTTGGCATTGCATGAAGCCAGTCGGGAATGTGTCTAGTTGAGATCGGTTAAACATCATATTCAGAGTTCATGTGGTATCCCACAATCAAACGAGCCAACAATTCTTTACAAAGATAACGCTGCTTGTATCGCCCAAGTGAGAGGTGGATACATCAAAGGGGATAGAACGAAGCACATATCTCCCAAATTTTTCTACACCCACGAGCTCCAAGAATCCAAACAAATCAACGTGAAACAGATTCGATCTTCAAACAATTTGGCTGATTTACTAACGAAGATATTACCAACGTCCACATTCGAAAGGTTGCTTCACGGAATCGGAATGCGAAGACTCTCCAAATTAGGTGATTAATTTATGGGTATTTTCGTCAGGGGGAGTTTTGTAAATGTCTGGATTCAACTATACTCTTTTTCCCTTTGTCCAGTTTTTTGTCCCACTGGGTTTTTACTGGCAAGGTTTTTAACGAGGCAGTAATGTGGTGGGATCCAAGGGGTAGTATTATGTAATATAGTTGGATTCCACCATATGCTCATGCATTTTGTGCTAAAGCCAAATACTCCCATATGTGTCATCTTGTTGTTTACACATAATATAATTATGAGACATGTACTCTCATGGCTCTATAAATAGAGCAAGATAGCAAGGAAATCAATTGTCAATTTCTTGTGATCTTCTTCCTCTCTCTCTCTATCTCTAGTGTTTATGTAAGTCATTTCATGTGTTGGTTCTGGTATTCTGGGTGTTGATTCTGGTTTGGTTTTGTAACATCTCAGAAATTTTTTTTTAATATGTAAATATTTATTTACTATCAAGGAAATGGTATATATGATTGGACGGCATAAACTTTTCTTTTTCAAATAATTTTTTAAAAAATAAAAAATATAAAAATGAACGTGCATTTTAAATGGCAAAGCTTTATTTAAAAAAAGGCAAAGCTGTGTGGTCACAAGTATTGAGTTAAATGGTAAATTAGTAATATAAATAACAAAAAATGACAAAATTATTAAAAAAATTAAAACAAAGAGACACTGATGTAAAATTTCATTCGCTCTTTTATATAACTAAGACTAGTTGTGTTGTGCTTGTGGCACAACATAAGGAATGTGTCAGCCTCATCACTAAAAAGAAAAGTAAGATATTTCTCTCCAATAAACATAACCTTTCAAGGAATAGTTTATAGGTCTTGATATAACACAAATCCACCGAACTTCATTTACTAGCATGGAGATGAGGTAGCTGCATTGAGATCAACCAAAGGTCTAGGATTGTGTACCCAGAAAAAAATCATTAATATTTTAAACAATAAAAAATGAGTTAAATTGTATGCATTAAATTATATAAATCTTGTTATACACGAACTTTTAGTAAAAAATCAACTTACATCAAATATGATATGATGTAATGCAATGTATCTGAAAAATAAGAAACTGTCGTAAAAAGAAAATAAAAAGTGGGGCAGAAGAAAACAATTTAATATTAACGGAAAAATAAACTCGGATTAGAAAAATAACCTGGTAATTTGATTGGATGCTTCGGGAAGTTGTGATATATAGGAGAACACAAAATGTATAGAAAAACAAAGAAATGAAATAAAGAGAAAAGAAGACAGAGCAAAACAACGTATATATGTGTTTTTATTGATCTGTATGTAATATATATATATATATATATATAAAAGATTAGGATACATGTCAGAATGTATATAATGCATTATGCATGATCTATCCTTGCCAGAAAAACCCAGTGGGACAAAAACTGGACGAAGGAAAAAGAGTACATTTGTGGAATTCAATTACAAAAACTCCCCCTGTTAATTACACCCATAATCTAATCTACTAATCTGGAGAGCTTTCGCATTCTGATCTCGTAAACAAGTTTCTCGAACGTTGATGTCGGTAATAATTTCATTAAGAGATCGGCGAGATTATTGGAAGACCGAATTTGCTTCACGTCGATTTGACCATTATTCTGTAGCTCGTGGGTGTAGAAGAATTTTAAGGAAATATGTTTGGTTCTATCTCCTTTGATGTAACCTCCCCGAACTTGGGCGATGCATGCAGTATTATCTTCAAAAATTACAGTTGGCCCATTCGCAGTTTGGGAGATACCACAAGAATTCTAGATATGTTGGATCATTGATCTCAACCAAATAGACTCTCGACTGGTTTCGTGTAATGCCAAAATTTCAGCATTATTCGAGGACGTGGCTACTAAAGTTTATTTCGTAGATCTCCAGGAGATCGCAGTACCATTATACGTGAAAATATAGCCAGTTTGAGAATGTCCTTTATGCGGATCCGAAAGGTATCCAGCATCGGCATAACCAGTCAAACCCTGAAATTTATCAGGATTCGTATAAAATAATCCCAAATCTTTCGTACCCTTTAGGTAACGCAAAATATGTTTGATTCCATTCCAATGACGACGGGTTGGTGCAGAACTATATCTCGCCAGTAAATTTACAGAAAATGAGATATCGGGTCTCCTACATTGTGCCAAATATAACAACGCACCAATGGCACTCAGATATGGTACTTCAGGACCAAGTAATTGTTCGTTATCATCTTTCAGTCGGAATGGATCCTTTTTTAGGATCAAGTGTTCTTACAACCATGGGAGTACTCAACGGATGGGCATTATCCATATTGAACATTTTTAAGACCTTTTGAATGTATGTTGATTGATAAACCAATATCTCATTTGGTTTATGTTCAATTTCCAGACCAAGACAATATTTCGTTTTCCCCAAATCTTTCATTTCAAACTCCTTTTTCAGATATTCAGCAGTTTGTTGGATCTCTTCTGGAGTCCCAATGATATTCACATCATCGACATAAACTGCTATAATTGCAAACCCAGACCCTAATTTCTTTATGAAGATACATGGACATATTGTATTATTCTGGTATCCTTCCTTAACCAAATACTCGCTCAGGCGGTTATACCACATTCTCCCAAATTGTTTTAATCCATACAGGGATTTTTGTAACTTTATGGAATTCAAGTTTCGAGATTTTGATCGATGAGATTCGGGTAATTTCAGTCCTTCTGGGAGCTTCATGTAAATATCAGAATCAAGTGATCCATACAGATACACGGTAACTACATCCATTAAGCACATTTCCAGTTTTTCAGCAACTGTAAAACTTAACAGAAATCGAAATGTAATTGTATCCATGACTGGGGAATACGTTTCATCGTAATCAATTCCAGGTCTTTGTGAGAATCCTTGTGCAACCAAACGTGCTTTGTGTCTAACAATTTCATTTCCTTCGTTTCATTTCCGAACGAATACCCATTTGTAACCAACTGGTTGAACATCTTCAGGTGTTCGAACTATGGGTTCAAAAACTTTCCTTTAATTCAACGAATTTAACTCTGCCTGGATTGCTTCTTCCCATTTTTTCCAGTCATGCCTACTTTTACATTCTTGGATATCACGTGGCTCATAATCATCATATGAAATACTAATTGCCACTGAATATGAAAATAAATCATCAACGATTGTTTCATTTTGATTCCAAGTCTCTTGGATGAAGTTTATGGAAATTTTTTCATTTTTTTTATTTTGGTATTTCCGTATTATTTTCTCCTTCTGGGAGGCTATTTTTAGGAATCTCATCAACTTTTGGGATTTCGTCAGATGTGGTTAGGATCCAGATCATTTTTATTTCGTTTTCGTGGGATTGTATCTTTTGAACCAGGGAGTCTACCACACTTCTGGCGGGGAATTGGAGTTTCGCTTGCTATTGTTTTTTGAGATTGTCCTTCTGGGACAATTACCCTTGCTGGTATATTAGCAGCTTCAATATAAGACCTGATTATTTTCAAAGTATCATTGAATGCATCAGGCATTCGATTAGCTATCATTTGTAAATGTAGGATCCTTCGAACTTTGAGTTCACATTGCGGGGTACGCGGATCCATATGCGCCAAAGTTGGAACCTTCTAGGTTAATTCAGATTTCTCTTCTGGAGAATTATTACCTTTTCCAAGCGATGGAAAATTACTTTCATCAAAATGACAGTCAGCGAATCTGGCTGTAAACAAATCTCCTATCAATTGTTCCAAATATCTAATAATTGATAGGGAATCAAAACCCACATAAATTCCTATACGTCTCTGCGGCCCCATTTTCATTCTTTTAGTTGGGGTAATGGGTACATATATAACACAGCCAAATATTCTCAAATGTGAGACGTTAGGAGGATTCCCAGATACCAATTGTAATGGGGAATATTGATTATAAGCAGTTGGACGGATACGAATCAAAACTGCAGCATGCAATATAGCATGTCCCCAAACAGAAACGGGTAATCTTGAGCCCATTAACAATGTTCGCACAATTAATTGAATGCGCTTAATTAATGATTCAGCTAATCCATTTTGGGTATGAACATGTGGAACTAGATGTTCAATATCAATCCCAGATACTTGACAGTATTCATCAAATGCTTTTGACGTAAATTCACCAGCATTATCAAGTCTTATACTCTTAATAGGGTAATCTGAAAAAATAAGCTCGTAATCGAGTAATCTGTGCTAGCAATTTTGCAAAAGCAACATTACGAGTGGATAACAAGCATACATGGGACCATCTTGCAGATGCATCTATCAATACCATAAAGTAGCGAAATGGTCCACTAGCGAAATCATTATTATAAAATCTTTATCTCTATCTCTATTGTAATTAAAGGAGAAACCTAACCAAGTAAATTAACCACGTGATGACAAGTGGCGCTTTAAAAAATCAACACGTGATACTTTTCTATTAAATTACTTTTTTAGTTTTTAATTTTAATAAACTAAATTGGTTATTTCAAAATTTAAATAGGTAAGTGTAATTCACCCAATAGATGGAAAAATTCCACTCTTTTTGCATGGATTCTATAATAAATTATAACTAGAATTTTGGACCCGTGCGGTACGCACGGGTCTTAAAATATACACTAAATATGTATTTTTGAAAATTCTTACAAACAACAAATAATCAAATTTGAAATTTCTTACAAAACAAATAATATATCACAGGATGTCCTGATTAACTGACAATAAAAATTGAAAATAGTAAAAGCAAACAAAAACCAAGAGATGAAAAAAGAAAAGACTAAACAGATCTAATTAGATATGAATCTCTTTACACTCTTAGTCAATTGTGTTGTTAAGATCAAATCATGCAAAATTGAGTGAAATTATTATGAATCTTACTCATTCTTAATTCCTTTGGTGCGGCTCGCGATGAAGTACCCTTCATCAAAATCAATACATATATTAGTATTTGTAATTTTATTGCTCTAAGAAAAGAAAATATAATTGTTTAACTTATCAGATAAATTACATAAATTTTGTGTTAGACAACATTAAGTTGTTACCTTTATCAAGTGCTTCGGAAGACATCTTTGGATACAAATTTGATTATGAATTTTAGTACTATACTATGCTCGTCTAAAATAAGTATTTTTTAGACCTTAAGATTAGTTGCTCAAGATACAACGACATATAATTGATCGTGCCTGAAAATATATCTTTTGAGATAGAGACCTACATTATTTAGAGATTGTCCCTAACTCTTATATTATGGTTATTGCAAATGATACTGAGATAGGAAACTGTCTTCTCTTAAATTTGAACAATAATATTGAAGCCCATGACGTCAATGTAAGTTACAGTATCAACATCTTCTGCCAACAGTTAGACCTTGAATCACATTAACTTCCAAGACTCTTATTCCTAACCTTGTAAGGATCAACCTTATACCATTCCATAATTCTGCCGAGTGATCAATATTTCGTAATGGCATCGCTGATATACCAACTTTGAATTTAAGTTCATGAAGTGGTAAACCAGAGCACTTAATGCTATTTAAGAATTTTAGAGTGTAAAGGTCAATAAATATATTGATCGTCGTATCTGTTTGGTGCGCCGAATCCGAAATTTGGTAAATCCTTTCATTAGTAACATTCATCGATATCATGTAATTGTTTACCTCTTCCACAAAATCCAACATCGGAGTTAGTATAGCGCGCTCCTGCAAGTATGTAGGATCCTTAATGTACTGATCGAACGAAATATATAATGCTTTTACTACAGAACCGAGCAGATTAGGAGATTATTTTATCAATAGATCCTTAGGCATATTAATTTTGGATATTTTTTTCCTCATATAGTACCATGACTGACGCTTAAAATCTAGTTTGTAAAGTTTTTAAGAGTAGAGGACTCTGTGATTAATGATATTGATTGGAGTATCATATTCTTAGTCAATATCAGAATCATGTAGTACTCTTAGAGAAATGAAAAGGTTAACATTGCATTGACCACCACTTGGCTTCTACTACCTTTCGTATGGCAGACAGAATCTACCTAAAATATTGAATCTACAGTAAGAGTTAATGGGATGGAGAATGTGGAATGTGCAGTCTTTCAATGTCATTGAATGTATTGTCTACTGCCTCAAAGCAATACTTATGTACCACTGGTGTCTCATCCCATATGATTAGTTTTGCCTTTATAAGTAACACAACTCGTGACTTCCAAGAGGGACTTTGCATATTAAATCTTCAATAGAAATTAATAAGATGGAGAATATCAAATGTGCAGTCTTTCCTCCAGGTAGTAAAAGTGAAGCAATTCAACTTGGGGTGCCGGTAGTATAATTTGATTCTGCAATTTTAGAGCTAAAGCTAAACTTATCCACACAAAAGTTTCTCGTGTATCTCCTTAGCTGTATAGGAAAAACAAATCTCCTTTTCCATTGCTCACATCATCAATGATCATGTTATACACAAGTTTTTGTTCATTTGTCATATTATTCTCAAAGTTATCATGGTCACTTTTCAATTTTAAAAACTTAAAATTGAATCCAAAATCTAAAATATTTTAAACTTTTATTTAAACATACAGCGGCAAGTACCTTTTAATTGTACAAAGGGCACCAATGCCTTAACTGTTGATATAAAAACTAATTAAATAAAAAAAATTCATTTATATAGTAGTGACGAAAATAATTAGTGAGTTACGCTTTCGATGTGAGATAAAAATTAGATGAAATATAACATATATACAAAAATATAATATAATATATGACTAAATAACTTAATAAATTAATTAATACTTATTTGTGAATATGTAATTTAATATAAAGATGTTTACATGTTTTTTTAGAGCGCAACTTATCATAATGTGATTAATTAGCTTTGTTAGATTTCTCCTTTTATTATAATAGAGATAGAGATATTATAATATTGATTTTAGGTTTGTATCAATTTCAAAAACTTAAAATTGAATTCAAAATCCAAAATATTTTAAACTTTTATTAAAACCTATAGCGACAACTAACTTTTAATTATACAAAAGGTAGCAATGCCTTAAAATTCGATATGAAAACTAATTTAATTAAAATTTCATTTATATAGTAGTGGCGAAAATAATTAGTGATTTACGTTTATGATGTGGGATAACAATTAGTTGAACTATAACATTTATCAGAAAAAAAATATATGTATTTTAAATAACAAAATAACCTAATGAATTAATTAATAGTTATGTGTTATTTATGTAATTTAGTATAAAAATACTTACATATTACTTCTTTGGAGCACCACTTGTCAACACGTGGTTAATTCGCTATGTTATATTTGTCTTCTTACTATAATAAAGATAAATATATTATAATATTGATTTTTGATTTGTATCAATTTAGAAAACTTAAAATTGAATTCAAAATATAAAATATTTTAAACTTTATTAACTTATAGCGGCAAGTACCTTTTAATTATACAAAGGGCACCAATGTCTTAAAGGTCGATGTGAAAAATAATTCAATAAAAATGTCATTTATATAGTAGTGGAAAAAAAAATTAGTGAGTTACACTTCTGATATGGGATATCAATTCGTTGAAATATAACATATAGTAGAAAAAATTAAAATAATATATTTTAAATAACAAAATAACCTAATGAATTTATTAATATTTATGTGTTAATATGTAATTTAATATAAAAATGCTTATATGTTTTTTTAGAGCGCCACTTGTCAGCACCTGATTAATTCGCTTTGTTAGATTTCTTCTTCTTTTTGTTTTTTTTATTATTTTATTTTATATAATGGGGATAAAGATATTATAATATTAATTTTTGGTTAGTATGTATTTTAAAAACTTAAAATTGAATCCAAAATCTCAAATATTTTAATTTTCTTATTACAATCTACAGCATCAAGTATCTTTTAGTAGTGTAAAGGGCATCAATACCTTAAAGATCGACATGAAAAATAATTCATTAAAAATTTCATTTATATAGTAGTGGCAAAAATAATTAGTGAGCTATACTTCTGATGTGGGATAAGAATAAGTTGAAATATAACATATAATAAAAAAATAAAATAAAATAATTTAAAAGACAAAATAACCAAATGAATTAATTAATACTTACTTAATAATATGTAATTTAATATAAAAATATTTACGCATTGTTTTATCATAACTCCACTTATTATCACGTGGTTAATTTGCTTGGTTAAATTTCTCCTTTTATTACAATAAAGATATTATAATATTGATTTTGGATTTTAAAATTAAATCCAAAATATGAAATATTTTAAACTTTTATTAAAACTTACCGTGGCAAATACCTTTTAGTGTGTTTGGGAAAGCTTTCAGTTAGCGTTTAGATTATATATTACTCTTCTAAAAAAAATGTGTTTGGTAATAGTGTTTAAAAGTAGCATTTAGTGTTTTAATTAGAGTTTAAGATGGCGTTTAAAAAAGTTATTAAAAATAGCTTTCAACCCAAACGTTAATAGTGATTTTCTTTATCAACTTTTATTTTATAATTAATTACATCATTATCTTCTAAATTATATTTATATCTATAATCAATTTTAGTAATTTTATATCTAACGGCTAATTTAAAAATTAAAATTAATATCAAACATTCAATCCAACAGCTAACTTAAAATCTAACTTTATAGCTAATTTAAAATCTAATATAATAGTTAACTGATAACGTTATGTGAAACGCTGATCTAACAGCTAATTGAAAATCTAATATCAAACATACTCTTAGTTGTACAAAGGGCAACAATGCCTTAAAGGTCGATATGAAAAATAATTCAATGAAAATGTCATTTATATAATAGTGCTGAAAATAATTAGTAACTTATGCTTCCAATATAAGATAACAATTAGTTGAAATATAAAATATAGTAGAAAAAATAAAATAAAATATTTTAAATTAAAAAATAACCTAATGAATTAATTAATACTTATGTGTTAATATGTAATTTAATATAAAAATACATACGTGTTGTTTCTTTGGAGTGCGACTGTCAGCACGTGAATAATTCACTTTGTTATATTTATTCTTTTTTTTAATAAAAATAAATATATTATAATATTGATTTTGGGTTTCTATCAATTTTAAAAACTTGAAATTTAAT
The DNA here is from genome assembly GCA_031304145.1 of Cardiospermum halicacabum. Classification (NCBI taxonomy): domain Eukaryota; kingdom Viridiplantae; phylum Streptophyta; class Magnoliopsida; order Sapindales; family Sapindaceae; genus Cardiospermum; species Cardiospermum halicacabum. Next base: position 24,091,912 of record CM062393.1, on the reverse strand, counting down.
CCAAAATATGAAATATTTTAAACTTTTATTAAAACTTATAGCTGCAAGTACCTTTTAATTGTACAAAGGGCACCAATGTCCTAAAGGTATGAAAAATAATTCAGTAAAAAAGACATTTATATAGTAGTGGCGAAAATAATTTGTGAGTTACGCTTAACAATTAGTTGAAATATAACATGTAGTAGAAAAAATAATATACTTTAAATGACAAAAATAACTAATGAATTAATTAATACTTAAGTGTTAATATGTAATTTAATATAAAAAATGCTTATGTGTTGTTTTTTTAGAACCCTACTTATTAACACATAATTAATTCGCTTGGTTAGGTTTCTCCTTTTTATTAAAATAGTGATATTATAATATTGATTTTGGATTTGTATCAATTTTAAAAATTTAAAATTGAATAAAAAATGTAAAATATTTTAAACTTTTACTAAAACCTATCGCGACAAATGCTTTTTAGTTGTACAAAGAACGTCAATATAAAAAATAATTTAATAAAAATTTTATTTATATGTAATGGGAAAAAAATTAGTGAGTTACATTTCCGGTGTGAGATAACAATTAGTTAAAATATAATATATATATATATATATATATATAGTAAAATAAAAAATAAAATAACATATTTAAATGATAAAATAACTTAATGAATTAATTAATACTTTTTTTAATATGTAATTTAATATAAAAATACTTACGTATTATTTTCTAGAGTGCCACTTGACATCATGCGGTTACTTTACTTTGTTAAGTTTATTCTTTTATTATAATATAGATAGAAATAGAGATAGAGATAGAGTTGGAGAAGCTTCTTATTTATTTTGTTTATATTGAATTGATTTGATTTTTAAGAATGAATTGATTTGATTTTTGAGATGATATGATTGCAATTATAAAATAATTTATTTATTCATATTTTAAATTTAATAAAAAATATATAAACATATTTGGTTGAACTTCTTTTAATAAGATTATAAGTAAATTTTAAGTTTAATCAAGCATATACTATTAAATATATATATATATATATATATATATATATTGCAAAATGAAAACCTACTATTATATATAATATAATAATATAGATTTTGGATTCATGTCAATTTTAAAATTTTAAATTTGAATCCAAAAACTGAAATAATATAAACTCATACTTAAACCTCTAGTGGCAAGTAGCTATATTTAATTTAGAAAGAGCACCAATGTCTTAAAGGTCGATGTGAGAACTAATTAAACAAAAATATCTTTATATAATGGTGGAGAAAATGATTCAGGAGTTATATTTCCGATGTGGTATAACAATTAGATGTAAATATAATATATAGCTGGAAAATATTTTTGGTATAAAATTATTATTATATATAATATAATGATAATATAGATTTTGGATTCATGTAAAATTTTAAATTTTAAATTTGAATCTAAAAACTGAAATAATATAAACTCATATTTAAACCTCTAGTGTCAAGTAGCTCTATTTAATTTACAAAGAGCACCAATGCCTTCGAGGTCGATGTGAAAACTAATTGAACAAAAATCTCTTTATATAATGGTGGAAAAAATAACCAGTGAGTTGTATCTCCGATGTGGTATAATAATTAGTGTAAATATAAAATTGAATATTAGAATTTATTATAGAATCTGTGAAAAAAAGTAGAAATTTATTAAAATGTCGAAATAACCAATTTAGTTAATTAAAATTAAAGACTAAAAAAGTAATTTTATAAAAAATATGATGTGTCGCATCTTTATAAAGTCACTTGTCTGCACATGGTTAATTGACTTTGTTAATTTCCTCCTTTTATTATAATAGAGATGTTCAATTTTTTCTATATATATATATATATATATATATATATTCTCCAGTTATATATTATATTTACAGTAATGGTTATACCACATTGGAAAAATAACTCCCTGATTATTTTCTCCAGCACTATATAAAGATATTTTCGTTCAATTAGTTCTCACATCGACTTTTAAGACATTGATGCTCTTGGTAAGAGCTACTTGCCACCGGAGGTTTAAATATGAGATTATACTATTTTAGATTTTAGATTTTATTTTAAAATTTTAAAATTGACATTAATCCAAAATCTATATTATTATTATATTATTATATATAATAATAATAGAATTTTTTAATTTTTTAATATATATAAATATATAATAGTCTATGTTTGGTTAATTTTAAAGTTTACTTATCATCTTCTTAAAATAAGAAATTCAACCAAACATGTTTTATAAATTTCTTTTATTAAATTAAAAATGTGAAAAAATAAATTATTTTTATAATCGCAAACATATCATCTCAAAATCAAAGCAATTCATTCTTAGAAAGGGAATCAATTCAATACAAACAAAATAAATAAGAAGCTTCTCTAACTCTATCTCTATTAAAAAAAAAAAAACAAATTAAATACGTGAGATTCTATAATACATTCTAATTTTTAATTTTTTCTACGTTAAAAAACATATATTTTCTAGCTATATATTATATTTACACTATTATTATATCACATCGGAAATATATCGCTGATTATTTTCTCCACCACCGTATAAAGAGATTTGCATTTAATTAGTTCTCACATCAACCTTTAAGACATTGGTGTTCTTTCTAAATTAAATAGAGCCACTTAATCACTAGAGGTTTAAATATGAGTTTATATTATGTTAGTTTTTGGATTCAATTTTAAAATTGACATGAATTCAAAATCTATATTATTATATATAATAATAATAATAATAATAATAATAATAATAGAAGTTTATATATATATATATATATATATATATAAATCATGGTATAAGTTTGGTGAAACTTAAAATTTACTTATCTTCTTAAAAGGAGAAGTTCAACCAAACATGTTTTATATTTTTTTTTATTAAATTAAAAATGTGAATAAATAAATTATTTTATACTCGCAATTATATCATCTCAAAAGTGAAATAAATTCATTTTTAAAAACCGAATTAATTTAATACAAATAAAATAAATAATAAGCTTCTCTATCTCTGTATCTATTTCATAATAAATGTTCAAACAATATGATAAAAATCCATAATACACTATTCAATCATCATAAACTTGAAACATCAATATGATTTACAATCTCTTGAAATACTAGTCCAAAACATAAATAACAACTCCCTAAATCAAAACATAAATAACAACTCCCTAAATCATAGTTCAAAAATGAAAAAAACTTGACATGCTTGAATGATATGCTGGAACCCTTTAATCTGTTCGATCACCTATTTCACATTTCAATAGGAGAGACAAGAAAAAGGGAAAAGAAGCAACGTTAGACTATCGATGTCTGGTTAACATTCAATTGCAGTATTTAACATTCAATTATGAGTTTGACACACAAATGCACCTAAACTATTAACCATCCATAGGGGAAAGCAAACCCACCTAATTGCAGTATTTATAACGTATGTATAAAACTACATTACTCATTCTAGTTCCAATTATGCCTATTTCACTTAACATTACCTAGGCTCTAGGCAAGTTCATTAATAACTATTTAACCCCCCCCCCCCAAGCATACAATTATACTCAATAAATCATCATGCCATTTCAATCACATTAAAGAATCTATTTTCGTTTTAGACTGCCCCTAATCTAGTGTCGATGATGAAATAGGATCAATTAGGCTGAAGCCACATAATAGGGTTCGAAGACCAAAATCCAACGCACCATTTATTCCCCCTTGGGACGGACATCTACCTTAGAATTCATCAATTAAGTCCAAAGACCACCAATACAATATGCCCACAGGAGGAGGTGTCATCGCACCCAATAAGTGTCGTCACTCAGTTTAATAGTGGTTAGCTAGACCAAAGGACCTATGTTTCTAATAGGTTGAGAATTTTTGATTATCCCCAATGACATGTCATTCCATCACTATTTCAACCACGACTAGGGCAAATTAGTTAATTAAGGTGATAAGAACAAACAAACAATTAGCAATCATTGGCTTTTAATCAATATTCTCGGTTACGTTACTAGTACCTTATCAAGTTATTTCTGACTCTAACTAACGAAAGCCTAAGTCTACATTACAAGTATACTTATAAGTATTTATATTAACAATAATAGTTCAAGCAAATAGAACAATTTTGCATTGAAATCACCATTCCATTATGTTGCTATTACTTAGTAGTACCATTTAAACAACTCAAGTGGCTATATTATTAACCATTTTAATGCACAATCAATAAAACATACAACAACCACATATAGAGTATAAAACGAGGTTGTTAACCTTCATTCCGTCGACAATTAGCTAAGCGTCACCGGTACAATCTTCGACATCGTCCGCTTCGCCTAACAAACAATAATAAATCTCTTTTAGTCCTTTTGTCGAAAACTTGGCGCACGAATGAAAAATCTAGTTCTATTGCTTAGGGACGGAACGCTAGTGATTAAAAAACAAAACCCATTCAATTAAAGACCTAAATCCATTCTCGATTCTAGGGTTTCCTACCCACAAAATTCTAATTAAACCAATCATTTAAATAACCCTAAATCGTCAATAACATGCTTAGATAACCATAACAAACATGCTTACATCAATCAAGAGTAATATTAGGGTTGAAAGATCGCTTATCGGAGTTGCGTCGATGACCACGTAGAGAGGGATTCGAGAGAGAAAATGATCACGCGACGAGAGTGTTTGAGAGAAGTGAAAAGAATGAATTCGATTAGATGGATTTTAGGTTAAATCGGCCTGATACGCTCTTTGATGACAAGGCTGGCGACATGAGGCCTATGTCGCTAGAGGCAACTGAGACTGTTCCTTGAATTCGCCTTAGACAGTGACTGACGACATGAAGTCTATGTCGCCAGCACCTATAGTGTCGTGTCCCACGCCTTGACTTGGATTACGTGTGTTGGCGACATAGCTGGCGACAAAGGGCTATGTAGCCAGCATCTACAGTGTCGTGCACATCCGTTTTCTCATTCGTTCGACTTCGCTTCAACTCCGGTTCAGACAAATGACCAGTACAACATCGATAAACAATCTTATAATAATTCAATAAGCAAATTATCATTTCAATTGCTCTCAAATGTTTCAAGAATCACAAAAGAGTGTTCACAAAATTTGAAAGTCAAAATCGGTTCGAAAATATTCAATCGTTTAACCGTAAAATCGGGACGTTACAGTCGAATTGATCACAGTTATTAAGTAAACGTTTTATTAGAAAATTAATTAAAATAATATTTTCAATTTAAAATTTAACTAAAACTCTAGATGTTGCGTTAAAATTATTAACCAGATACCGATACTTATATTTACTCAAATGTGGTCGGAAAAAAAAATTATAGGTCATAAAAAGTTTAGTATACTATTATAGGTCTGTTTCGAAAAGTTTGCAAAATTAAAATTTGATTTTCACTCCATAAGTCATTCACAGACTGTGACCGTAGTTCACAGACTATGAGCATAATTCACCGAATCTGTGAATTGTAAAAATTCAAAGATATTTTGAAAAACTCGGCCTATGGATGAAAACCAAATTTTTAGAAACTTCTTTTTATATATTTTTAAAAATAGGTCTGTAATTATATTTTGAAGTTTAAAAAACCGATTTGAAAGAATTTTCATGACATGATCTTATAATCCAAATGTGAATTTAAAAATTAATTTAAATTTTCTTTTTTAGACACCCACCTAAACCTTTCATTAGTTTTGGATTCCAACTCCATAAATTTTCAGTAAATAAAAATCAATGTTACAGGAGGAGCACTACCTATATAATTTGAAAATCTCATATTATTATATATATAATTTGAAAATCACATATATTCATTATTACTTACAAGAAACCGTGTATACTTTAAAATTAATTTTATTTATCTATTTATTTCATTTTTAAAAAAAAAAAAAATTCGCTTGAGAAGAGAATATCTGAGGAAGCATCGGTGCTTCGAGAAGGACGAGGTGAACGACCTGTGCGGCACATCATTTCCATCTAAATAAAAATCTAATTGGGGAAGAATGGCTCTCTCTTCCTTTTCGCTTGTTTCTCCTTCGTGTACTCTGGTACTGTCACTGTCACTCTGTTCGTCCTTCTCTTCTCTTTTCTATTTAATTTTAATATAACTTGCCTCTTCTCTTGTGTAAGAACACAACCCAATCTCCATTTCCAAGGACCATAACCAGATTTGGATTCCCCAATCACAATCACAACCACAACATGAGATCGAAGCCACTTCGATCCTGCTTTTCAGATGTACCTATTATCAAGGAAGCTCTCAAGGTTTCTTTTCCCTTTTTCTGTTCTTTTATGATTTCAATTCGCAATTAGGGTTTCCAACGGTTCTTTTCTCTGTCCATTGACTTCATTCCCAATTAGCTATATTTTGTTAGTGTTCCAATTCTGTTCTGGGTGTTAGGGTTTGATTTTTCTCTCTGTTATATTTTTTTTATTTTAAATTTTTATGTATGCACTAGAAGGGATTATTGGCTGAAAGCTAATTTAGTTACACTTCAAATTAGATACATGAATCACTTTTATCTGTAACTACGTGAGCATAAATCTTCATTTATTTCATAATTAGATATATACTTAATTCACTCAAATTCATTTATGAAGATTGACTTGAGTAATTAAGTATATGAAGATAGAGTTTGTGTTTATGTTCATGTTTGGTGGAATACATATATAGCTAAAATGTGAGTATTGATATTTTTTCATTTCATTGATTTAGGAACCTGTTGCTTTTGTGGGTGGATTTTTTGCTGGTGTACTAAGACTTAATTTGGAAGAAGATCCATTGAAGGAATGGGTTACAAGAACTGTAGAAGCATCTGGTGTGAAGGCAGAAATTGATGCTGAAGCTGTTGCTGTAAAATCTGAGGAAGAAGAAAAAGTCAAAATAGAATGAATGATTCTCGATGTGAATGGCAATGGTCAGGTTCCTTTGTATTTACACATTGCATGGAATGATGTTAAGATGCATATGTACTTCCTCAGTCATCTACTTGAATAATGATGACCCACAACTGTTAAAGAAAGAATGTTGAGTACCTTTTATGTGCTGTGATGTGCTGCTAGTGTTACTGCGTATATTTTATCTATCAGGTCTCTTCATTTCATTTCTTTCTTCTTCTTCACCTTAGAAATACACACATCTTGGATAACAAATTATTATCCTATGATGCTGCTGTTAACAAATATACCATTAGTGATATAATATTGATCAACAAGCTGTTGTTTATGATTCCATTTCAAATTCAATAACTACTAATAGTTTAAGTCACAGTTGTATTGATATCAACACGATCAAAACTAGAGAGGTAAACTTATTCAACTTCAAAGGAAGATATGCAGAGGACGCACGCACATTTTATAAGATACACAGATATATTTTTTCTGGTTGGGGATTTGGAATGTAAGATGCATAACAATCAAGTTCATACACCCACTCAAATTCAGAGGGATTTGGTAGTCAATAGTCAAGTCTTGTTGACTCTGATGGGCTTGGAGGTTGTCTAAAATATCTTGTGCCTCTATAATGTTGAGCGGCTCTATTATTATTATTATTATTATTATTATTATTATTATTATTATTATTATTATTATTATTATTATTATTATTATTATTATTATTATTATTATTATTATTATTATTAATATTATTAATATTAATATTAATATTAATAATAATAATATTATTATTATTATTATTATTATTATTATTATTATTAGAGTTTTGGACCCGTGCAGTACGCACGGGTGTTGAAATATATATTATTATATTATTTTAAGAATTCTCTCAATCAATAAATAAATAAATGAAAAGTCTATTTAAGTGAATAATTTTTCACCGAATATATAGATCTAACTAACCTGATTTAATTAGATACGAATTTTTTACACTCTTGGACTTTTATGCTCAAACCCAATAAAATTGAGCGAAAACATCATGAATCTCACTGCTATCAATTTCTTTGGTGCATCTCATAATAAAATACCCTTAATCAAAATAAATACATATATTAGTCTTGCGATTTTCATGCTTTAAGAAGAGAAATTTTCATAATTTAACTTATCGGATAAATTACATGAATTCTATGTATTATAGCATTCATAATTCTATGTAAATATAATGATAATATAATCAATAGGTTAACATTTAAATAAATTTTATCAACATTCAATTATCATGAAAAAATTTAAAACCGACAACGAAAATGAAAATTATGACAATCCCATAATAAATTATTTTTTAAATTAATATATATTATTGATTTTTTTTTTCAAATAAATAACAAAATTTTACTTTTTCTTTTTAATAAGCTTCTTGACAATTGTGGAAGCATATAACTTTTTTCTATCAATCGTGACTATCTTTCAAACTTTGTTAGATGACCCTTCATCTTCCTTTAGTAATATTAGACTTTTAAAAAAATATTCTCTTTTTAGCAGTCCAATCAAGTCCTCTAGAAGTATTTTCTATTAACTCTTGAAAATATTGTTGGGAGACCTGATATAAATTTATCTTTCCAATAATAATTTTATTACAAATGAATTTGCTCCCAGTGATATTCAAACTCTTGTTACACTTTGTGCACCCTAAATAACACCATTATCAATCTCTCCAAGACCTACGACATTGCAGTTTGTGGTATTTCATCTAATGATATTAGATTTATAACTGATATTTCTATAGATTATTTTACTAGATTATTTCATTTGATAATATTAGATTTATAATTGGTATTTCATATAAAAATAAACTAATATTAATTTTTTTTAAAAAAAATTCATTAATAACCAAAACATATTTAACAATGGAAAATATATTTTAAAAAATAAAATACAAATATACGATATTTTTATAGTAAATAAGAAAATATATACACAACTACTATATATATATATATATATATATTAGTTAATATGAAATATACAAACAGTTACTCATAATCATATAAACACGTTTTCATCCTTTGAAATTTCTCCTCATTTTCACGGCTCTTGTAGTGTATAACTTTTGACATTGAATTGACTTAAAAAATACTCTTTTTGTCGGGGTGTAGTTTATGGTGTTATTTCTTCCTTCCTCTTGAAAGATAATTTACCAACCATAACACTATTATTTTAAATTAATTTATTATGAATTATTTTGTTGAATTAAGATTGATTTAGTTTAATTAAGATATAATATAATAAAATAAAATGAGACAAAGTATGAATGCTTACAGAATCGTCCTTTTGATAGTACTTTATTTAATTTCCAAAAATATTTGTTCCTTATATCGAGAATTTTTTGAAGCCATCTAAATAAACACATGTTTTAATAAATCTAATGCGTAAAACAATTAAAATATATTATATAAATCAATAGTTGAATAAAACTTTCATTTTCGGTTAACTTTTTAACATGTGGTCTGAAATGAAAATGACGACTATCGGTCAGAAAATTAAGAATATAAGTGTTATTGGATAAACTGTAATTACTTTTTGTCCATCTTAAAAGGAGTTCTCTACCAACCAAAATGTATAACTCCAGTAGTATGACCATAACATCACTATTTTCATACGGAGATTGCAAAAGCGGTACTATATTAAATTAGCAACCTAATAAATCGTACTTTATAATATAGTTAACTATATCGATTATCAAGTAACAAAATATTTTTTGTTTACCATAAAATATGGTATATATTTTTTTATGAGTTTTTCAACTTCTTGATCAAACAACAAAAGATTGATCATTCCCCTATTATCAGATATCTGTATATGAACTTTAAACCTAAAATTGTCATTAGTAGACGCTCGTTGTTACATTTTTATTAAAAAAATACATGTAAATAAGTTTATAATGATTCGAAATATAGTTTAGGGATTTTCTAGAAAACTTAGTAGATCCACCTGATAATTAAATATCTTTAATAATATTCCTAAAATAATTATACTGAAACAACATGCCAACGATAAAAAAAAAAAAAAAAAAGGCAAAGAATATTATTGACATATTTTTTTTTGACATTTTATTAAAAATATTTTTTCGAATATTTTTTGTATTTTCTTCATAGAGAAAGTTTAGTAGGAGATAATTATTATTATTTTATTAGGACATTAGTACAAACTTTGATTTTCATCTATTTTACAAAAGTAAATTTTAAAAATCTAAAATATTGAGAGATGTAATTATCAAAATTACTAAAAGAGCAAATGTTTGATATTATATATATATATATACCAATTTTGTTAATTTTGAGAAGTCACGAGTTGATTATAGTTAATATCATTTGTGTATTAAGTGTTATATTGTCTTGATATCTAAATTTAAAAAATTCACTAAAAAAAATCTTATTCAATATTTCTTTTTATTAAAAAATTAGTATTTAAAGTAAAGATTAAAAATAAATATAAATAATTAAATATAAATTTTAAAATTAAAAATTAATCAAAATAATAAACTTTTGATTATTTAAAAAGCTTTATATATATATATATATATATATGAACATAAATGTTTTAAAAAAAAATCCAACGACGTGTTTGTCAATTTTTGTCATTTAATATATTATTAAAAAAATGACCACCACGTAACCTTATAATTTAATTAATTTAAATATTAAAATTGTCATTTTATAAAAAAAACAACGACGTGTCACTTTTTTACGAAGCCACTTGTCCAAACGTGGTTAATTCGTTTTTCAATTTTCTCCTTTTATTATAATAGAGATAGAGATATACATATAATTATATATATATATAATGAAAAAACTTCTATTATTATTATTATTAATATTAATATAATAATATAATGATAATATAGATTTTGGATTCATGTAAAATTTAAAATTTTAAATTTGAATTCAAAAATTGAAATAATATAAACTCATATTTAAATATCTAGTGGCAAGTAGCTCTATTTAATTTACAAAGAGCATCGATGCCTTCGAGGTCGATGTGAAAACTAATTGAAGAAAAATCTCTTTATATAGTGGTGGAAAAAATAACCAGTGAGTTATATGTGGTATAACAATTAGTGTAAATATAAAATTAAATATTAGAATTTATTATAGAATCTGTGAAAAAGGTGAGGATTTATTGAAATGTCGAAATAACCAATTTAGTTAATTAAAATTAAAGACTAAAAAAATAATTTTATAAAAAATATGACGTGTCGCATTTTTATAAAGCCACTTGTCAGCACATGATTAATTGCCTTTGTTAATTTCCTCCTTTTATTATAATAGAGATTATTATTATTATTATTATTATTATTATTATTATTATTATTTTAAGGATGTTATTGTTGCGTGGCATTTAATAATTTTAAATTACGATTAATGCTTTCATTAGTATTTTTGATAAATAATATTTTAAGTCGAGAAAAAATTGAATGACATAAACAAATATAATATAAATATATAATTATTGTTTTTAAAGTAAATTAAATCAAAATTTAAAATTATTTAAAAATATAAATAAAAATGATAAAATTAGTTTACTTTATAATTTGTTTTAAAAAATAAATTATAATTCTATTTTATTTTTATTGGATAATTTATTACAAAATAAGGTATTAAATAAATATTATTTTCTTTTAAATAATAATATTGATTTATGAGGACAATGTGGAAATTATTTTATAAATATTGTAACTCTAAAATTTAACATTATAAGTTTTCTGAATCAACATATTAAATTAAATTAACTAAATAAATAAATAACTCTAAAACTCTACCAAAAAAAAAATTTAGATAATTATTCTTCTCTCCTATGTTCATGTGTTAGCTATCGATTTACTTCCTAAATTTAGGAGTGTTTCTATTATTTTATCTATCTTTGTTTTGGAATCTACTATTTTAACTCATAAAATTTAAAAAATAAAAAGTTATAAAATATGATCTTTTCAAACTTTAACTTTAACTTTAAGTAAATAAACCATCCAAATTTTATTTAAATTTAAAAACTTTTGAAAGTTGTAATTTCAAAAAATGAACCAAGTTGACCAATCTACCCTAAAACGTGTGCTTCATGATATCACCAGTCTGCGAAGCGCACTCCACCATGGCACTCCACTATCCTTAAGTTAGCCGGTGAAGCACGCTTCACATGTTGGTAATGTCGTGAAGCGCATCAATGAGGGCATATTAGTCACTTTGATTCATTTTTTAAGTTTTAAACTTTTAAAAATTTATAAACTTAAAATAAAGTTTGAATGGCCTATTAACTTAATTTAAGATTCAAATGGCTAAAAGTGAAATAATCCCTTTTAAAAAAAATAAAAAATAAAATTTGGTGGATTCTCTCAAGTTAGAGTAAGACTCAACCGTCTTTGACTAAGCTTGGCAAAATTGAGAACATGGGTAAATCATTACCCATGTCCTAATTGGATTCTTAATTATTTTAAGGACAAAAGTCCTATCCATGTCCTAAAATAAATTTTACGGATAGGATAAAATCCTGTTCTAAGAATTAGAGCATATGGATTTATCCTTGAACATGTCCTTATTTTATCATCTAATCTCTTTTTTTTTTTTTTTTTTTTTTTTTTATTTCTTTTAGGATTTTCATATTATTCATAATTTTATCTTAATATTATCCTTAACTACGTTCTAAGTTCATCATTATTAATAAATCAATACATAATATTATATTATAATTAATATTTTAAATAATGATAAATTTATTTATTTATCTAAATACTTAATTATTTATAAATTTATTTTAATGTATATTGATAAATGTAACATTATTATTTTTAATTAATTAAGAAATAAAGAAAATGTGAACTTTTAAGATGTACCATACAAGTGAATGGAAACAAATTTTATATACATTTATGATTTTATTATAATTTTTAGTTATATACTAAATTATAATTTGTTTTCTACTTATTTAAAATTGGTTAATAGAAATGTATAGTTTCAAAACTTTTTAAAATTTTTATTCATTTATTTTTAAGTTTATTTTTTAATTATTTTGATTTTTTTTAATTTCTTATAAGAGAAAAAAAATCACAATAAAAATTTATAAATAATGTATTTTTAATGAAATGATAAATATTAATTAAAAATAATAAATTTTAAAATATAAAAATATTTTTCAATAAATGTTCAATTAAAAGTGATTATCAATAATAAATAAAAATTTACAACGAACATATACAACAATCTATAAGGAAAATAATACTTTATTATAAAAATTTTAATTTAACTAATTTTAATAATAATATCAAAAACAAAGAAGTGAAAATATCTAACTTTATATGAAAAAGAAAGATAATTAAAAAAATAATCAATATTATTTTTTTAAAAAAATTCAAAAAGCAGAATACAAAATTACATATTTTTATATTTTTCGTAAATAATTAAATTTTTTTGATAAAATATAAATTATCACAATAAAATTGATTTGAAAAAAATATAAATTTTATTTTCAAAAGCAAAGATTTAGAATTTTAATTTTAAAAAGGATAAATATGTAATTTCAATAATATAATATTGATAATTGATATTAAAAAATTATAAAATAGAAAATATTAAATGAAGGAAGAGAAGATAACCCAATTTATGATGACAAACACACTTTCCAACGGATGCTTTATTACTCATTTAATTCATTTAATAAATGAGAAGATTTAATAGATGAGAAAAGATAATAGGATTTTTTAAAGGATTTTCAAAACCTAGGACACAGATTTTGTCCTAAAAGAAAAGGATTCAATAGGGATTGGACATTATTTGAACCGAATCATTAATTAACTGGATTTTATTAGATTCACATGTGTGTGGACATGGATGGATTTAGAAAATCTGGTTCATTTTGCCACTCCTTATCTTTGACTATAAGGATAGAATGACAATCTAACATAAATATTTTCTCTATCACTATAACAGGTAGTTGAAGCGGTTGAGTTCCACTAGGCCACGTCATTATCATGACCGCCGAATTCATGTCCCTTCACCTGTCAGACACATCACATCAGAAAAACTCTCTAGTTGGAAAGTGAGACGTAGGGAAGCTTCTCCAGGAAGCTTTGTCCTGTTCAACTACCAACGCCTATAAATAGGTTCCGAGATCCCCCCCTTTTTGCCATTGTTGCTTTCTCACTTTCCTTATCTCACTAAAACTCAGAGACCACTCTTTGATTCCAAATTTCTCGATTCTTTAGACTTTTCCACTGTCATCGTTCTAAGGTAGACTCTTGTACTTTTTATCACCTATTGCTTTATCTGCTTGTATGTGTTTGTTTGTGTTTTCTATCAGGTTGGTGAAGAGGAAGAATTGAGTGTTTGTTGTGGATTTAAACCTGGATTGTGATGTAGAGATATTATTGAAAAATTGGGAGTACAAGTGGCATTTTCCGACCATTTGGAGCATTTTCAATCAATTTTGGGACGAAAACTGATTTTTCCAGTTGCCGGAGAAGTAATTTGTTCTAACTGTTGAGCTTTCTAACCAAGTATGTCAAGAGAGACAACAGAATCAGACATCAAAAGGATGCTGGGTGATGATCCTTTTGAAAAAAATGACTCCCTAACAACGTTTGGATCAGCAAGAGGTCTAACAGTCTTGACCTCAACCCTAGGGCAATTGAAAAATTCTGCATGGAATTTAAAGAGGGCAGTAGGTCAAAAGCAGTTCCGGCTGGGGTGATAGCCGAGGTGGTTGATGACATCATCGGCCCAGAAGTTGTATTTTCATTAGTTTTGGGTCCGCAAGGAATTCTAGTGAGGGAGTGTCCCTCAATAATCCGTCCGAAACAAATGGACGCCATAAGGGAGGCTTGTGGCATTCCAGATGACATCTTAATCCAAATCTTGGAGGGCGATGAAAAGGTCGACTGGATCGTCGATGGTTAGACCTAAATGTACACGTTCTTGCTATATACGGGGCTTAAATTTTTTATAGGAAGGATGCTCAAAAAATTTTGTAAGAGACTTCGGATTGCTTCAAGTAAGGTCAATCTGAATACCATGAGGATTCTTTGATCATTTGATGCTATGGCCAAGGAAAAGGGGATTAAGTGTGAAGTCGCCGGTGACCCGAGCCTAGTGAACTTGTTGTACCATTCGAACCAAACACTGGTATTCTTGAACCCCGCCACTTGTGACAAGGCGTGGAAGGAATGATACTTATTTATTTCTGAGCAATTGAGGGAAGAGGAAGACAAAGATATTCCGTTATTAATAGGATCTTGGATTTCGATCTAAGTAGTTGAAAGAGGAAGACGCGCAATGAAGGGAGGCGTGGACTCCCGAGCCAAGTATGAGGGCAACGAGTGAGTCTGAACATTTACTATTGTTATTTTATTTTTAATTTCGTGCGCTAACTTAGTAAATTTCTTGCTCTTTTGTAGTGGAATCGAGAAACGGTAGTTGTTCGTGCGGACACAACAACGAGGCTATTATTGATAGGGTCTTGGACTTTGATCCGGAGATCCGAGACTCACAATTTCTCGTTCCCATCCTCCCCGATCCAACTAAGAAGGGTCAAGTCCGAAGATGGCCGGCCAAAACTCTTGGAAGAAGAAGGACGAGAGGTCTTCCAAAGAGGCTGAAGTCCGGCATATTAAGCATAAAACATGCTATTGATTTATGGAAAGATAATAATAAAACTTGCTCTAGAAGATAGAAAGTAAGGCATGCCTAGGGATTAGAAGTACTTCGGCATGAATATATCGTATTTCTTGGTGCGGAAGCCATATTAAGACTTCGGTCCATATTGTATTGGGACATTAGTCCATAGAGGACTTCAATCCATATTGGGACTTCGGTCCACTAAGGACTTCGGTCCATATTGAATTGGAACTTCGGTTCATATTGGGACAATGGTCTATATTGAATCCCGTTTTCTATTCTATGGTTTGTTTTTGGGCATTGGTTAATAAATCCGGACATTGTCATTGATAAAGTATTGCAAATTATTCTCGAGATGAGAATGGATAATGTTCTTGATGTGGACATTAACATTGATATTGATATTGATATTGATATTGAAATTGATATTGAGATTGACATGATTGAACATTGAAAAATGATTGATAATCTTAATGAGATACCATGGGTGAATAGGTGCATTTGTGTAACCTTGGTGTGTGTCTCACGACCCCTAATTGCTCATAATTAGATTAGTGTAGTTCATGTGAAAATGGTGTTAATATGGTCTAATTGTGAGATAACTAATTCACATCTATAAGTCATAATTGAATTATGTGGCTAATGTGAATGACTTGACTTAACTTGAAGAATAAGTGAATGCATAGAAACTTGGCTAACTAGAAGCCTATGTGTGTTATGTGCATGATCATGATGTATTGAGTGTGTAATTGAATAGCCAACACTTAGTCCAACCCCTTTGGTGAGTTATTTTTGTGGCATGTTATTATCTTATAAAATGGATTGGATTAGAACCCTTATTGTTGAATAAATGTGTACTTTGAGTGTCCCTAATGTTGTTATATAAATTTTTGGTTTCCAAATTGGTTTTATTAACCGTAACTAAGAGCTTTGAAAATAAATGGAGAAAGCTTTAGTGTATTGAAGTTTTATATGAGATGTTTTGGAACCCTTATTATTTTTGGAATGATTCATAAACTCATAGGAAGGCTTGGTTAGGTAAAAAGTTCGAAGCAGTAATTATTTTTGAGCTTTTGAAACACTAGGCGCACTTGCAAATGCTAGGAGGCGAACCGGGACGCTAAAAGTGGTATTGCAGCTATTTTTACACATTGGGCGCACTGGTTCACGCCCTAATCTGCACCCTGGTCAGGCTTACCAGGACGTCCAGGTCTGAATAACAAACTTTCGGGCTTCTCTTCTCCTTTGTTCAAGCTTCGAATTGAGTGCTGTTTGTGGCAATGGATTTATCTTTGAGTCTAGTTTTCAACCATATCTTTATATTTTTAAAGTATGGGTTATTTCCAAAAACACCCCAATTTTTCAAACGTTTCACTTTGAGCACTCGGTTTTGAAAGTTTTGGAAAACCACCCCCAAAATCAAAACCACTAGTGGTTTTTGGTAATTTTGTGAGTGGTTTTGGTGTTGTATGAGTAATTTTGATTTTAGAAAATTTCTGAATCTCTAAATTAAACATATAGAATTTCAAAACCACTCATACAACACCAAAACCACTCACAAAAAAGCTAAAAACCACTAGTGGTTTTGATTTTGGGGGTGGTTTTCCAAAACTTTCAAAACCGGGTGCTCAAAGTGAAACGTTTGAAAAAATGGGGTGTTTTTGGAAATTACCCTTTAAAATATATATATATCATTTGTGTATCGCAACTTTGAAAATACTTCAAGACGATTAGAAAATTTGACTTTTATGTAAAATGCAATTTTCTTTCCTGTTGATTTAAAAATGCTTTAGTTTACCTTTTTTTTACCATAAATGAATAAGTAAATGTACCATAATGTTATGATGGCCTCTAGTAAGGCTCAAATGGATGGAAATTGACTTGTGAACGTTATTTGTGATATAAGTGACTTTTACAATACCATGTTAAGTGTATAAATGACATGATAGTGAATTGTTTCGAGTTGTAAAACTTGTAAGTGGTTAATTGTTTTTATAAGTTCAAAAAGAGATCGTTAACATCTTTTGATTTTCAAACTCCTTATAGTCTACAAACATTTTTTTTAACTATATAGTCTACATTTTGTAAGCTTGGAGATTCTTTGTTTAAATATTCTGAATTCATCTATGAATTGTACGATTGATAATTGCCTTCATGAACGTTTAAAAAATTGAATAAGATCAATTATATGGCTTGCTTAATTGATTGTAAGGATTGATTGATGGATTGACTTGAGAGATTAAGGAACTTTAGTTGGTTCACTATTTACATTGCTTGCCATTTAATTACATATATGGGTGTTTTTGAGAACCAATATTTCAAATTGTGTTCGAACCAAATGTGAATTTTAGATTTTTAACCATTCATCCAAATTGTCTTCCTACCAATTTATTTGAGCTATTTTAAAGCTTTAATTGATATTGATCATGGTCTTGATAAAAAAAGTTTTGAACATATTTGAACATGCTAGAGTTTTGCAAATTTGTAACCCTTGTATTGTTTTTCTATTGATTGAATGTCATTGTAAGAAGATTTTCTTGTGAGCATTTAAAGTATTACATTAGTTGAATATCTTCTTAGAGTCGGATTGTTGGACTAAGCGCGGGGTCTTGGCTATTGATCGATTATTCACTAATTGTTGTTCAATTGATGGATCCATGATATGATCACTTGATTGTTTATTAATTGATTGATCGCTTGATTGCTTCGGATTGATCGATTGGTTGTCTATTGTTTAAGGGATTGATTGATTGATTAATGAAATATTCAATTAAATGTTGATGCATTGCATGACAAGATGATCATTTACCTTGCATATAATTGTTAAGAAACACGAAAATGTGATTAACCTTAATAAACGGTAATTCATGAATTCAATATGAATATGTGATATGACATGTTTATAATTGATATGCTAGCATGGATGGATGCTAGAAATTGTGTGTGGTTGTTTTCTATGCGATAAGGTGAGTTTTAGATATGCTCATAATAGAAATGCACGATGTATGTATGCATTGCCTATCGATTGAAAGGTAAGAGCATTTGTGTGTGCTTGTTTGGGACATGGAATGTGAATTAGGCGTGTGCTACGAATTAGGCATGTGACTGACCTTTCTTATTTTTCTTTCTCCTTTTCCCTGTAAATTGTGTTTTCAGGTCTGATCGAGCAATGCATGTGGTATTGAGCTCTCATGGTGAAGTCCATTAATATAGTAACCACCCATACATGTATTTTAGATTTCATCATGTTGTAAATAAGCTCACACTGTATTTGAATTATGATTGTAAAAGATATTTTATTCATTTGGAATTTCTAAATGTAGTATATGTATGACATAAACCAAGCATTTTATGTTTAAGAAAGTAACGTCTTTACTCGTCTTCCGCAAAAATATCGTATAAACTGATTGGCTTTTGAAATTGTTCCTAAGTTGTAAATTGCAATTGCATTGCTAATGTGGGAGTACCAGCTACGGTATCGGCCGGGGCGGGGGTTTAACGCTACACTTTCTTACGGTTTAAGATCAGTATTTATAGTAAAATTCAAATTGCTCACTAAATGGCTCCTAAACATAATTTTCTTTTAAATTTCGATGTTACCGAGCTATAATTTGGTATAGATCTCGGTATGTAATTTTGGTAAAAAGAACAACTTTGTATTCTAGGAGAATACCAAGCTGCTAATTTTGGTAGCCAATTCAGTATGAAGCTCGGATAGAGAGCTCTTCTTTTATTCAAGTGTTTTGCCGAGCTTCTAATTCGGTATAGAGTTCGATGGCAAGCTTAGACAGAAGGATATCTATTCTTCATAGAAAAATACCGAATTATAATTCGATACAGAGCTCGGTGTTGAATTCGGACAAAGGGGATTTGCATCTCTTCATCTGCTATATTGAGTTGTAGTTCGGTATCAAGTCCGCTACTGAACTCGGACAGAGAAGTTTTCCTTTATGCTCTTTAAACACCAAACTGTTAGTTCGATACACAACCTGGTAGCGAGTTCGGACAGAGAGGATCCAATTTCTTTCTCTTCCAATGCTGAACTGTAATTCGGTGGTGAATTCGGTATTCAGTCTGGTGACCCTACTCTCATGCCCTTTTTCACCTCTTTTTTCTCCCTTTTTGCTCTAAAACTTTCGCTTTCTTTATTTAATGACTTTAAGTCTCCAATTTAAGTTTTATACCTGAAAATAAGCAAAAGTGTCTCAAATATGTGCAATTCTTAAGGAAAAACAAATCGAATTCATATAAAATTTTAATCATTTTCCAAGCTCATCATATCTCAATTAATAGCATCACCAGTAAGACTACACCATAATCGCCAAGGGTTCCTACCTCTATTTGTCGTGAATACTTCGAGAATAGTGAAAGCAATTGAGGCATCAGGTAGAGGAATAAGACAAGGAAGAGGAAGAGAGGGAGAAATTAACATTAAGAGAAATAACATATCCAGAAGTAGGACAAAGAAGAGGAAAAAGAAAATGAAAAGAGACATAAACATCATCAGCTTAGCCACAAGTAAGACAAGGAAATAAATCTTCAAATTTAGTAGCTCTAAATAAATCTAAAAAAGGAATAGGAAAAGAAACTATGATTTCCAATCGAATAGAAGTTAATGAAACAAATGGTTCAAGTACAATGGCATTACCAAAAGATCGACGGTTTGCAGGATATAAATGTATTAGGCAATAAGGTTATGACATTTTCGTTGACACAAACAAATAACGAATCGTTATTAATGTAAGATTCAATGTTATTGTTATGAATTTATTTGACATGGTTTAAATTTATATATCTAATTGTAACTTATAATGTAATTTACAACTTCTTTACTTTTTTTTAAAATTTTTTATATTGAATAATACATCTAATTTCTGAATTTGGAGTGAACATAACATGTCTCCACATTTTATTTGAAGCAATCTGTCAAAATTAGATATTTTTTGGAATTATAGTTTTCTCAATAAAAACACAAACAACCTATTGTTCTACCTACAAATTAACATCATACATATTCATTAGCTTAAAAAAAATAAAGTAAGAGCTTATCCAATCTATTTCAACACATGTTAAGAACTTCATTCTAAATTCTCTAATTTAGCAAATCAAACTCAAATAACTATCAATCAACTCAATTATAATGTATTCAAATAAATTGATAGAAGCCTAGTTTTCCATTGCTTTGCCACTCAATATCCTAGTAAAAGCAATTTGCTTTTCCATAAATTTTGAAGATTCATAGCGAGCAATTTTGCATTAAACACAATTTCTAATAGTATCACACCGGCCAGCACCCTACAACCAAAAATTTGGAGTCAGTAACATCATTACTAGAAGAAATAAGAAGTCATGTTTGAGATCTCCAAGTGAACGATCCAGCCATTTACTCCTGATCCATAAAAACAACTTAGATGATAACAAGACAATATTCCATCCAAGAAAGCTACAATAAAAATCAAAACATCATATAAAAACATGTAAATAGAAAAAAAAAAAAAAAGGTTAAAAATCTTAAAATCTAATGCAATAAAATAAACAAACATTTACCAACTCCTTTAGAATCAGCTCCTTGAATGAATGAGTGAGATGAACCATGAGAAGCTGAGAGCAGAACTAGCAATGGTAACATCATTTTTTGAAGAATGACAATAAAGAATGAGCAGCTTTCAAATTCTTAAAACCATCATCTGATCGATACTGATTGATAATAAAATTAAAATACCAAATACAAAAAAGAATCCCATATAATATTAGCAAACTACCTGAAGTCTAGATAAACATTCCCTATCAATGCAGAACGTGTGTTAAGTTGATGAATCAATGAATAACATCATCAATATAGAACATGAAATAATTTCTAGCCAGTTGGTGGTGCTGTTGTCATCATTTTTCAACTCTCGAAAATCCATAAATTGTAGAAGGAAAAAGAGATAAACATAAGAGAAGAGGGACATGGAATAAAAACATTAAATGTAGAGAAGAGAAGAAAGCAAATTTTACCTGTCATGAAAAGGGCAGATGATGAATATACTCAATGTCAAAAACGTGAAACTTATTGAAACTGAAAAAGAAAAAATAAATCAGCATATGAATGAGTGAATGGAGTGCACAAATGGGTTTTTTTTTTTTCTCAGCGCAAAGATTTCAATAAGGATGAAAATTTAAAAATAAAAAATAAAAATGAAAGATAGAGGAAAGATAGTGTGGTATAAACATCTAAAACATTAAAAATAATAGAATCCCAACTAAATAACAAATTTATCAAACACGCTGAAAAAGACAACCATTAAAAAGAGATACCAACTATCAGCCGTTTTACATTCACTGGCTATTTGAGACTCAGATATTAATACATTATCACAACCATACCCAATTTCATTGGTATTCAAGTTGGTCTTTTCAATCACTGCCTGCAATAAAAAAATATACCCCATTTAAATACACAAATCCATTTTCATCCCATATTTCAATCATCAAAATCAACATATAGAATCATACCTTTAAAATAGGAGCAAGCAAATCATCAGCATAAGTGTCCTTAAACCCTCACATCTTGGTACAAGGGCAATCCGTATACTCTATTACAATAACCACACTATCATATAGTCTTGAATAAAAAAAATATCACTAATCGATTCAATATCCAAAATCAAAAGCAAATGATAAAGATAAGGAGGTAAATTTCAATCCAAACGACCTATAGAAAGCGAAGACTTATAGTTGTGGAAAGATGAATTGGAAGAACTGAGGTGCTCGAGCAAGATCTTCAGTCTATTAGTGACTTTTTCCATTTCTTTCGTATTGTTATGAATGATAATGACTCCAATCGTCCTGGGGGTTTTGAGTTTTACTAAAAACAACGTTGCGATTCTGAAAGAAATGTGAAATTTGATTTCGGTAACTAGCTTTGTTTCCTGATTCAACGATTTTGATTTTTTGTTTCTTTCTAAAATAGAAGAAAGCAAGATAGACAGAGAGGGATCGGTGATGATGAGAGAGAAAGATGTGAAAAGATTATTAATGGGCGGAATATCAGTAGACAGATGAAATAGTACATAGTAGCTAGATGAAACAAAATCAATGGGAAGGAGAAATTTTGTATAAGATTTGCAGAGACACATGTAGTTTTTTAATGGGTAAAATATGCTCAAATTTCAAAACCTCCTATTTTTGCCATTTTACAACATAATGGGAAACTCTCAGCATTGCTACATTATTTCTGTGGAGCCTGCTGAGAATTCCGTTATATATATATATATATATTAAAATATTATCAAATAATATAAAAATATTAAAATATGATATAGTGGTTGGAAAAATTTTCAAAGTGGTATATATTTTTTTAAAATTAGTCCTGCAACTTAACAAAAAATCAATTAAATACCCCTAACTTATGAATTTTAATTCAATAATATAGTTCAAATTTTATATAAACGAAAAATATTTAATTAATACAATAAAAATTAAATTGATTTTTCATAAAATGGAAAGGATAAATGTAGGGGTGGGCGCGGTCCATGTCGGTCTGGTTTTGAGTAAAACCGAACCTAAACCGAATGGCTCGGTTTTGCCATCTTTAGGACCGAATCGACCCAAATAGAAACTAAAACCATTTAATTTGATTCTTGTCGGGTCGATCCGGGTCAGTCTGGTTTTACTCGGTTTTGACTTTTTTTACATGATATTTTTTAATTTATTTTTAAATTATAACATTTTAATAAATTCAAAATAAATTAAAATACATTTATAAAATCAAATAACCATTCAAATCTAATTTAATTGTAAATAAATAACTAATGTTAATATACATTTTAAAAAAATATAACAATAAAATAATCTAAAAATATCCCTATAAAAGTTTACCGTACAATTACATGTTCACAAAACTTAATAATAATAATAATTTATAAATAATAATAATAATTCATGAAGCCACTACTATGTGCCTTTATCAATATTACAAGTAAAAAAAAATAGAACTACTAAAAAAATTGATTGCTTGAGCAGACATGCCTTACTCCAAACCATAGTCACTCACTGCAATCACAAAATAAAATGCAACAAATTTATAAAATTTAAAATATTAAATACATATACAATATATCATTCAATTATTCTTCTTAATTGAATATGACAAAAATTATAAAGAAATAAATATAATAATAAGTACCTATAAAATTTCACTCGATCGTAATGAAGTTTGTGGTACATTAGAGGGAGTAGATTCCACATCTGTAAATAAAAATAATAATCATGAATTAAACTATGTTTACAAATTAGATTACAAAAATAATAATAAGATATAAAACGGTTCAATAATATAAAATAAGCTTACCATTTGTAATTTGCTGGTAGTATTCTTCATTAGCAAGACAAGCATTCTCAAATTGGTTGGCATGCTCTTGTGCGGCGGTTGGAGTGTTGTCAATTTGATATCTAGATTTTAACCAATTTTGGGCACAAATCAAACCTTCCACCATTTTAGGAGTTAATGAACTTCTAAAGGGATCAAGAATCTTCCCACTAGTGCTAAAGGCAGACTCACTCGCTACTGTTAGAGACTTGCATTGCAAAAATATCCTTCGCAATACACGCCAAAGTGGGAAATGATGTACAAGAATTTCTCTACCAATCTAATAAGTCAAACTTATCATTTCTAGGCTCACACTTCTTCAACAAGTATAATTCTATTTCATTTGCATCATAATTCTCATTTTCCTCTCTTTGTATCTTCTCCCACAACAATTCTTTCTCATTTTGTGATTTAGATGAAAAATTTTCAAGACTATCATCACCATCACTAATAAGTTTAGAAGAAGACTCACCACCACCACTAGAAGGATTCACATCTTGTTTAACAGACTTATAATACTCGTACAATTCATCCAACAATGACCTGATTTTGGTAAGCATTTCATTTGCCTTTGCTACCCCAAAAAAACTCTCCAAACCTCATTTCATGTAACCAAATTTATACCGAGGATCAAGTACACAAACTACCATCAATAAGTTATTTGTTTTCTCTAAACTACCCCAATATTTGTCAAACTTCATTTTCATGCTAGAGGCAATAGAACTAACAATGTCATTTTCCATCCCACCCAAAGACATTAATTTATTATAAATAGTCACCCATGAAAGAAAATATGTGTTTGAAGTCACTTTCAATGATGCACTAAAATCCAATGTCACATCATAAAATGTCACCAAGAATTTGCTAAAAATAATAGCACTTTCCTAATGTTGATCACTTGGTGGTCCTACTCCCGGTTTCCCATTCTCATTCTATCTAAAATAGCTCACACAATATCCATCATCCTCTACCATACTATCAAAAGCTTTTCTCAACTTAATTGCACTTTTTAACATCAAGTAAGTAGAATTCCACCTAGTTGCCATATCTAACACTACTAGGCCTTTGCTTTGTATTTTTTCACGCTCCACACACTTTTTAAATCGAGTAGATCTACTAGGAGAAGACTTCACATATTTCACCGGATTTCTAATACTAGCCACTGATTCATTCATTTCCTTTAAACCATCATTTACAATCAAGTTTAAGATATGAGCATTACACCTTAAATGCAAATATTTTCCATTCAAAATCGTCCCATCCTTATGCCAACTATTCAATTTTCTAGCTATGTAAGCAAGAGCAGTAGTATTTGCAGTAACATTATCAACTGTTATGGTGAAAACACGATCTATTCCTCATTCTAATAAGACCGACTCAATGCATTTTCCTATTGACTCTCCTTTATGATCCCCAATGAGTGAAAAACTTAGGATCCTTTTTTGTAAGACCCAATTATTATCAATAAAGTGTGTCGTTACCACCATATAATTCATATTTTGGATAGATGTCCAAGTGTCTGTGGTTAAAGACATCCTCAACTTGGATTCTTTAATACTTTTCTTCAAGATTGATTTTTCATCAACATAAAGTTGATACAAATCCCTCACAATAGTTCTCCTAGATGGTACCTCAAATCTAGGACACATGACATTACAAAACTTACGAAACCCTGGATTCTCAACAAATCGTAATGGTAATTCATCCACTATTATCATCTCTGCCAAAGCCCTTCTATAATCTTCCTTACTAAAAGAGTAAGTAGATATAGAACTTGCATATCCCTCAAAGGTCTTTTGCCTAGTTCGCACTAAAACCTTTTGTTTTCGACCACTCTCGGTTTTTTTACTAGCCAAGGGTCTTGCAAATCCCTCACAATATGTTCATTAGGGGTGGGCATGGTTTTTGGTTTTTAACCGAACCGGACTGACCCGAACCAAATTACTTGGTTTTTGGGCTTATTTGGGTCGGTTCGGTTTCAATTAAAAAAAACCGAGTCATTTGGTTTCGCTTCGGTTTCATTCTTCAAAAACCGACCACTTTTGAATCAATTCTCTCTTTTTTTCTACGCACTAACCTGAAACATAACATCAATATGACATTGATCACTATGAAAATTAAAAAAAAATAATAAAAAAAAATCTGAAAAACACCAAAGCAATTGAGAAATTTGTAAATTTTTTTAATCTTACTGGAACCTTCATTTTCTTTTTTATAATATGTATGTTGATGCATAATTACAATCAAAATAAATTAAAAATAAAATTAGAATTACTAAAATAATAATAATTACACGATGCTTGAGACGTTATATTATTCTACCGTATGAATTTCTTATATTATTCTACAATATGAATTTCCTATCATGTGACTTATGTAGGGCCTGTTTGGATAGATTAGCTTCTGGCTTTTCTTGGCTTCTGACTTTTGAAAGCTGTTTCAGATGGTGTTTGGGTAACTGGCAGAAGTGCTTCAGCCATCTCAGAAGCTCTTCCAGATGAAGTAAAAAATATTAACTTCCTGAAAATGGCTTCCACTTCTCTTCTTCTACAGACAGAAGCCAAAAGCAGAAGCAATCCCAAACGAGCCCGTAATCTATAATACCAACATGTGACATATATATATATATATGTATATGTATATGTATGGTGAGTCTAATATGCGGACTGTCGGCGTATAAATAATATGCGGACTTAAAATCGGAATCGTTGAATCGATTTACTGACTAATAATTTATGGTGTTTCTCTCACGACGTCTTCACTAATTTCTCGGATCACTCTTCATTAATGATTTTCTAATTAAATTTATTTCTTTTGTTTTTTCTCAATAATTGATTTTTGTTTTATCTTATTGATTATTCCTTACAATTTTTTATTTTTTTATTAAAAATATAAGTGGTTTTACTTCAAATATGCTTCAAATATTTGCATGAAAATTAATTGTTCAAAATATAAAAAATATTTTTAAAAATTTAAATGGCATGGAAAGAGTACAATTATAAATTTCAAAAATTAAATTAAATTGCATTGAAATAATACAATCATATAATTAAATAACATTGAAATAATACAATAGTAATTTTGAAAAACTAAAATTAAATAGCATTGAAAAGGATTAGAATTGTAATTTTCTTCGTACAAGCAAACTAAAGTGAAAGCATTATTGAATATAAACATTCACTATAATATAATCAATATATTTAATTACATATAAACTAAATGAGATTGTAGATAAATTTAATATTAATTCTAAATTGATATGAAATAATTAAATATATTGAATTATGGAGAAAATTACAAATATTAATTTTAAATTGTTTATAAATTGATATGAAATAATAAATATAGTGAATGTTAATCAAAATTATTTTTTTATACTATAGTGAATGTTGATATTATTTCATATAACATGAATATGAATATTAATCTTTATTGCAATTCATTATAATTTGAATATTTATTTATTTCATATCAATATATTAATCAAAATAAATATTTATACTATAGTGGTTTTCAAGAATGTTTTTATTTACTTTGCTTGTATGAAGAAAACTACAATTATATTATTTCAATGCTATTTAATTTTAGTTTTTCAAAATTACAATTGTATTATTTCAATGCTATTTAATTTTATGATTGTATTATTTCAATGCATTTAATTTAATCTTTGAAATTAGTAATTTTATTATTTCTATGCCATTTAAAATTTAAGAAATATTTTTTATATTTTGAACACTTAATTTTCATGCAAATATTTGAAGTAGAACCACTAATACTTTTAATATTATAACTAAAAAATAATAAAATTTTAATTAGAAAATAAGTATACATTGAAAACAAAAATTAAATGAGAGAAAAAAAAAATTAAAAATTTTAAATAGAACAATCCATGAGATAAAAAAAAAATCAATTAATGAAAAAAAATTTAGTTAAAAAACAAAGAGTGGTCCAGAGAAATAAAAAAATTGAATTAGAAAAGAATTAAGGAAGACACGTGATAGAAACACAATAGATTATTACCCGTTAGATCGATTCAACGATTTGGATTTTTATTGATTCAACTATTCGGAAACACAATAGATTACTACTCGTTAGATCGATTCAACGATATGGATTTTTATTGATTCAACTATTCGCATTTTAAGTCTACATATTACTTATACGCGGAATATCCGCATATTAGACTCAAAATATATATATATATATATAAATATAAATATAAAGTTCTCCTAAAAATTTAATAATGTACACTTTTCAATTGTACTATTACAATTACTAACCTATAATACTAACATGTGACCTATCTATCTGTCTATATTTATCTATCTATACTATATAAATATAAAATTCACCTAGAATTTAATAATGCACACTTTTCAATTGTACTATTACAATTACATCCTATGATACTAGCATGTGGCCTATCTATCTATCTATAAAATTCTCCTAGAATTTAATAATATACAGTAGCTTTTCAATTGTATTATTACTAGGAATATAATTAAATAAGAAGAATAACTTCATGTAATCTTCAAATTGGTATTCACCAATCAAAATTGGCTAAGTAGTATTAGGTGGTATTGGGTGAGAATAACTTATAACCTTTAAATTTTCTAATACTGATATTCAGAAATTCGTACTATTTACATTTCTCAATGGATAATAATAATAATAATAATAATAATAATAATAATAATAATAATAATAAAATTTCTTTGTTACGTCATATTAATCTAGTTCCTGACAAGTAATCAATGTACGTTTGCAAGAAAGAATATTTGCAGTAAGATAGAATAATAAAATCATAAAACAATATTTAGGAACGTAACGCTGAAAAATCAATGTCAATAGTTGACGGATGTACAACCACGGTATATTGAATATTTGAGTATCTGCGAAGATTGACATTTCTTTTTTTAAACTAAATTAAGATTAGGTTTTGCTATGTGCAGTAATTTTTTTAAAATTATATTTTAAAATTAGAACCATTTTTTTTTGGATCGAATCGATTTTTGAAAAATAAAACCGAACTGAAATCAAATAATTCGATTTTTTCTAATTGAAATCTGAACCGACCCAAAAAAGCACAAAAATCCACTAATGGTTCGGATCAGTCCGGATCGGTCTAGTTAAAAACCGAAAATCATGCCCACCCGTAGATAAATGCAGTCTAAGAGCTGGTGATGCCTAATGATATCGGAAAATTTTTACTTATGAACATTCTTTATCAGTCCATCTGAATAATACGGGAATAATAGCTATAAGGTATCGATTTTAAAACCTAGATTCTCCTCACCTCTATCGACCCGGGTGGAATGCAAAATCAGTGAATTTGTGCGCGAGAGAGAGAGAGAGGGGAGAAAATGGCGTCTGCGTTTAATGAGAATGAAGAAGAAGAGACGGAAATGATTAAATTGGGTTCATTCAAAGGGACGGTGAGGGCATTGAGGCAGGGAGAGGACGATGAATCAGCTGCGGAGGAGACCATGCTTCTCTGGGGGATTCAACAGCCTACTTCTTCTAAACCCAACGCATTCGTCTCCCAATCATCTCTCCATCTCTCCATTGACGCTTGTGGTCACTCTCTCTCCATTCTACAGTCTCCGTCTTCTCTCGGCACGCCTGGAGTCACTGGTTCGGTCATGTGGGACGGTGGGGTGGTGCTGGCCAAGTTCATGGAGCATGCTGTCGACTCCGGTCTGCTTTTTCTTCAAGGCAAGAAGCTCGTTGAGTTGGGTTCTGGGTGTGGTTTAGTTGGGTAATTAATTAATTATTCAATCATTTACATTCTACTGTTGTTTGTTCATCTTTATTAACCACGACAAGCAAGCAAGACCTAACTAACAATATCTGTTGTGTTTGTTTTCAGTTGTGTTGCAGCTCTATTGGGTGCTCAAGTCATCCTCACTGATTTGCCTGATAGACTCAGGCTTCTTAAGAAGAATGTCGATGCCAACTTGGGTCATGTGGATTTGAAAGGCTCTGCTCTCGTTCAGGAGCTTACATGGGGAGACCACCCTCACCCCCACATCATGAACCCATTACCTGATTTTGGTAACCACCTTATTTTACTTCATATTTACCGCTACTTGTTTGTTAAAAATGCTAAACTATATGGAATGAGAAAATACAGTGAAATAGAACAAAGAAACTAAAATGTAGATGATTTTGTGTAGAGATGCTATAGAAATGCTAATGATGGATTTAGCTGTATTTGCCAGTTGTTTTCTCTTGTGCAACTATATCTTTATGTAGTAATATGAGGAGCTTTCTACACTAGAGATGTCTCTTCTGGAAGGACACTGTAACAATTGAATAGATTGGTTGTTTCTGGGACAATGATGCTCATTCTGTAAATCATAAAGCATGCAGTTTATTCCATCAGCGACAATTTAATCGATGTCCATTGATTGGATTTATGGCTTATAGTTTACTTTAGCCATACTTGTGCTGGACAGGATAACCTGATAAGTTTACATCAGTGGTAATTCAATGATAAATATTGGGCATGAAACCTAGTGAATCTGCTGTAATAGTTTTGACTTGTTCAATTTTCAATTTGTTTAGGAACCTTTAAAGAGTAGGTTTACTATTCTTACTATTCCTCAAGTCTTGTATGCTGGCTACTATATCATTGCATATGAGTTTAATATGTAATCCACTTCTGTAGTTGTAGGGTCGGATGTGATATATAGTGAAGGAGCCGTAGAGGATTTGTTAGATACTTTATCGCAACTATGTGGATCTGAAACTACAATTTTTTTGGCTGGAGAACTGAGGAATGGTAAGATGCTGTCTCCCTTTCCTAGCTGTTTTTTGTGGTTATCTTCATTGTTTATAAATGTTGTTTGTGTGTTTAGATTCTATCCTGGAATACTTTCTAGAAGCCGCAATGAAGGACTTTGTAATTGGGCGAGTGGAGCAGATGCAATGGCATCCAGATTATCAGAGCCGCCGTGTTGTGATGTACGTTTTAGTGAAGAAGTCATGACTGATTGGTTCACATAATCTCCGGAATAATGAAAGTAAAATAAGTCAAATATGTTAGCTTAACCATAATAGGTATTGTTGACTGTTATAGTTTGTAAGAATTGTAGAGAAGGGTAGTTTGCTTTCTCATTACTTATTAGTAAAATCAGATTTTGATTTGACAAACTACTTCCATTGTTCTGGTCCAAGACCTTAGTAAATTTAAATTTCGTGATTCAAAATGGTTTATACATAAATCATGATAAAGTGTTCTATCGAACATCTATTAACTTGATTGTGTGCCTAACAAGAATGCATAACTTTATTGTAGTTGTGGCTTCAATTCGGAATATAGATATTCAAAGTCGCAGATGTGCAGTATATAGATTGGCCAAATTGAAAACAATCAACAAATGTCTTACAATAATCTACCCTATAATAACTGACAAGCTTTGCCATGTCTAAGGCTTTAGCTTGAAGGCACAATTGGTAGCCTTAATTGTGATGAGATCATTGGTGGTTAAACTGTTAACCTCCAACAAGCATCTACCCAAAACCCTAACTTTGTTGAGCTTCAACTTGCCAAGCTTGATGGCAACTGGTGCATCAACCTTCAAATCTAAAGGTATACGTCCAGTCTGTTGCTGCTCTTGCAAAGCATTCATCAATGTCTGCCCATATTGTGATTGTCCTGTCAAAACCACATCCAGCTTGGTAGTATTCCGGTGACCTTGATAGAACACCGGCAAAGCACCTTCACAGAGCTTGGTTTTGGTATACCATATACTCAGTTTCCCTCCTTTCTCATAATAAATCCCAATTTTGTCATTTGGATTTCTGGCTGTGATCTTGAC
Source organism: Cardiospermum halicacabum (assembly GCA_031304145.1). Lineage (NCBI taxonomy): Eukaryota > Viridiplantae > Streptophyta > Magnoliopsida > Sapindales > Sapindaceae > Cardiospermum > Cardiospermum halicacabum. The sequence goes on along the minus strand of CM062393.1, from coordinate 24,060,170 downwards.
ATCAAACTTTGCATACAATGAGAGATCAACATTGAGCCTCAGGTCGCTTATACGGAGACTGTTGATGGAGTAGTTAGGGAGTTTGGGCTGGAAAGCAAGGTAGAGGATTCCGATAACAGCTGCGATGATGATCACGATGAAGACCAGAATGGTAATGGTATAGCATATGCACTTGCAGAAACTGCATGTATTAGTCTTCTTTGGTGGGTTCAAAGAATGCATTACTGGAATTGCAGGTGGTTGTTGTTGCTGCTGCTGACTACTGCTGGTGATATTTGTAAGTTGTTTTTGATTCTGAGAGCCTGTTGGAGGTACTGGATGAATTTTCTTCTCTTCTCCCATGATTTCTTCTGCTTTCTGGTAGTAACAACTTGTATTTCTTTTTTATTGAAGCCAGTTTTTGTGAGAATATAGATACAATACAAGAGGAAGGATATAAAAGCAGTTGGTTTCTTTGACTTTGTTGAACAGCTTTTGTGTTTTAATTTGGATGGAGAAGAGAAGAGGAGTTTCTTTATCAGGTTGAGTTATGGTGAGTTTCCCACCTTCCTCACCTAAACACAAGCTTGTAATATGGTGGTAGTTCAGCTAATCGACTGGTCAATGAAAAAAAATAAATTATCAATAATCTATATTATAATAAAAATAATAATAATTTTTTTTCTTCATCTCACATTATCAAATATTCGGTAAATAATTTAATAGAATAAATTCAACAACTTTTTTTTTTTTTTTTTTTTTTTTTTGTCTATGACAACTCAAAAATAATAATAATAACAATAATAATAAAAACATTTTAACAATAGAGGAAAGACAAAATATATATATAAAAAATAATAATACTATTTAACAATGGCAAAATATGGATATAAGGGATAAATTATACATCGTCCCCAATACTTGTATAAATTTTTCAGTTAGCCCCTATTCAAATTGTCATCTTAGGTAGCCCTTATACTTGTAATTTTGTTTCAGTTAGCCCCTTAGTGATGACGTTGCACCTGACATTGTCATTTGATGTGTGACGTGGATTGTCATGTGTCATCAAGGTCACACATCAAATGACCATGTCAGACGCCACGTTAGCATTGAGGGGCTAATTGAGACAAAATCACAATATAGGGGGCTAACTGAGATGACAATTTGTATGGGGTTAACTAAGAAAATTTATAAGTTTATAAATATGTAAATAAAAATAATTTTAAAAATACATAAATATAATTAAACATTATATTTTTTTTGGTTTAATTCGTCTAATAATCTATTTTAGATAATAAATCATCATTTTAAATCTATTTCAAAATAACCATTTTAAAGAATATCATTTAAATTGTCGTTTAATCTATTTAATTTCTTTTAACTATTCCACTAAAAAAATTGATATCGTCCATGTTACGTAAAATAAAAAAGGCTGCAATTCCTTATTTAAGTTTTTTGTCCTGCTAATTAGACATTCTGGTTGATTGTTTGAATTGGTGTGGTAAATTATTGCTATTCGATAAAATGTAAAGTATATTCTATAGATAAATTTATAATTTAGTATTAAAGTTTTGAATGAGCTTGATAATTATAATGTCTTATTTCTATCAACTGCATCATTTGCGCTTACTGATTACCTTCCTAGGTAGATGTAAATGAGCATGGTTTATATTGTCTAGCTCCAATCCTTATTCTTATATTATTAACATATTATGCTTCCCAAGTTTGTAAACCTAAATATCATTGATTATAATAAATGAAAATTGAAGTAGCCACTTAAAACAACACAACCATCTCTAAATGGATAAGAACCATTGTTCAATATACTACTGGTAGGCAAGGTAACCAACAATATATTGAGAGTACTTAAGATTACATTCAAAACAATCGATAATACTTTAAATTCAAAAGCAAGTGTCACTTTCAAACTAAATAGTCACATACTACATTTTCCATATGAATATGGTGTGATAATAAGTAAAATAGGCTATCTAATACTGTCGCAATTCATATGGTAAATTGGAAAATGAACTTAATTCTTAGTTAACTACTGGCATAAGAAATAATTTGTGTCGTCTGTTTTCACATCTAGAGAGCTACTTCTTGAGGTTCTTGGATAGTATTGTAAGGAGGTGTCCACTTTGTAATCAAATTCTCGTGTGGCAAATGTTTCATGTAATATGCAATGTACGCCTCACCGTTATACCTGCAAATTAAAATAAAAGTATCAATAATCTTACGAAGTTACCATCAGCAAATGAAATAACCCTTAACTTCTAATATAATTCGATTTTTAATTCTTCACATACGCATCATTCAACTGCTGAACTAGTTCTCATTTAGCAAACATTAATGTACATTGTTTTCTTTGAATGGACACTAGTAGAGCCTTCTTCAACTTAAAATATCCACTCTTCTAGATTGCTCCGTTTATGAATTCTACAATAGGCTTATGACATCCTTTTGAGATGGTATCAACTTTGGAGTTCCTATGGGATCATACACCATGATTTTTTTTCTACGTAAATAAATCCAGAGCAATACCCAATGCAACCCAACATTGTAGGGGCTAAAATTTGCAAGAAATAAGTTCAAATATTCATAAAAACATACATAATATCAAATAAACTTTATGAAACTACAATATATTTTAGCTAATGTTATTCTTCATCTGACTTTATGCAACCTTAATTTCAACCTTATCATATATCAATATGTCTAGTATCTTGCAATGTAGTTCCAATAATGATGAATATCACTAACAACCATAAGCTTATAAAGATTTCAAGTTTATTGTAATATATAATCAAATACAAACTAATAACTACTTGCCTCTATAACATTCCACCAAGACTGCTCGCCATCAACATACTCACCTTGTATTGTTTTTATACAATTGTACATTATTGTTTCCTCTAAAGCTGCATAATAATAACGTAAGGATGCAATGGCTGACTGCAAAATCATGACTAAATAAGTAATGGCATTAATTACTTTTTTTAGTACATATATTAACAAGAGTTCCTTACAAAGAAAAAAATCATCCACTATTCCAACATCCAATGCTCGGTTGTATTTGATATCAGGGTTTCTACCAGCTATGATTCGCAACCCATTATGAAACAAACTTATATGAGACTCATCTATTAAGTCTTTTGGATTTAGAATGGTTAGTATTGTTGTAGGAGACAATTTTATGTTTTCTACCAACCGCCTAGTTGTAATCCATAAAAATAAAGGGTTAGAAACTTACATGGTGTGAGTATAACGCATCTGTAAAATACTTCCTCTTTTAACACTTACTAATTATCAACGCTCTATTAACACATATTCCTCAATTTTTAGCACTGCAAACATATCTGTTGCCATTACTAGGTCCTCTATCATATTCTTCTTTAGTAGTCTTCCTTTCCTTTCTTGACCAGGATTGGTGTAAGGCGTTTCCTTATCATTTGAAGGTTTTATATTGCGTTTGGGTTGCACATAGACCTGGAAAAATTATGTTAGTAATGTAACTATATTCATTTAATTTAAAATGTATGGGACAAAATGTTATCTGATTTGTCATGATCATCATTCTTAGCTGCCAATGATGTTTCCTTCTTCTTTTTTCCTTCTCTATCCAATGGATCTACCCTAGCAAAATAATCATAAAAACCATCCTGTTATTCATGGGTATTAATGTCTTCTTATTGTTGATGTTCATTTTCATCACTTCGTCTCTCTACCTTTGACTGAGTCTCTAACTTCACCGCTACCTCATCCAGTATTATTTCTAGCTTAGTCAATACTTCCAATTGACCATCTTTAAGAATCGGTGGTCGATCCCTACTTGATTTAGCATAATAATTTTTTGTCTGTAACATCGGATCCACATGTATGTCATCATCATTCTATTCATGACACCTTTAATTTGGTTCAGCTAATACAGTTGCTTACTGGAAAACCATATATGGAATCATATTTTCTTCTTCCTCAACCACTATTTCTACTTGGTCATCTTTATTTTTCTACGGTTGTCCCATATCCTCTTGTTCAGTTGATGCATTTTGAGTCTGCACCGTTGGATCCAGTGTCCTGTCTTCATCATTCAGTGCATGATCCATTTGATCTAGTTCATCTAATTTGGCTGCTGGTTGGTCCACCACTTTTGCTATCATATTTGCATCTTCCACTACCCTTTGTTTTCATCTGGTCAGATCAATTCATCTACAAGTTGAACGATCGATCTATATGCCACATCTTCTTCTTCCTGTGTCTCGGCCACTTCAACATTTTGTATTTTATGGCTTACTGTTCCGCTTTCTTCAACCTCAGAAATAGGATGTAAATCTTCCTCACTTGACAATCATTCATTCCAACACCTATTTTATTTGAACCCATAAACTGTCCTACATGATTAATCGGCCTTAACACATTCTCACTTTCCTCTTTAGGTATTCCCTGACGTGAGTTTGCCAATGTTGACACTGTTGACATTAGAAATGTCAACTGTTTTGCCATCTTAGTTATTTCGTCTAAAATTTGAGATTGTCCTTGTATTATCCTAACTATTGGGCTCTAACAGCAGCAAACCTATGAATTTGTATATCACATCTAATAGTTGAATAATAACTAAACTTCAACAAAACTTAGACACAACTTGGAATTGTACATAAATGTACCATACTCCTACATCGTTTCTCTTCTTCAAACTGTGTTCCAACTTGAGGTAATGTAGAACTAAGGGTGTTCACGGGCCAGGTCCGGGTCAAGTCCGGACCAACCCGTTTGACCCAAAACCCGAATTGGATGCTAAAAATTAGACCAGGCTAAACCCTATAATATTTCGGGTTAGTACGGGGTCAAGGTCGGGTCGGGTCAAGATTAGATCAAGCTTGACTCGATAGTGGAAAAAGAATAAGCAGAGTGTGAATACAAACATGAAAACACATCATTTAAATCTTAATAAAAAATATATGATACAAATCTTGACATTATTAAGGTGATACAGACAGAATAGCTGTTAAGGTACCTGTGACACCACCAGTAATATCATACAGCAGAATCAGAATTACATTTCTACTTGAACATCTGCAAATATTTGAAACCAGAGGTTATAATTTAGAGCACATATCATCCTGAGTATAGAACTTGCATATAGAAGGGTATAGTGAAACCAAGAACATAAAACTGAATCTCAAAAGAGCATCACATCAATCGGACAGAGCATCAAACATAGTATCCTGAGAACACACAGTGAAGTGCTTCCTAAAGCATCACAGTTTTTGGTTTCAATTCATTAATATATAGGCATAGCTAACCAATTATCGTTCAGCAGCAACAGAATGGAAATAAACATTGAATAATGAACTTGAATATTATCCAACTAAACTAGACATGAGGTGTGTTAAAAAATAAAACAAAACTGCAAAATATATGGCATTGAATTCAAGAAGTTCCTACAATTGTGAAACTAATAGCATAAACAAAAAAAAACTTAAAGTTCAACACCATGCAACTTGCTGTCACACCCCTAGATGTAAAGGTTCTACAACTTTCACTCAATGATAGACTGAATAACGCCAGCTCCAACAGTCTTACCTCATTCTCTGATAGCAAACCCCATACCTTGCTCATAAGCCACTAGCACAATAAGCTCAACAACCATCTTAATACGGTCACTAGGCATAACCATATTGGATTCCTCATCCTTGTCATTCATAATAGATGTCAATCCTGCAAGGTATAGTTTGGCCGCATCTTGACATGGCCTGAAACGAACAAGAAGTTGTAAATCATGGAAAATTTGAAGACCAACTTCCCACTTAATGACCCCTGATTTGGAAATACACCCAAGTGATTCAAAATAAACAAATAGAATGGAATAGAAGCACCTTAAGTCTCTGTTTACTATCCTTGTCCCAGAAATTGAATGCACCATCATATCCGGTTGTTGCAAAAGTATGATGTATCTCTGACAATAAACATTGTTGTAAGTTCATGAAACCAGAGGAAATGACATTTGCTAGACGATTTAAGTATTCAAATATTAACTCTCTTATACTGCAATTCTGAATAGCAAAAGATGTCTATTCCCAGAATAATATCAATACCAATCACTTGAACTTTTAGACAAAAATATTTAAAAATTTAAAGACATCATAGATTAGAAAGCAATTTCAAAGATATGATATACATTTCCAGTTACCTGATGGAGGGGAAGAACAACAAGAATGTCGATTAAGAAATATGATGAGAGATATCTCTTGGCTATCAACCATGTATCCTGAATTTACTCATAACTATCACTTCCAAAGAACAAAATATCCAATCAAACAGTCAATACAAAAATGCAAACAAGTCAAACCCAGTAGACAATTTCCTTTTGGACTTTTTTCCATGATATTATCACCAGAAATAAAAAACACAAGACCAAAAAACTCACCATTCACATCAATCGACCTCAACCAGCAACACTATACAAATGGATCCAAGGAACCAACAAAATCAACCAAATCACAACGAAACTAAGCTGCAGAAAGTAAGAAAGTCATTCAATTCAACATAAATTTACAATCAAAAGCATCCAATTGAAACTAACACTTACAAACACAAGACAATAACAACACCACAAAATTATCCAATCATAAAAGTAATAATTATTCCTATCACAATTCAAATATCAAGAGGACGGCATCACCAAATCAACCAAGTTCAACAATGGAACATCTTCAACTCCAAAGATCGTCATCAATCTCTTTCCATCATCATTCTCTAACTGTCCTGCAAATGTAGAATACTTGCAAAATAAACAAATATAGAAAAATTAATCCAAAAAATACTATAAGAGACCAAGATATAGTAACATTTTTAATATTGTGAAAACTACCTTCCTCGAACTTTTCAAGCTCTTAATGTTATTCTTCAATGGTCATAGGGGTTGTCTAGCACTAATCTTGAAGACAAATCAATGCTTCGATGATATTTGGAGTTAAAGAACTTCTAAAAGAGTCAAGAACTTCTAAAAGAGTCAAGAACTCTGCCCGATGTGCTAAATGCATTCTCCGAAGCAACTGTAGATACAGAGATAACCAATATGTCTTTAGCCAATCTTGATAAGACTAGAAATCGTGGTGTGTTATTTTTCCACATTTAAGTACTTGAAATTCCCCTGTATCTTCTTCAATGACTTCCGCAAGAAGATACACTTCCAACTCTGATTTTCTAGCATGAGCACTAACGACAGTAGTCTTTCGCCTTTTATATGTGAAGTCTCGCTTTTCACTTGATTCGGAACTGCGAGAGTTACTACAGCCTGTACTTGAGTGAGGACGATCAATTGAATGTGACCCTTCTTTTAGATATGTCAATCGATATTCCTCAAACAAGTCAAAAAGTGAATCTTTCACACTTAAAAACAATTTTGAGCCCTCCATAATACCATGGATTGTTTGGAAAGTACTCTTTATATATTCAAACTTATCCCTTAGTTCAAGAACAACAACTATGTATATAGGTGGTTCATTTTTTTGCACATCTCCCTAGTACTTGTTAAATTTTTCTTGCATTTTTACACTCATGTCTTTCACACTAGAATCATTACGTTCTTGGCACCTTTTGAGTTGAAATAAAATTTCAATGATCTCACCAAATGCCATGTTAGAAGTAACATATCGTGAACCTGAGATGCGCAACATAAGATCATAAAAACACTTTAACATGTCAGCAAACTTTCTACAAACATCCCAATCCTTAGAAGTTGGAATGTTTTCCTTTTCCAAGTCATTCCTATAACTTGTTTCTTTAGAATCATACCTATCAAATGCTTTATGAAAATTTTCAGCTGTAAAAAGCATAAGATAGATTGAATTCCATTTTGTTTGGACATCTAAACATATATATTTCTTACTCTCAATCTTCTCTATATCATAACATGCATTGAACTTATGCAGCCTTGCAGGTGAACTTCTAACATACTTAATAGCATCCCTCAATTTCTCAATTGCTTTATCTAAATCATCAGGTCCTAATTTGACAATTAGGTTCATAATATGCATCATACAACGCATGTGCAAAAACTTCCCATCACAAAAACCCTCTCGCCAATTCACAATTTTCTCACTAATATAAGCAATATCTCCATCATTAGAAGAAGCGTGATCAACAATAACTGTTAACACATTAGATATACCCCACTTAAGCAAGCATTCCTCAACTACCATACCAATGGCTTCCCACTTTATGACTTAAAATTGGACAAAAGTTAATGACTCTCTTTATCAAATTCGATTCACTATCTATATAGTGAGTTGTTAAACACATGTAATTAATTCTTTGACATGATGTCCATGTATCAGTTTTCAAACACACTCGTTGCCCTTTAAAAATTATTTTTAACTTTAACTTTTTATCTAAGTATAATTGATAACAATCTCTAGTAATTGTAATCCGAGATGATATCTTACACCTCGGACAAATTGCAGCGATGAATTTCTTAAAACTTGTCCCCTCAATAAACTTAAAAGGTAATTCATTTATAATAATCATATAAGCAAGAGCATCTCTTACTGCTTTTTCATCATATGTCCAAATACTAAGTGAACCTACTTGATTTTGACTCTCTTTAGCAAGTTGAAAAGATAATTGACTTTGTCTAGTATTTAATACATCTGGTCTCAGTTTACATTTAGGAATGTGATTTTTTAAATTCTTTATTCCTATCGTTTTAGAATCACACTTCTAAACTATAGAACATTAATTGCACTTACTTTTAATCTCATTGTCTTTTGGATCCATGAATCTTGTAAAATGACCCCACACAATCGATCGCGTAGCTCTACTTGGTGGGAGTGGAGGAAGTCCATCTGAATTAGTTGATAGATTTTCAGCGTCAAAAACAGGTTCAGCCAGATTAGTACCGGATCAATTATCCGCACCCAAGCTAGATGGAGTTATTTGCGAGGATCCAATCTCATCTTCAAAAGGACAACTCATTACCCTATGTTCAATAAACAAATAACTATAAAATTATTAATAAAAATAAAGAAGGTTGGCTGAAAAAAAAAAGATAATAAAGAAGTTAGATAGTTTAACAAATACCAGAAATTGATTAAAGAAGATAAGATGGTGGCTAAATCGAAGCGATGAAGATAATGGTTGATGATTAGGGAAGTGGCGCCGCTGGTGGTGGGCGTTGTGAGATACTAGAGCCAAAAAGGTGAAGCAGTGTGAGGCTAGGTTTTGTTGGTTTTTGATAATAATGAATGAATTTAGACCTTGAAAACAAATACTCAAAACGCTGTGTTTTGTTAATTTGGGTCTAGCGGGTCGGTCCAGTCCTGGTCAAGGTCGAGTCGGATTTTTTAGTGAGCCCGACTTTTTCATATCTCTTACTGACCCCAACCCAGTTAATAACTCGAATTGACCCTAACCTTGATAAACCCGATGGGTTTGGGTTGGGTTATAAGGTTACGATGTAGAACCATATCCTTCATGTAACTGAGATTATGATCTACCTCTCCGTGTATCCATAGTTGGTCTTCTATCTTGTCCTTGTTGTTGTTCATTGTGGCCTCCCCGGAGTCGCTATCCATGCATTCTTGATATCTGCCTTTGAAGATCATGTAATAGCCAGTCATGTTGCCAGTCCATGAAATCTACAATGCCAATGGATACGTCTTTGTTGACTCTAACAACATAGGCCCTATATTGCAAGCCTTGTCGCCAGAGACCGAATTGAGACGTTTTCAATATAAATCCATTGAATTGACTCCATTCTTTTCACTCTACGAAAACCCTTTTATCATACGATTGATCTCTCTCTCGAAACCCTCTCTACATGGTCATCGACGCAACTCCTGTAAGTCTTCTACCAATCCTAGATTGATTCTCTTTTGGTTTAAGCTTGATTATTGGTTAATGTAATTGTTAATGGTGGATTAGGGTTTGTTCAACTATTGATTTTGGTTAGGTTTAATTGGTTTGAAACCCTAGTTTCTATGATTGATAGGAATCGTCTCTTGGGTTAGGTTTTGAGTAGTAATCATCAACTTCTTTATTTATTAGCCCTTCAATCGTCAAATTCATAACGAATATAACTAAGTTTCCATTCGCGTGCCAAGTGTTCAATTAATTGCCTAAGTGAGTTCTTGTCATTGTTTAGGCGAAGCGGATGGTGCCGAGGATCATATCGGTGGCGCTTAGCTTACTGTAGACAAAAGAAAGGTTAGAAACATCATTTTATGTTCCATATTGGTTGTTGTTTGTTTTGTGTTTGTGTATTAAATTGGATAAAGGCATTTCCACATAAATTGATCGCATAAGTACCAATAGATGATTATAAGGTATTGAGATTGCACTAAATGTGCATTAGATTTATTTATATGAGCTGCTTTGATTGTACATATGTATGAATGTCATATTACATGTTAGACTTAGGCTTATGTTAGTTAGAGCTGGAGATAATTGGATAAGGCACTAGTAAAGTACCCAACAATAATGATTGACAGCTAATGAATGCTAAATTTTTTTATGTGCTTTGTATCACCTAAACTAATAAATGATTGCCCTAGTCTTGGTTGAAATAGTGATGGAATGATATGTCATTAGGGGTACCCGAGAATTCTCAACATATTGGAAACATGGGTCCTTTGGTTTAACTAACCACTATTGAACTGAGTGACGACTCTTATTGGGTGTGACGCCACCACCGCTAGCAGGCATATTGTATTGTGGTCTTCGGACCTAATTGATGGAATCCTAAGATAGTTGTCAATCCGGAGGGGGAAATAAATGGCGCTACGAATTTCGGTCTTTGGACTTCATTGTGTGGCTTCGGCCTAATTAATGGCTTCAGTCTAATTAATCTCATTTCATTATTGATACTAGATTAGAGGAAGTCTAAATAAAATGGAACTATTCATGTGATTGTAATTGAATGGTGATTGTATTGCATGGAATTGTATGCTTAGGGGTTTAAATGACTATTAATGTACTTATTTAGACAATAAATAATGATACATGAAAACAACTAAGTATAATTGAAATTTAGGTAAATAAAGGAATGTTAGACACTTACTGTAAATACTTCACGATTGGGTGAGTTTTTTTCTCTCACATGATTTGTTGATAGTCTAGGTGAATTTGTGTGCTAATCTCATTAATGAATGTTAAATAGACGCATTTTCTTGTCCTTGTTGGAGTAAGAGTTGCTAATTAGACATCGATAGTCTGACGTTGTTTTTTCTTCCTTTTTCTTGTCTCTCCTATTGAAATATTAAATAGGTGATCAAGCAGATTGAAGAGTCCCAGCATAGCATTCAAAGCATGTCAATTTTTATTATTTTTGAACTGCTTTTGAGAAACTTTACTTTATAACTGAACTAGTATTTTAAAGTATTTGTAAACCATATTGGTAGTTTAGTTTATGACGTTTTAAAACGATTATTGTGGGATTTTTAAACTATATTAATACTTCAAGTTTATAATGATTGAACAGTTTATTATGGAATTGTATTCTATTGATTAGACATATATTATCAATTGCAAAATAGTTTCTTAGATCTAATTGGTAAACAAACTATTTAAACTTTATTTCCTTGAGTATTTTCGCACTTTAATAGTGGAATGAATGAATGTAATGTGGTGTTCCGCTCTCTAATTGCGGTTCCGCCATGGCTAGGGGTTGGGCATTACAGTCCATATCCAATTAGGTATAAATAATGTGTCTTCTTGAGCTAGTAGAATCCATTTGCAATGGTAGCATATGCCATTGTAAGAATATCTTCCACTGCTATCTCATTCTCAGTCTCATTCAGCCACATGAGATCTGTAATCTGCCTTACTGTGATGCTCTTACATCTAGGAAATAAATGTGTGACAGATGTCTTTCCTAATTCACCTCTGTGTAAGTTAGTACTTTTTATGTTACCAAACTTCAATCCCATAAAAGACAAAACTCTTGGCCGCTAAACCTAGTGGGCTCCCTCTAATAGTGAACCATATCTCAGCAGGGCGTTGTTGGTTGAAGTTCACCTCTTATTGTAGGATATGAACTGTAGCTTTTATAGGGAATAAGTAGCTTCCTTCCGGCATATGTTGGAGGAAACGAATGGACTTTTCGAGAATGCTTGTAGTGCCCCAAAATGTTTTACCCACTGGATAATTACGGTCACACTTGAATATTTACAGTGTGTATTCAAGGAATAGCCAGTGGGTAGGTCGATTTCCTCATGCTTCTTGTGTCACTCACACGTTTGTGGATCCATCCCTGTTTTATAATTTGAAAAAATTATCACATACTTACATTATTAAACAATTACATTTATGCAACACAACCTTTAAATAATAAATCAAACCCAAATAATTAATATGAATATTTAATGGTTTATATACAAATACATCAATCCAAAAAACATGATACTCAACAAATCAATGGTAGTTGACTCGCAAACATACTTATCAACCATAACAAATCCTTATCCATAAACCTTTAAATATAAATAAGGTTTTAAAAAAAAACTACTTATGTCACTGATAAATCACTTATATATTCACTGCGTCCACAACTATGATCTTGACTCCACAATTTTGGTTAGAAAAGTTATTAACTGTAAAATTATTAACATATTCCTTCGGCTAAAAAAAATTGAGCACAACCATGCCATCTAATTCAATAACAAATAAATTTTAACAATATTATGCAGCTTTCATACTAAAAACCTGTCACTGAATATTGCTCATTATAATATTATCATTCTTAAACCAAAACAGATTTGACAACAATAGTATGATATAATACAAGCACTACTATTTCCAAAATCAACTGTCTTAACTACCTATGAACATATGGTATAATAGTTTACTATTGCACAGCTTGAAGTAAAAATTGTACAACATTTACTACAGATAGCTATAATAGGATGTTATGAAGATTGCATATGAAAATTATGAATTAGTAGGATAAAACCACATGCGAGTTTTGTAAAAACTCATTCAAATTGTCTATGCAACTTTAAAAACAACATAATCAAATCAATGTACTTACAACATTAAGTACATCAATTCAATTAAAATTTAGATACGCAAACCCAAATTCAACAACATGTTCAAACTAAGGAGTCTTACATATGCTAATAATATGAAAACATTTGTAAAATGCATAACAACGATAAATTATTATCTCAATATGCACAAACATTAAAAGGCCAGATCTGCAATTAGTGAATAAATACATACCTTTCTCAACAAAACAATAAAAGTTAGAAATAAAAGTTAGTAAATCACTTCTTCATTAAGTTAGTCTTCTGATGAAGTAAAATAAACACTACTCAAATTGTTTCCAACAAAAGAAATGGTTAAAAAAAAAACTTAGTCACAAAAACATTCATTTAGTAGAGTTCATTTGTGATGGGTTTCAAATTTGTACCTCTTTCAACCAAGCAACTGACTAATCACTTCTCCATTTCAAACAATCATGTGCCAGCTCTGCGACAAACAAATGTCTAATCAGAGAATTTCAATGACAAATTTTGTGGAACTAAATATAACAAATTAATCTATCCAAATAATGTAATTACTACTGGGTTTTGATATAAGAAGTAAGAGGATGATAACTTTTGCAGCCTACAGAGAGATATATTTGGGTTTAGAGTTTGGTCATACCTCATACAACGACGGACACATGGGAAAAATTTTGACTCCACCAAGAGAAGAATATTGACGACTGAATATGGCAATCTCGATGGGTTCACTTCTTTCTTCAAATTTTGGCCATACCTCTCAATGGGTTTAGAGTTTGGTCAGAGAATATTGACGGACACATGAGAGCGAAAAGGAAGAAATGTTGGTTCAAGGTGGAGAAAGAATTTAGTTTATTACTTACAGATAGCAGAATAATAAAAGATCTCTTTAGTGAAAAGAGAAACTATTTTTGCTCTATAGTTCTTTTTTAAGTGAGTTGTATCACAAAACCTAGTTGAGTTATACATGTTGTTGGATATTTTTAAATTTTCTATTAATTCATTTTGGTGAGTTTTATAATTTCTAGTTATTTTCTATTATTGGGCTTTTTAAATTACAATCACTTGGTAAGATAAGAATTGAGGTCCAAAATAACTATTTTAAAATATATCAACAGTATTCACAATATATTATTTTAAAATTCTTTTCTTTAATTATGCATCAATTTATATATATATATATAACTTTTATTTATTTCAAATTTTTGAAAATATTATCAAAAATATCCCCATAACAAATAAGTACATATATAAAAATTGAAAAATAAATACAAGTTATAATTTGATCAGGTTTTATTTTGTTGTTCAGTTATATTTCATCATTATTAATATTTTTCTTTATATCCAAGTTTTCCCTCACATTAGAAATGAATTTTTTAAAAAATAATAATTGAGAATTTGTTTTACCAAAAGAACATAATAGTATGCTCCAATCATTATCGAGATTTCAATTTAAATCTTACCCCTCAATCTGTTAAATCCTATAATTCAAACATTTAAATCTGTCATTTTAATTATAAATAATTTATAACTCAATTCATGTAAGATATGAACCTATATTAATCACTTGAACTGTTACTTATAAATTAAGGTAATTTCAATTTTTTGTATGTATAGGAATAAAACAACACAAATTTAGATCTTACAATAACACTTGCCTCTTCACTGCTATTTAAAATTTTGAAATGGCACAAGTCTTCTACAAGAACATTTTTTATGAATGCATAAAGGTTTCTACCTGCTAATGAAGGTTTTTCTTTTTTTTTTTTACCTTTAAATCAGTTCCTTTTCACTCCTGTCATTTTTATTCAAGAAATTTACTAGTTCTGATATCACAAGTGCTCTTGCAATCTGTATTGGCACATCACAAGTGCTCTTGCAATCTGTATTGGCACATCACAAGTCCTAACATCACAACCATGAAAAGTTTTACGAGAAATGATACTAGGAAATGTAGTTACAATACATATAAGTTTGAAGCCACAACACTAATAGAGAGCAAGTAAACATATATAAGAAAATTATCATGTTTGCGCGAATTACCAATCCATTTTCTTTTGTAGTGGATTTCTATTCAAGTATTTTGACATAATTTTTCTTCAATCCTCCTAAATCAACATTAACCAAGTAATTAATCTTTTAAATATAAGTATACAAATAAGAATTATACTATTTACTAATATTGAATCTTCTTTTCAGACTTCTACCACACAGAAGTTGTTTTTGCTCACTTGTAAGAGATTTATAAGACTTTATAAAATTGAAGACTATATACGTTAATGATGTGTTATCAATTACATAAAATCAAGAACAAACCATCTGGTTTGAACTCAGCTTCCTAAACCTTCACAGCTTCCTGAGACTCAAACAAAACAAAGCACTTTTTAAATTCCGTTAGAAATAGCAAAAATTAGTCTCATTAGCAGATAAAAACTTTTTACCTTTTCCATCATGGTCTCTTTCTTCCATGTATCTATCCCCTTAAATAATGCTATTAAAATAAATTACGAACTAAATAAACAAGTGATAGCTCATTAAATATATTGTTACAACTACCTATGAAACGGATAATAAGTAGGACAAGTAACCATCTAACCCGCAAATATGCCATTGAAGGTAACACTAATGTTGATACCAAGCAAAAGCATAGGTTGAGACATTAAAGTAAGATCATTGTCTATAAGTGGCATGTCTAATGTTGGGTGTCTTAGTCTCATGTTGTAGTAAACTATTATTCCAGGTGTCCCCAATATCATACCTGCAAGTCCTAAAATCATTAACCGGCTATATATATATATATAAAGATGTTATTATACATAACAAGTACTAACACTTGGAAATTGCAGTAGCAAATTTAAGGTCAAAACCAATTATCAAAGTGAGCTTTTGGACAAAAATGTCACCACCATAAACACCTCAAAGACTGCCCAATACTGGACTATAGAATACCACTATTGATCCTAATATTCTTGTCCAACCAAACTTCATTTCCTAATAAAAAAAAACCAATACATCAAATGATTAGCTATGAACTTGGAGAGTCCATCTTATACATGTACCGAAAATAAAGACGAGTGATAAAATAAAAGAAGTTAATTCAAGGATAGATAATAGAAGGTTTGAGAAATGTCACTGAAGTGATATAAGTTAATATGTCTGCAACTTAGAAGATGACAAAGACATACATGACAGTCACCCACCCACATCAAACAAAGAAACTTTCAAATGTTTTTCTCTTTGGACCATCTATTCATGGTGATTTATTAGCCACCCATCAATCTTAATCTACTTCACATCTTCACCTTTTGCATTAGTAAACATTAATTCAAGTCTATCAATACATATTACTAAGCTAGAGTTAATCAAAATACACAATAGATTCTCTTCAAAAAGTTCTCGATGCATGATAGACATTCGAATTAATGATTTTTCAACACCATATTCCTTCGTAATTAAAAACTTGAAATGAGTGGGAAAAGATAAGATAGCCTCCATAAAGTCCTAAAAATAAACATCATTATAATCAAGGATCAATTTCAGGGAAAGGCAAAGTCCCAATCTTATAATTCACCAAATCAAACACTAAAATCTGACATCAGTGCTGCTGACGGCTATGGAATGAATACCACCATTGAGAAAAATACCATGCTAATTGAGTGTAGACTAGTCAAGTGTATATGAAAGAATTAGAAATTGAATACGAGTTCATGCATCATTCCTAAATGAGTACACGACTGCATATAATGTAATCCTATCATCGAATGTCATAATATTGTGATCATCTTTTCCAAATATTTACTAAACAATACTTGATTTTTCCGTCAAGAAAGAAATCATTTCAAATCAACCATATTCAACACATAAACAAGTTCACTTCACTAAAATCCTCATCAATAAACGTTCCAAAATTAATTCTAAACTGATTATCTCCAACTGCCCCATTTACCCAATCACACACTCCACTCACACCTTTCAATCACACGCATGAACTTCACTTCGGCCACATTTCAAAATCAAAACCATAGTTACACTCGCACTTTCTTCTTCACTATTTGAAATTCAAAAGCAAAACGAAACTCACAGACTCCACAATTCATCGTCTTCTTCTTTATTGTTTGTTGACACTACTGTTCATCAAAATTTATGCTCAAGTCCAGAGTTTCGTCACTCCTTTGTTGAGGTTATGTCTCCGTTGAAGGTGATTTTTCGATCATGTTTGATATTTGGACGCATTTGGTCATTATTGGTCGACATTTATTGCATTTGGTCACTGTTTCTTCTTAATTATTCTATATTTTTTTACAGATTGAAGACAGTCGGTTGAGAGTTGTATGAGGTTGTAATGGCATCTCAGGTGAGTTTGTTGTAAGTTTTATGTTTATTTTGGTGGTGTTAATTGGATTGATATCGCATGTGTTGGTGTTGTTGTACAAGTCTTCGTTGTACAAGTTTGCTTTATTTATTCTTTAAGTAGTCTTACTTAGGATTAGGCTTTTATTTAGTTTTATATATAAGGTTGTAGATATTGTCTGTTTGTAATTTTGGTTGTTAATGTTTAATGGCATTTGGATTCGAAGTTCACTATCCTTTGAATACTATTGACAATCTTCATTCTCCTATTAGCATGTTAAGCATAGGTTATATAGTTGATAGAATGAGAACTCTAGATGATGTTTCTTCTTGAATTGTGAACTATTAATTATGATATGTGAATTATTATCTATGAATAATGATCTACCAATGTGTATTGTGATTTGTATATTGTAACATGCTCTGAATTTCTAGAGTTTTATGTGAAATCAACGTAACTATCATTTGTTATGATTGTTTACTGTGATTTATTTTGAATTGTGAACTATGACTTGTTGTGAAGTGGAAATTTTGAGTTGGTGAAAAATACAATTGTTTATGAATTGTTTAGTGTCAACATGTTTGTGTATAAGGTTCACAGTATCTGCTTATGCCTATGATCTATATTCATAGTGTCTATATAAATCTTAAATATAATTCATAGGCCTGCGTACTATGTTAAAAGTCCATTGTAAGTTGTGATTTGTTTCTATCTGAATGTCTTGGTCTTAAATGAGCCTTTTTATTAGTTCTAAATCTTATACAAGTTATATTATTTCAATTTTGCAACAAAGAGTTTATAAAAGGAGATGGCTAGAGTCGATTGATAAGCAGTGTATCATCTGTGCTACCTTATTCAAGATCTTCAAAAGTATGAAGGAACTTTCCAGTAAACATAAAAAAAAACTAGAAGATTTGTTTATGAATAATCTGTTTAGGCAATTCTATGAGTGTGCCCATTTTTTTTATTTCAAGTCGCAGCAATTTCTCGGTAATCTCATGTTGCGATTGCTTTCGCATGAGTTAGAGGTCCCAGACCAGAAGAAAGATGAAATGTAATTTAAGGTTGATGGTGTTCTTCATAGATTTGGGCGAGAAGAGTTTGTTTTTATCACAGGTTCAAAATTTAGGGAGGCTAATGTTAATACAAAAGTGTTGGATGAGAAACCTCTTGAGAAGCAAAGCTTGTTTTTTCGGGTGTTTGGCATGAAGAGGAATGCAGTTAGTTCAAATCTGCTGTTGGCAACTTTGCATGGCTTCTATAGTTGATTGTCAAAAGCTTTTTCTTTTTTAATTGTGAACAATTTTCTTTTCAGTTATTCAAGGGAGAAAATGATCGACTAGTATTTATGGCATCTAGTGGAAGACCTGGATGCATTTCTTGATTTTTCTTACGGTTTGGATGTTTATAAAATAATCATCAAAGATAAAAGAAAAAATTATTGTTTGATAAGGTGTTTGACAACAAGGCATTTGGTGTTAATTTGTTTGTTGTTCATTTTCTTTTGTGGTAAGTATTTTTTTATTGTTAAAATGTGTTACAATCGCTTAGAATAATTGAATTCTTTGGTTGAATAAACATAATTATTTTTCTTTGCAATTGTAGTGCTGGATGTTGGAGGCCTCCAAGCATTTGAGGCTAGTTTTATTTATGAATGAAATAGAAAAGGAAGAGGATAAGTTCCCCAAGTGCACAAAGTGGACATTGATAGACGGCTCCATTAAGAATTTTAGAGGTCTACCGAATGTAAGTGACCGCAGTCCTATTTGCTGCGTTTTAAACATTGTTGTTGTAATTGTGATTATTATTCTTAGATATGTGATTACTGTGATCAGTATTCATAGTTATAGTCAATAATGTGATTACTATTCCTGATCTATGAACATTGTTCATAAATCTATAAATATTTTTCAGTAATTTGTAAATTTGAATTTTTATATATTCATTGACTTAATCAGGTTTTAACATATTTAGGAGGTCGATTTATCAACACTACAACACAGTGAAGTTCAAAAAGGAGCATGGTACTTGGAGGGATTGAAAGAATACATCACCCATCTTGTTGATAATGACTTCAATCTCAAGATTGATTTATGTGAAGAGGATTCTGTATGCTCTTTTAGGGGTGCTATTAGGGAGGATGGCGGTGATAATGAGCCCGATAGTGATCAAGAGCTTTCAAAATTTATTTTACAAAGAAGGAAGCAAAAAATTGTTGAGAAATAAAGGTCCTTAAATAAAAAAATTAAACACTTTGAGAAGAATGAAAAGATATAAGAGCAGTAGTTGAAAGCTGTCGAGGAGAAGGAAAAATAATTTTAGAAGAGGTTAGAGAAGTGTGAGATGTTGCTAGGAATCACTCGAAACCCTGAATACCACAATAATCTCAATAGGTATGTTTATTATATCTTATATAAGTTATAAAGTGGTCAATTCAAGTTGTGAGTCGTGATCAAAGACTGTGAATGTTGTTCGCAGTCTGTGAATACAGATTACATCGTTCAATATGTGAAATTTTTTATCTCTATGTCAATATTTTTTTGTATAGAAAATTCCAGTTGAACATCTCCATGATGATGATGAACTCCATCATGATGGTGTTAAAGATGTTGCTGACCATGGAGACTTTGAAGATGATCAAGGTAATGAAGGGGTTGGCATCGTTACAGAAGGAATTCTTCAGCAAACTGGCCATTTATGTTTATTCTAATTTTTAAGACCGTGACCTTTGTTCACAGAATGTGAACTTTGTTCACACTATGTGAATATTTTTAGATTTTTATTTGTGAATTATTTTGTATATGTGTTAACTATTCTTTTACAAGAAGTTGAAGTTGATGCTCTCCATGATGGTGATGATCTTCATCATAATAATGTTGCTTGTCATGGACAGAAATTGGTTATAGTTGGTTTAGGGATTAACTTGACATATTTTAGGATAAGGATTAGTTTGCATTGGAACACAGGGAGAGTTTGGAACGTTTTGAGGCAACTTGTGAAAGACCTAGAAAATTTGTTTCTAATCTGTTTGGGGCATGCAAAAGCTTTTTGGAAAGGGAATTGCGAGACAAACAACTTTCACTGTGCAAGAGGATGTCGAAGGCCTTGTTGTACAGTTAACCGGCCAAATTCATTTGTTTTAGGGGTCAATTTTGATTTTTCCTATTTTTTCCAATTTTCAGGTCCCTGTTTCCAGTAGGATTTTTATTTGTTTTTGGTTTCCTTTGCGCTTTAGAAACATCTTATGTTATTCTTAACCTTGCAAGCGATAATATTATATCTTTCTCTCAATTTGAGATTTGGCTTTGCATTCCCTTGGATTAGGGTTATCAGTGTCAAACGAACTATAGGACGGTTTTGCGTCATTTTACCTTTTTAAGTCAAATAATTAAATTCCTGAACTGATAAGGGGTTTTGGAAATTAGCCATGGGTATATAAACTCGGTTGAAACCCTAAACCATCATATTTTGTAATGTGTCATCTTTGAGAGTTTTGAGAGAGTTTCGAGAGAGAGAGTTTTGAGAGCGAGAGTCGTCAGTTTTGGCGAGTTAAACTAGTGGTCATCGTAGAAAGGTAGTAGAATCAGTTCTGCCTTTATGTCCGTGAAGATAAGTCAGTTTGATTATAGGGTTCGGGTTTTGGGGGTTTTCTGATTTGCTTAGTTCGTCACTATTCTATTTGATTTCAGGATTCATACTAACTCACGACTTGGTATTATTTGGAATTATAGCAGATGGCATAGCAAAGGACGTGAATCAGGACGAGGAGTGAGTGTTTTGTCGATTGCGTGTTCGTCGGAGGATAGGTTAGTACCTCACTTTATTTCCTACATGTTGTGTGTTGTTTGTTGATTTTTTTTACTGCATATGTTCTGTTTTGGTAATTTGATGTCGTGAATGGCTGGAGGAACCCTAGATTGCTATTTAGGATGACCTTTGTATTGATTGATCTAATATTCATGAATTGCTATAATTGATTATTAAACTGAAAAATTTGGATACAATAACTGGACATACAGTTATAAATTGATTGGCTGAACGGAATTTTGTGATACATTAAATAATAAAACTAGACAGTGGATAAATGTCCTTAGGATAGCCTATAGAATAATCCATGACATGCCTAGGGATAGAGGTACCTCGTTGTGATAAAATTAAATGGTTAGAAGTGTCAATTTATATGTGATCGGCATTGGCCATACAGCGGCTTCGGCCATACAGAGGCTTCAACCATACAGGGCTTCAGCCATACATGTGATATCTCTATATAGCTACTTTAGGCAGAATCCGAAAAATTGAATTAAACTAGATAATGTGTGTTGTTTGATTATTTTGTGGTAATTGTGTCCTTAATCTGACATTCGCAAAGGCTGTTAAATAATTGGTTGATGATTAAATTGGTGATACTAAAGTGCACACGTAATTTGTATGTTGTCTGCCGCTGTTGTGCTTATGAATTACACAGAAAAATGCTAGGACCCGAATAGAACCTTAATATGATAATTATAGAAATTTCGAATTCAAACTAATATAGGAACCACCAATATTTAGGATCTCTGTTAGTACAGCCTGAATTGTTAAATACGATAAATGAATCATATATGCTTGTTGGCTAAATCAGATAAATTCATAACCTTGATGGTTGTAGCTTGTTTGGTGTGATCTTTGATATGGGGAGTTCTAGGGAACTCGTAGAGCCTTGCATTGTGTGCTCCGACATGTTAGAACCGAGTCTAGAGGCATTGTGTGTGACTATTTTGAACTTGAGTTGCTAACTAGACTTTGTAGTCAAATGTTGTACTTCTTTTCTCTTTCTACTTTGTCTGTTATTTGGAAATCCCTGAATAGGTATAGGTACTTCGATCGTATAGGAGATGGCTATCATACCTGGAGCATGAGCATGCATTTGACACCTGCACGCCTAATATTAGTTTATTTCATTTTATCTCAATTGTTCAAACGTTGTAGTTGCAGTAATATGTTAACCGCTGGATTTTGTAATGTAAACATTTTATTTGTTTAGGATATTGTACTAAATGATTGGATTGATAGATATTTTCTGGTTAATGGAATTCTTACTACCGATGATATTTTGAGACTTTTTTTGATATTGTGGCATTAGAAACTGTATTATTTCTGTAAAGGATCACATTTGCATTATGGCGCCAAACCTTCCATCCTATTTTACATCAATATGGGGGTTTGTCGTTACATTGCTAATAATAAACACGAACCTGAAGCTGTAGATGAAGGTCCTGCTGATGTGATAATGGATGTGGTGCAAGAAATTAACGAGAGTGAAACTCATGCAAGCAAGGAGATAGAGATTGACTCGATTGCAACACCTATTGTAACTGAGAAAAAGAAAGTTAAAAAAAGTTGGTGAAGTAAGCTGAAGAGAAAAAGAAGATTCTAATTGAGGTTGCAGAATCTGTAAGAAAGATGAAAAGAAACCAAAAGAAAAAGATAACATCAGTAAGTAAGAAGCAGAAAAGTGGGTGTGTGATAACCCGCCGGCAGAAGAAGATTTAAAAAGGAAAAGAGCAAGGTAACGATAAACAAGAAAATGATGGTGCAGATTAAAGCAATGAGGTAATGAAAGAAAAGATTGAGAAAAGAAAATATGGAGGAGGTGGAGAAAGGGGTGATGGTAGAAGAAATGAAGGAGGTGGGGGAGATGAGAGGGGGAAATAAAGGAGGTGAAGGAGAAGGGAGTGGGGGAAATAAAATAGGTGAAAGAGATAGGAGTGGGGAGATGAAAGAGGAAAGAGGGGAAAATGAAGGATGTGAAAAGGGAAAAGAGATTGAGTAAGGTCCATCAGATGAAGAGAAAATTGAAGAAGGTGAGGCAGTTGATGAAGTTAGGAACGAAGATTACATGGAAGAATATTTGAGCAAGGAGGAACTTCTTATGTTGAGTGTCAGTGTTGCACCTGCTGTACGCCATATGAATGAACCAGAATGGCAACTTGAGGTAGGAGCCTTCCTGCTTGATGATTTTGTAGGATTCCTCCCAAATCTTGAGAGAAAATTTCCGAAGAGAATAATGAATCGAGTAGAAGGGTTTATAGATTTTGTGAAACAACAGTAGAATATAGTGAGAGTAGTTCCTAGTTTCTGATTAATATTACATGATGTGAATATAATTAAAAATATGTGAATATAATTAAAAATATGTGAACTATAATCATAGTTGTGTAACTGCTAACCAATTTTGCTTACATGTTTTCATTTTGAGGCGATATGTGGACAATCATTTTATCGGCAGCAACATTTTAGACAAGAGCCTGCAACTAAATTATTGGTACGTTGGGACCAACATTGATGCTTTTACATTCTTGTTGAAAAAGGTATATGGAAAAATGAAGAAGAGGGATTCTGCTATCCTAAGTACATGGTTCTTTTTTCAATTGACGTACAAATGGAAGCAAGCATTAAATTCAGCTGGAGGAATCACGAATATTCAAGAGCAAACTAATTGGATAGATATTGTAAATGGCAACCGCCATGGGGATTTTAAATTCTCACCAGGGTGGGAACTTGATTATGTAAGTATAGTGTTAAGTCTAAAATTTCATTTAATTACATTTTCTATCATTTAAATATTAAATGTAGCTATCACCATTTCATGCAGGTGTATTTCTTATGTAATGTCTACGACATGCATTGGGTCCTATATGTGATACATCGCAAATTCCAAAGGGCTATATTGGTGGATCCTCATAGCGTAGGTAAAGGTTCTAGGTTGGCTAAACAACTCAAGTGTTTGTTGTTCATGCTCCCTTTTATTTAATCAGCTGCGAAGTATTATGACCATGTACAAGATCGACCAGCAAAGCCATAGAGAGTCCGTGTTGCCGCTAAGGAATCTATTCCTCTACATAGTGATTTGTAAGTTGTTATTTATACTAATTTTTTTTTGATAAAATAATTTCAATCTAACATGCTTAAGTTCCGTCTTTTACAGCCATTCTTGTGGTCTTTATGTGTGTGAAATGATAGAAGTCATTTATCTTAGACGCATTGCATGGTCTATTAACAAAAACAAGAAGTGGTCAAGATCATCCGAGAGTACATTGCAAGCTTTATGTTCAAAATTTTTACGGCAGAACCTCCAAGATTCCAAGCGTGATTGTTTTAAGCTTTATGCATAGTTTTACATTAGAAAAAATTACGGATATTTATATGCATTACTTTTGGATATGTAAGGATGATGTTGATGATTATGTTTTGTACACTTTAAGGATGTTTTTGGATTGGTTGTGCTACAAAATTAATTAGTATAAATGAATTATGATCTACGTTCCCAGTCTTTGATCAAACATCACAGTAGCTCCAACCAGGTAGTTGGAAGTCGATTGACGTCCCTGATTTTAATGATATTTGTATAAGGCCTATGGGCTTATTGTGATCAGAGGTCACAAACTTTGACCGTAAAACACAGGCTACGATCAATGTTCACAATGTCTCTATTGAGGTGGGGAGTCAGTGTAGGCAGACTACTCATCTCCAACAGCCTTTCTGTGACAAAAAATTCCACCTTAGTCGAAGTAGAAAAGTGACCTCATGCAAAAGTAGACAAGTAGGAGGATGAAGTGGTTTGCACTCAAATACATGTGTTACCAAAATATATGAAACGATATGATGATCCATATTTTTTCATGTTAAGTCATATGATGCTTCTTTTTGCCTTTATTGTATCGTATGAGCCATTTGAGCTTACTATGATCAGAGATCACAAACTCTGACCGTAAATCACATGCAGTGTTCACAGATTACAGCCTCTCTATCAAGGAAGGTAGTCAGACTAGGCACAACTACTCATCCTCAATAGTTTTTCCGTGATAAAAAATTCCACTTTGGTTAGAGTTGAAAAGTGATCTCATACCTTGATTGCTGAAAAACATGAGTAAATACACGAGTAAAAGGATGAAGTGGTTGCAATCAAATCCATGTGTTAGCAAAACATTTTGAAACGATATGACAATCCATATTTTTTCATGTTAAGTATAAATGAAAATAATAGTACATAATTCATCAAAATGAATAGCACACTGCGATATTTATTCACAAACTATGAACACCATACACAAATTATAGACACATATCACAGACTCAGACAGATATTGCTCACTTGTCTATCAACACTAGACACTATTAAAGAAAACTTGTAATATTTACCTGGCATACGCGACGACATGAAAACAAGATAATTGATCCGAATCCCAGTGACCACACGCACATGTTCTTTCCTCTACATTTACTATGCCCTGTCTTAATTCTACGTGTTTGACCAGCTAATTAGATGATTCTCGAATGGGGAACACATTGCATTTATCTACTATCTCATTCATTTTGTTGATTTTGGCAGACACTGCTACTATGATTGAAGTCCTTAACTTGTTTGCTGCTTCATGTCATGAGGAAAATCAATTTTGGCATATAAGTCTTATATATTCATGAGCCGCAGTTACGGGAAGACGACGAGCTGGTAAAAGTCCTTAACTTGTTGTTTTCCCCTCCCTCAGGTAACTAGAAATGTATATCATGTCTTTGAAATTGCTTTCTAATCTATTGTGTCTTTAAATTTGTTAATATCTTTGTCTAAAAGTTCAATCTAATCTATTGTGTCTTTAAATTTGTTAATATCTTTGTCTAAAAGTTCAAGTGATTGGTATTGATATTATTCTAGGAATAGATATCTTTTGCTATTCAGGATTGCAATATAAGAGAGTTAATATTTAAATACTGAAATCTTCTAGTAAATATCATTTTCTCTGGTTTCATGAACTTACAATAATGTTTATTGTCACAGATACATGGTGCATTCAATTTCTGGGACAAGGACAGTAAATAGAGACTTAAGGTGCTTCTATTTCATTCTATTGATTTATTTTGCATCACTTAAGCGTATTTACAAATCAGGGGTCATTAAGTGGGAACTCGAGGTCATCAAATTTTCCATTATTTACAACTTCTTGTTCGTTTCAAGCCATGTCAAGATGTGGTCAAACTATACCTTGCAGGAATGACACTATTATGAATGACAAGGATGAGGAATCCAAGATGGTTATGCCCGGTGACCGTATTAAGATGGTTGTTGAGCTTATTGTGTTAGTGGCTTGTGAGCAAGGTATGAGGTTTGCCCTTAGAGAATGAGGTAAGACTATTGGAGCTGGTGTTATTCAGTCTATCATTGAGTGAAAGTTGTAGAACCTTTACATCAAGGGGTGTGACAAAAAGTTGCATGGTGTTGAACTTTAAGTTTCTTTTGTTTATGCTATTAGTTTCACAATTGTAGGAACTTCTTGAATCCAATGTCATATATTTTGCAGTTTTGTTCTTATTTTTGAACTCAACTCACATCTAATCTAGTTGGATAATATTCAAGTTCATTATTCAATGTTCATTTCCATCCTGTTGTTGAACAATAATTGGTTGCCCTATATATTAATGAATTGAAACTGAAAACTATGATGCTTCAGGCAACACTTGATTGTGTGTTCTCAGGATACTGTGTTTGATGCTCTATCTGATTAGGTGTGTTGCTCTTTTGAGACTCAATTTTATGCTCTTGGTTTCACTATACCCTTCTATATGCAAGTTCTATACCCTTTTATATGCAAGTTCTATACCCTTTTAATGCAAGCTCTATACTCTGTGCTTTAAATTATAACCTCTGATTTCAAATATATTTTTTAAAATATATTTTTTTATATTCAAGTGGACATGTAATTTTGATTCGGTACTCTACCAGCTATTCTGTATCACCTTCATAATGTCAATATTTGTATAATGTCAATATTTGTATTGTCAAGATTATTAATGTGTTTTCATGCCTGTATTCACACTTTTTTTTTCTTGCTATCAGGTCAAATCCAACCTTGACCCCGTATTAACCTAAAATGTTATAGAGTTGGGTCCAGTCCGATTTTTAGCATCCAATTCGGGTTTCGGATCAAACGAGCCAGTTCAGGTTTGACCAAACCCTAGCCAGTGAACACCCCTACTATAGCGGGAGTAAACAAGTTTAGGGGAAAAAACTCGAAAACAAAAACAATTTCTCCAGTTTATATTGACTTCATCCGCCATGAATTGGATCCAGAACCCAATCCACGGTCGAATCTCTCCCAAAACATGGATCCATAAGCATGTTACAGGTTTACAGCTTCCTTTACAGCATAAGATCATGAGTGAACTTATTGAGAATCTGAAATGAGATTTGGGGCAATTTTTGGTGCATTGACGCTAAACTATATGTAACATCGATCTCACATTTAGATTGTCACAATGTAACTACTTTGGCATGTGAATAACACACCTCAAACCCTTGCCTTCTCTCATCAGACTGAAAGCTTTATTGATTTCTTCAAACGGCAGATTATGCGTAATAAACTCATCCACCATGACGTCCTGCAAAATATCAGGATTTTGAGCTTAAAAAAAAACTCTCCCCTTTGCATCAATAACAATACCACATTTATAAAGACATGAAAGCAATGTGGAAGAAACTGCAGATAAACAAGTAAAAACTTTTGTGGTTCAGCAGTTACCCCATCTAAGTACAAATTCACTATTTCAGGAAGGTCAGATTTAGGCTTGAATCCCCCAAGCATACATCCTTTCAATGTTCTTCCGCTCAGAAATAGTGCAAAGTGAGCTGCTATGTTAGGTTTCTCTTTTGGCACACCGAGTGTGACTGTCATGCCCGATCCCTATCGAAATAGAAATTTTTGTCTTTAGTAGTGTTGAGCTATGTTACTTATCCATACAAACCATGAGCTAATAGTGTTAAAAGAAATTACATCACAGCATGATTGCAATGCAGTAGTTATCGTATCAGTATCACCAATGCACTCGAATGCATAATCTGCCCCGCCACCAGTCATTTGCTTAATGACCTGAAACATTTTAAATCAGCAAAGTTATCATGATCAAATTTCATGATGGTATCAAATTTAAAACCAAACCAAGCATTCTCTGGAGCATGTAAAGAGTAGCAATTATCAAGCAATAGTTCACACATATGACCATTTTTTAACTCTGCAAGTAATGGTATCTAATTTGTTCAGAGATGGTAATGACTAAACATTGCAAGCATGGCTCATAACAGCTATTTTCATTTGACACCCTTATTCAACTGGAGACACAGGTTTCTAGCATATAGACAATTCAACAACAGTATACCTGGTGAACGGGTTCACTCAAGTTAAGCGGATTGATTACTTCAGTTACTCCAAATGCCTTAGCTGCACCCATCAGAGTAAATCCTTGTTACTATCTAAATGATATTCAAATGACCTGAAACAATAATTCTAATCTACCTTTCTCCAACTTTTCAGGATTAGTGTCCACACCAATGATTCTAGAAGCTCCTCTGGTATAGGCACCCCGAGCAACCTGATCAATAGGGGTAATAATAAAGATTAACCATTACAGAAGTAAGTGTTTATTTAGCAAAAGGTGTACCCTACAAAGACTAACTAATACTTACAGCGAGTCCAACAGTTCCAAGACCAAAAATCACAACAGTTGATCCATCTTTTACTTTAGCAACCTTCCAAGCTGCACCTAGACCTGAAAAATAAGCCTCAATTAAGAAATACACTCATAATGCTTGCTAAATTATATACATCCATCTGATTGTATAGTTATTGAATATCACTAATATATACCTCCAGCAACTCCACAACTGAGTGGGCATATTTTGTCGAGAGGGGCAGTTGGAGGGAGTTTGACAGCACATCCAGAGTGGACGACGGTGTACTCACTGAAACTAGAAACAGCACAGTAATGATAAACAGGCTTGCCTTTTATAGAGAAACGAGTGGTCTGATCACTGTGCATGAGGCCTCTTCTCTCCAGACCAAGAACTTGACAGATATTACTTTTAGAAGAATTGCAATGCTTGCAGGCCTTGCATTCTCCGATGAATACAGTGAGAACAGGATCTCCCTCTTTGAATTCAGTTATTCCTTCTCCGACACTCTCGACGATGCCGGCGGCTTCGTGGCCGAAAATCCTAGGGAAGATGGACTGATATTGCCAGGCGGTGAAATCGCTTCGACAGAGAGCGGTGGAGACGACTTTGATTCGAATCTCGAGAGGGTGAGGTGGACTCACTTCAACATCCTCTATGACCAAATCCTCTCCTGCTTTCCAAGCAACGGCGGCTTTGCATCTAATAACACCCGACGACGACATTCTTCTCTTCTTCTTCTCTAAGTCTGACTCGCACCACCGACATGTCTCCTCTTCATCTTCTTATGCTGTTTCTTGGCAGGGGTGGTAGGTAGGTTAGGTAAAAAGTCCATTTGGGCAGAATATTCCGGCTACTCAAATTTGCCCTACATTCAAACTCTCCGTAACAGCAATTCACTGCAACACCTAAATTTATTAGAGAACCGATTTTTTTTTTAATGTTACAGCAATTTACCTATAATAATAACAGTTGTAATTTCAACATAACACTTTATATAAAACTCATCCTCTAATACATTTTTTTTAATAAAATGATATAAAAATTTAAAAATTTTAAATAATTATTGTAATTAAATTTAACAAATAAAATATTTTTTTAATGTTTAATAACTAAAAATATAAAGAAAAAGATTGCATAAGCAATGATAATGAATATCATTTAATTTAAAAGTCATCATAATTATAAATAATTAATAGAAATAATTTGAAACATTAAAACTTAGATCATCCGAACGCTAGTATCTGAGGGAGCCCCTCATCTTACAAAAGAGACTCTATATGGTCTCTCCGCATTAGATTGCCTTCGAAGGAATGCAATTGACTACCTTTTATCGAAAGTTTGGATCAAAATCTTCGTTAATTTAAGCGTTATATTATTAGTAAGAGATTGAAAACTTCCAAACAAACTACAATCATAGACTTTTTCCATCATATTTGAATAAATTTTACTTTAAAAATATTTTAAATTATGAATTATGCATATTTTATTTAGTGTTTTTTTAAAAAAATTACTATAAATTGATAACCGCCAAGTGAGATCTACAACTTTCATATGACCGTTATATGCGAATAACAGTCATTCACTATAACAGCCAAAAAATTGTCAGACAAACAGTGCCGTTATAGAGGGGTTTGACTGTATAATAATAATAAAATAGTAAAAATTCTAAGAAATGGGCTTTTTAAAGTTTAAAATACAATTATAAGCTTGTTTTGAAAAACATACAAAAACAGACTTTTAAAAGTTTAGTTTTCACTTCATAGGCCAAGTTTCCCAAAATACTACTGAAACTTTACAATTCACAGATGTTGTGAATTATGCTCACAGTTTGTGAATTACACTCACAATTGTGAATGGCCTATGGAGTGAAAATCAAAGTTTAGTTTTGCAAACTTTTCAAAAGTGGCCTATAATTGTATAGTAAACTTTTTATAGCCTAGAAATCCAATGGACTCATAATAATAATAATAATAATAATTATTATTATTTTCCTGGAGCGTTAGAGCATCAGTAATAGAAGGGACAGTTTGTGTCTCAGTTTACTGTGCTGTCAGATATGTTATTATTTAAAAATTAAAAAAATAAAATTTTAAATATTAAAAAATATTAAAAGAAATATAAAAACAAGCTTCGCAGAGAAGAATGATTGATTTGTTAAAATTTGATTGGTTCATGGCAAACTGTCCCTCGTCCCAGTTCAGAGGGACGAGAAGAGAAAGAAACTCATGATATGATGGAAATAAAATATTTTTTAAAAGTTTTGTCAGAATTGGAACATAAATTGGGACGCTATTGTGGATGCCCTTATGCCAAATTATGAAGCGAGAATGGTTAAAGGTTACATAAAATTTATAGAAAACTTTATAAGTATTTTTTAATTTTTAAACTTTATTAGTAATTATTATATTATAATATATTTTTTTTAAAATTTTTTATTTTATTGTAATAACAATTATTTTAATATATTAATTTTTAATTTTTATTTTATTAATTTAATTCTAATAATAAAAAATGATGGAAAAAATAAATTAATTAATTAAACCGAGCAAGATATTAAATAATAACTATTAGAATTGCCTTGAATCACAAATATTTCAATTTAGGAAGGTTTTCCTATTTTGAGTTTGGATCTATTTCCTAATTGTTTGATTCCTTGTTTTGGAAAGATTTGGTTTTCCTAATTTGGTTGATTGTATTCCTTGGTTGGAAAGGAAACAAATTAGAAAAGTATATTTGATGATCACTATAAATAGGGTTGTCTCATGAAGAAGAAAGCTCCCATCCCTTTGGGGGTGGTGATCGTCGTATTGGAATCATCATCGTATTGGAATCCCATCCATTTTGGGGGTGATGATCGATGGATTAGGGTCATGCCTAGTGGGGGTAATGATCATTGGATTGGGGTCATGCCTAGTGGGGGTAATGATCATTGGGGTTGGGGTCCTGCCATTAAGAAGATTTCGTATTGGGGTTATCTCGCCATTAATGAGATTTTGATTTGGGGTTGTCTCGCCATGGTGGAGTTGTTCGCCTAAAAGAGATTCGGGTTGAGAAAGAAAGCAATTTTGTGTAGAGGGAGAGTGTTGTCTGAATGACTTGTAATTCTTATTTCTCATAGTAAAGTTATTATCTTTCCGTGGATTAGGCAATTTGTCGAACCACGTTAAATATTGTGTTTGTGTTTGGGCTGATTGTTTTGGTTGAATCGAATTAGGAATTAGGAAGAAATTTGGATAGAACCGAAAATTTCCTAACAAATTGGTATCTGAGCTTTGGTGGAGGTTTGTTTGAAGATCAAGTTTGAAGTGGACACCTCGATTGGAATTAGTATCCATGATGTAGATCGGTGAGATAAATTTAGTGAATATTTTGATCAGTAGAATTTTCTGGACAACTTGGAAGAATTGAAGATTTCTCCTGAACCGACCGTTGGATGACGCTAAAATGTTATTCCAATATTCTACACATACATGTCTAACTTTTGCCTATTCGAATTTTGGATTAAAGACTGGAATAAAGAGATATGACATCAACAATTGGGTTCATGGGTTTCACGGATCTGTCCTGTGCTGACAGATTAAAAAAGGCATATCTCTTTGATGAACCGTTGGATTAGGCTAAATTTTGGATATGTTGTAAAAGATACATGAAGGATAAACTTGAACGGTGGGGATGGATTTTGGAGATTTCTAGAAGGAGCGATGTTAACATAATATGATTGTTGCGTATTGGAAGCATGGTAAAGTATGAGATTGAGATCAAGAGCTGAAAACATTTGGATTTGGTAATTGGTAGTTTCTCATTCGAGGTGGAGAAATATTTTGGATTTTATAGAGAATGAATTGAATAATTGGGACAAAATTTGTTTGGTAGTGATCAAAGGAAAAAGATTCAAAAATTTGAGGTGATTCAAGTCAAGGTGGAGATTTGTTAGGATTGCCTTAAATCACAAAGATTTCCTTTTAGGAAGGTTTTCCTATTTTGAGTTTGGATCTATTTCCTAATTGGTTGATTCCTTATTTTGGAAAGATTTGGTTTTTCTAATTTGGTTGATTGTATTCCTTAGTTGGAAAGGAAACAAATTAGAAAAGTATATTTGATGATCACTATAAATAGGGTTGTCTCATGAAGAAGAAAGCATCTCATCCCTTTGGGGGTGGTGATAATCGTATTGGAATCTCATCCCTTTGGGGGTGGTGATCGATGGATTAGGGTCATGCCTAGTGGGAGTAATGATTATTGGATTAGGGTCATGCCTAGTGGGGGTAGTAATCATTGGGGTTGGGGTCTCGCCATTAAGAAGATTTCGTATTGGGGTTGTCTCGCCATTAATGAGATTTTGATTTGGGCTTGTCTTGCCATGGTGAAGTTGTTCGCCTAAAAGAGATTCTGGTTGAGAAAGAAAGCAATTTTGTGTGAAGGGAGAGTGTTGACTAAATGACTTGTAATTCTTATTTCTCATAGTAAAGTTGTTATCTTTCCGTGAATTAGGCAATTTGCCGAACCACGTTAAATATTATGTTTGTGTTTGGGCTGTGTAACGGCAAACCCCCACCCTGGTAGAAACATGGTTAGGAGTCTGACGCCACACAACAAGTGCAGAAACATTACAGTCAAAATATTCAAAATCCCAAAGTTTTAATAGCCCATTAAAACAGTCATATAGTCCAAAAATCTCAAGAAACATAATAATACTAATGTCCAGCAAAATCAAATACAAATCCAGTGATAAAAGTCCCAAATACAGTCCATAAACCAATGTACGAAAAATAACATAGTAGAAATAGAAATGAAATGCTAATGATGTATGCCGTGATCCGTATATGAGACACCGCCTAATCAATCGGAGTACCTACACTCAACCTGGGATTTTATCCCCAGATTACGAAATAGAAAGAGATAAAGGAAACGTTAGACTATGAATTAGTCTAAGTTAGCGCTCACGTTAAAACCTACAATAAAGAGTGACCTAGACTCGGCTCTAATCATGGGAGCACACAATGCAAGACTCTACAGACTCCCTAGAGTCTACTATATCAGTAAACACACCAATCAACCTATCAATCAATAGTTTATTGATTATCTTCTTTTAATTAGAACTCAATCTTCCATTTCTATATGTTTCTACACGTCCAATTATCAACTAAAAATAGGCTCATAAAGTTCACGGTTTAAGGTCCTATTAATTTATAGGGCACTAGGATTACGTCTTCGGGGGTTCCAATTATAGTTACAAATGACTGAATAATCAACCAGTTTGTGATCACTAATTAAGTCCGATTCAAACATCAATCACAGTTATTTACCGTCCGTTAACAGTTCATTAACACAGTCCAGCAACCAGAAACAGAATCTTCATTAATTTACAGTTTAGCCATTTAATTACCTGAATTATGCCCAAAGCAGCTAATAGCGGAAAATGGGATTACAGTAGTTGTAACAGTATGGCCGAAGCCCAGTAAACAGTATCAGTATAGTAGTTTCAACTACAATCAGTATAGGCACTTCAAGCCAATTATTTCTGTAGCGAGGACCCTGTATCCCTAGGCATGCCATATATTGTACTAGTAGACTGTCTAAGGGCAAAACTCATAGTTCCGTTTGTTTACTATTTTGGCCAAATTACTCCAGAATATCAGTTTCAGTGTATGAGCATTACAAATTCAGAGTACAGTTGAAGTTTTATTTTTTTTCTTTCAATTTATTATCCTTAACAGACAATTTATCGTATTTTATTATCATCGTTAAATAGGACAGTTTGGGAGACAGTTTCACAATACATCCATTCACGACACATGCATATAACAAACAACATACATCACACATCGTATCAGACCAAAAACGAACTACTAACCTAACATACAGAGCAGACAATCCGAGCAGAATTCGATCTACGATGCTGCTTGATCAGCCTCTCTGTCCAGTGCTCCTACAGATCGTTATACAAATATATGAATACTACCGCAGCGAAACAAAAATCGTCCCGGACACCGGTTTGACAGACCAGAACCAACCTGATCAAAACCCCATTACATCCTAAATTCGAACCCTAGACATCTTACCGTGATTCACACCACTAATTCTGACTACCCTCTCGAACTCAAAATCTGAAATGCTCAGAATCCCTAGACCACCTGAACCTGTTAGATAGAACCCACTTAAGATCAGAGTATAACATATTCCAGTCAGTAGAACCTAGAATGGAACGAAGGAAAACTTACCGAGAATCGCTTGATTTCAAGTAGAGAGTTCTAATACTCTAAACCGGACAGCGAACGAAACCTGAATGTTTACCCGAAGTCAGTACAAAATAACTCGATAAGACAGACTAACCGAAACAAAAACGGGATGGAAAACTTACCAAGAACACGTCAGAGCCCTAAGGCGGAACACCACACCGATCTTCACACAGAAAACCTCTTTGCCTCTCAACTTACGTGATTAATGAATAAAACTGAAACCCTAATGTTAAACACGCACTTATAACATGTCATATAACCAACTAACCCCCTTTAACACTAGAAAATTGTAACATAACCCACTGACTCAGGAAAATTGCAAATTTTAACCAGAACTCTAGACAATTTCCAAATAAACCCCTAAATTATGACACAAACTACTAAGCCCGAAAACGGTCTGTTACAGGCTGATTGTTTTGGTTGAATCGAATTAGGAACTAGGAAGAAATTCGGATAGAACCATACATTTCCTAACAATAATTAAGAGGAGGAGATGTCACGCATGAAACCATACAGTGCTTGTGAAACCACACGATATTTATTATGACCGACAATTCAAATAAATTATCAAATACGACTTGAATCTTCCATTAGAGCACTGTGTGTCCATACAATGTCATTTTTTTATTAGATTCACTACTAGATTCACTACACATACCTGCTTTACTCAATTTGAAACCTAATAGACGTCCACCAACACATAATTAAAAGTTTTACCTATGAAAAAGTAGAGATTTGTTATTCTATTTATAGCAATATATCTACATTCTAAATGATAATCCTAATTGAAGAAGGAAATCAAATTATAATAGAAATAAATAATAAAATTAAATTAAAATTTGGAGAGAATAAGAAAATTAAATATAAATAATAAAATTATAATATAATAATATAATAATGATAGAGTAAAATATAAATATAAAAAAATGAAGTAAAAATAATAAGATATAAAATAAATAAAATAAAATAAAAAGTCAAAAGTAAATAAAAGATAAATATAATCTAATTTAAATATTTAAATTAAAATTATGTAAAAGGATATTTTTGAAAAAAAATGTGGTACTAAAAAATTGTTACGTGAGAAATAGCAATAAATAGTAATGCCCAAAATAAAATTTTAATAAATTTTTTATCATAAAATTATAATTTAAATATTTAACAAATAACTAATAATGCATATTATATGTCTTTATTAGACTTTAAAATGTATTTATTTATTAATAAATAATGGTAAAGATAATAATTAATTTAGTTGGTAATGTGTAGCTGGTAAGCTATAGTAAGTAATCTATTTATATAATAATCGTTATATTTCCCGTTCAATTTTCCCTCATCCAATGAATATTTTATAAGTGGTGAATTGTAGATTGATATGTAATTATAAAATATTGAATAAAATGCATATATTTATTAATGTATTGAAAATATTTATTTCCTTTTTAGTATCATTGATATTTCTTTCAAGATCTAAAATATAATTTTAAAATATTTTTTAATGATTTTAAAATATTAACAATCTCTGTATATGAAGAGCTAATTGCTTTAACTTCTTTATTTTTTCCATCCTTTTCATTTCTCTATGTGTATTTCTGAACCTCACATATAAGCACTGTTTTTTCTATTAAGTAGCATATTTTCACTCATTTAAATGTTGATATTTAAATCACTGATAAAAAAAAAAATACAGGTCTGTTTCCATGCATGGATGCCGAGAAATGGTATCATTCTTGACAGTTTTCAGGTATGAAACTCAGAAAATCGCTGAAAAATGTAAAATTGGGAATTTCAATCCTAACTCGTAAATTTGCAGTCCTATACCATATAATTGACTCCAAATATTATCCAATATCCATATTGATGTTACCATGAACTCTAAAACCATATGTTCAAGACTCCTACACCCTTACGCCATAATATTAACGCTACCATGCTCAAAAATGAAAAAACTTTTAAAACATATCTTTGAGTTGTGATGGAAGACGTATTTTAAAAAATATAGTGGTGAGATATAT
The DNA here is from genome assembly GCA_031304145.1 of Cardiospermum halicacabum. Lineage (NCBI taxonomy): Eukaryota > Viridiplantae > Streptophyta > Magnoliopsida > Sapindales > Sapindaceae > Cardiospermum > Cardiospermum halicacabum. The sequence continues at coordinate 24,023,106 of CM062393.1, read as the reverse complement.
GTAGACATGCTTATGGATTGTTAAGGGATAAATAATGTTGAATTTAATGTTCCAAGAATGTGTGTAATTAAGATGGTAAGAGTTAGAGTTTCAATACAATTGAGAATTATTTTTTCTATTGTATGAGACCATTAACAAATTTGTTGGGGCCTTTATCAAATATGGTGGGGTTAATATTTGAATATTATTTCTGAATTAAAAAATTTAAATTGAAGGGCATAATAGCCCTTACACATCTTTAAAATAAATAAATAAATTTTAAATTGATTTTTTAATTGTGAGGTGTATTATGGTAGTCTTGATTCATTGGGTGCAAATTATTTTTTAAATTGTTTAATTTTTCAGAAATTTAATTTTTGGTTTAATAATATAATGAATTTAATTGGTTGGTCCAATACTGCAGAAAGCCCTTTATATAATTATTAATTATCATTTATATAATATAATTATAGTTTTTTTAAACAAGTAAATGATTATAGTTTATATTTGTAAAATAATAATAAAAAAATTAAATATTATAAAATAGTTTAAATAAATTAATATAAAAATATATAGAAAATTAAAATAAATAAATAAAATATTTATATATTTTTAATCTATTAATATTTATTATTTATTATTATAATAAATTGTAAATCTAACATAAATTTGATATTTTAAAAAAATCTTAATAAATAGGGTGGTAGAAACAAAAATTTGTGGGTGAGAAAATCATTAATAAAATGAGTTTTGATGAGCTTATGCCCACACCTATACGGGCACAGATAAAGCCCATGCAGGTCCATAAACGCTGGGCTGGGTAGCCCGTTTCAAGTGAAACGAAAATGTCTCAGAATTTTGTACCGTTCCATTTTAAGAATGGAGTTTACGAAAAGCGAGCGTGAGTGCACGCGAACCAGGGTTGGCCTGATTTGAAGTGATCGATGGCAACTGGAGAAGAGGACACCATAGAGCAACAGGCGGCGGCGCGTAGAGAAAGGCTTAAGGCGCTCAAAGCTGCTCAGCAGCTCCTGAATACTCCCGACGATGCCGACGCCGACGTCGACGACGACGATGACACTCGACAATCGTGAGTTTATGCTAAACACATGTTTGAAATACTTCTCGAGCGATTGAATATATATATATATATATATATATATATATATTTCTATTAACTAATGAGAAGCTTTGTTACATTAGGTTTAATTTTAACTTGTCCGATTGCTATTTGCAGTAATCAGAACATGAAATTTCGAAATTATGTACCACAAGACAAGCAACTTCAAGAAGGCAAACTTGCTCCTCCAGTCCTACCAAAGTTCGAAGATCCTGCAGCCGCAGTACCTCCACCATCTGAAAAGAAAGAGGTTTATAATTTTATTTTATTTTATTTTTTCTTTACACTTCCATTGTTGTTTTTATCTTTGTTTTCTGAGTTTTTGGTTTGATTTGAGTGATGTTTAGGATCCGTTTCTGAATATTGCTCCAAAGAAACCGAACTGGGACCTTCGTAGGGATGTGCAAAAGAAGCTGGATAAGCTCGAAAGGCGCACCCAGAAAGCAATACACAAGATTGTTGGTGAGTTGTTACTGCTTTATTTCTACAAATTCCAACTTCTGTTCTTTTGTCTACTTTGTTCATAAAATTATAAGTATCGTACTGATTTCCATTAAGATCTGTCTGATGAGGATGACTGTATTTTCCGGGTGTAATGTATGTTTAACTCAAAATCCTTATTTTTCATTATATCTGGGTTAATGACCATATTCTAGCTGACCATCATTCAGTATGCCTTACTATTGTTAAGTTGTGAGTGTCTACTCCTTCTCAGCCTCGCTAGAGATGTTAATTAGTCATGGTTACCTTGCAATATTATCAATCCTTGCTCTTGCTCTTGGTTGGCTCTTAGTTCAAGTAGAGAAAATTAAAAACCGCCTTTTCCTGCATGCATCTATGTTGGATATCTTGAATTCGCTACTCTGCAATATGATTTATGTGAACAGATATTCAACTATGTGTGAATTTGATGTTTTCTTTGAAACGTCCTGGTTGATTTTTAGGTTTTAGCATAAGTTCCTCCAGAATATTTGCTTGTATGAATCCCTTTCTTATTTGATAGCATCTTCATTATGCTGGCCCAGTTCTTCTGGTATAATGTATTGGCTGTTTTATTGTGCATAGGGACTATTGACGCACTATATCCCATGATGGTAGGACTGATTATGTACGAATTAACGTCTTCTGAAATTGGTTTGAATTCTGTTCGTTTCAGAGGAAAAAGAGAAGCAAAAGCAGCTGACTGAGGCTGAAGAAGATGAAACAAATGGTGTGGAAGTTTAGAATTCAACTGAAGATCTGCTAAGCCATTTTTGTCGTCAACAACTTTATCTGTTGATAAAACTTGCAGTGTACTTGTGGAGAGATGGCACCTAGTCTGTCTTGGGCTTTCTATAATGAAGAAAAATACCATCTCCAATGTAAATGGATTATGAGATCTAGTTCTGCAGATGTATTCACACATTTTAACCTACTGTTTAGATGTGTACTGAAATTGTATTTTCAAACTCCCTTATTTTTAACCATAACAATTCATTATACACACTTTTTGAATCCATTTTTGCTGCTTATCAAATTATCAAAGCAATTTGATATGAATGTGAGCAAGATAATGTCAATTCATATTACCCAGAAGCCAGCAAGTTGTGTTTCTAGTCTCATTTATGTATATTTCTCTCTTCTGATGACTGGAAGCAAGAATTTATTTGATAAAATAAAATAAGCAACTGTTTTAACAACATAAATGAAAATTGAAGTTCAAAGGAAAACTGTTTTAACAACATAAATGAAAATTGAAGTTCAAAGGAAAAGCGAAACGAATACACATTTTTTCTATGGATTTAGCAAAGAAAACCACTACTTTGCTGGAAGCAGCCAATTTACACACATTGTGGAACTTGTACCACAATCTATCACAAAGATGATAAGTTATATAACTCACATGCATCCTTCGACCAGAGAATTGATAAAAGTGATATACATTAGTAAGAAATAGAATAAAAAAAAATGGCACACAATTTTAAGAATAGCCATCTGGTCTGTGGCTGCCTGGACACAGTGTGCTTGAGATTGCCCCCTTTATATCTGTAACTTGGAATTTTATCATGTACAACTATCTTCTATCAGCATTGAGTTGATTTGAGGATGTTTGTCCTTTGCTCGTATTCTCCTCGTTCCAAGAGGTGTCTACAGTCGGAAGTTGAAATTCATCCGGTTTTAAGGCTAATGCAAAATCAGGCAAAGTGGGTGCCGTCTCCATGATTCTGTTGTTTACATTTCAAACACCACACAGCAATGTTATTTTGACATTAAAGATATTGCTTACAGTCATTGCAACTACTATTTCTTATGATACTTACTTTTCATGAGAATATAGATCTCGATTTATCCGCACCTTGCTTGAAGTATCTTTCGGTATCTTCTCTGAAAGATACTTCATGGTTCCCCAAAGCGGTGGATTTCTGTATTAAACCCATAATGTTAGTAGGTAAATTACCACTGTACGTACATATTGGCAGGAAAATATGGCATTCTAAGAATCTAAGAAAGAAGCAAATGATGCAAATAAATGGCAAAGAGAAGTTGGGACTTTTTAACTGGATCATGCAAAGAAGTGTTACATTGGTAACAATTTGATGATGTCTAGCTCAATCAATTCTGTGACAAATGACAATCTAGTGAATTCCATATAATTTGATATCCTAAAGTAGCAAAGGTAACTAACTATGTAAGACAAGAAGATTGACTTCTTTGAGTCAAATGATAGATTCATGATCTCGGGCAGGGATAGATGTAAATTGAGCAATAGTCAATGGCTAATTAAATATTGGCTGCAACTCAGTAAGGCCAAAATATGGAAGTTAAAAGAAGGTATTCATAAGTTCCTATATGGCAGAATATAGACACACGCAACAAAATTCTAGATGAAAAGAGAGAGAAGAGCTGAAAGAGAGTCACGCATAACGGTCCTGCTTGCAGCGATCAAACCTTAAACAACAGGCACGGGGTGACCACAGCATAGGTTCTGTAAAAAATCTGGACACAGAAGACGCGGTAAAATTCATGGTAAGCCTGCTGACAGAATGCCCAACAAGCTTTGATTACCAGTAGATGAACAAAACCAGAAATGTTTGGGGATGTAAAAAGTTCTGAACCAACCCCAACAAACTGAGAGTTAGTTGACAAGTGCCAGAATTCATCTCTCAAAACAATCTGAAGATGCCAGTGGTAGGGACTGACAGACCAGAAATACATGCCTTAATAGCTAAAAAAAAAACAAAGACAATCACATCTTAGATAGCTCATACAATGGCAATCCGAGTGTCTTCAAAATTGGAAACCAGGGAGGGAATATCACTATAAAAATCTTAAGTGGTACTACACTATGAAATTTTGAAGTGATAGGGTCTGCAAGAGTTTGTGAACAAACTTGGGGAAAAAAATTTAGACTACTACTGTGTTTTTCAAGATTCGGATTCGGATTCCGATTCAGATTCAAGGAGGATGATTGACATTCCCTAACAACTGTGGACTACTTTCTAGAATTGAGAAAATTCCTATTAGTTGAACTGGTCATGAATGTTATTATAGCAGTAAAATGAAGAGACATAAAGATCTGTCATCTACTCATGGCATATTAATAAGTTGTCTTTAAAAATCATGACAAGTTATATCTCTCAATCAGTCATTCAATAGAATCTAAGAATTTGCTTCAATGAGAGATTAGTCAATTACCTAAAAGCAATCATATCCAGTGGAAATTATTAGTTATCTAGCTAATGTCTTAAAAATAAAATAGATAGGCAGACTGAAATATTTTCAGGGTAATTTTGATAGCTAGGCCAAATAAGGACATATTTTCTCTCCCAAAACTGAGGTACAACTTGAATACTCTGATAGAAACTGGACTGTTGGACAGCAAACCTAGTGATACTCCTGTGGATCAGACACCAGAGTTTGATAGAGAAGGAGTTCCTATGATAAAGGAAACTTCAATAACTAGTAGAAAACTTAGACAATGTTTGGTTTCACGTCTAATCTCTAATTGGCACTCACTTTTCAGCATTTTATACATCATTTCACTCAAGATTTAAGGCATTTGCTGAAAAAAGTCTAATTTACAAGAAGAAGCAAACCACTTAATCTGTTCCGCAAATCATAACAGGTCAGACAGTATGATGCAATTAGTAATTTAAATGGAAACAACACAGGTAATGAGCGTGAAACCTGTAGCTGTTTTGTATTACTAAGAGGTACTGATAAGTGCTAAGGCTTTGAGAGTTTAGCACACCCCTAAAGCATCAGGCTCAAATGAAAATTCAGTATTCTCCTCCCTCGTCATGGGTCAAACTAGCTTATATATTCTAAAAGATGGGACATGACTAAATTAGCTACAGAAAACTGAAAGCAAGGACTTAAAAAAGACAACACAACGGTAAGACTCTGGCTGGATCACGCACCAACAACATTACAAACTCTTTGCATAGGATCCCACACCAGTTATCCCTGAACATAGTTAGTCACTTTTCATCTTTCTAGTAAAGACTCTGTCTGGCATAGGATCACACCCCAACATTACAGACTCTTTGCATAGGATCACACACTAGATACCCCTGAATACACTAATTAACTTTTCTTCTCTTTAGTTCTCTCTCCTCACGTGAATTTTGACCATTGGTTTATCTCCAGCCACACCACATCCTAGTCACTCATGCAACTACAAAAATCAATAGACTGAAACTAACGTGAAGAAACGACATTTTCTTTAACAAAAGAGAAGAAATAGGCTAAGAAGTATTTGCTGATGCAGATTGAACAGGGTGATTTCATAACACAAGAGCAGGCACTTTTAAAGAAGAAAAAAAAGTTTCTGCTTAGGTGTTTTCCAGGAGTGGAGATTCAACTATTTCCAGTTAGGGATGCCTTCTATAGTTATTAACTAACTTAACCTCAGAGGACGGAGACAAAATTAAGAGTCTCCTCAAAATGTTAATGTAACGTTTTTGAGTCGTATTCTTGTATATCATGAGTTTTAATATAAAATGTTATGTGGAGAAAAATAAAAGAGATAAGGATCTGTAGTTAATACCTTGACAAAGGGGAAGCCCCATTAAATGCCTCACATGCCTTTTTACTTTCCTTGAAATATTCATCTGCAGCTTGCAAAGCAGCCACAGCCATCCCATGAAATTTCTCTGTATTGCCCTCATCAAGGATCAAACCATGATAATAATAGGCTGCAGCCTGAGTTACACAGAAGAACACATATTTAAACTACAAATAGTAATGAAGATTCTGTCATTACTTATTAAAGGAGAGCATAATTATAAGTTTCAGCCTAATGGTACAGAATTCACTTTCTGTTTGTTTCCTCATTCACCTCCCAATCATAAAATTACATTCATTGCTCACAGTTTCTAACACCCTCAGATTAAGTTATACAGTGAGTTCAAGAATCAACACCGTTCATCATTGTCGGATCCATTGATCAGCCAAACAAATGTTTACAGATTTTAAAAAGCAAAAAAGAAAAATGCAAGTGAGAAATAAAAAGTAAAAATCATCTAGTGCATGCATTCAACCTCATTATGTTCTGCAAAACATACAACCTAACATAAGCAGCTGGTAAAGCTTCAAATGAGTGGCCATCAAATTCTTGCAATACAAAATTTGAAATAAGGCAAAATTGAGGACATTTCTGCATTAATTCAATAGCTGCTATTTAAAAAAGGCAACCATTTAAGATTTGACAAACCATATGTTCTACCCATCATTTATCAGCAGCCAAATCACAAAAACAGCAACCATTAGTGGATATATGGGGCAAGTTCAGTATCATTAGAGCATCTTTAACAATACTCCTAAAATATGTTAGACACAAAAAGCTCAAGAAACCTAATTTAGCTTGCCATTGGTTATTAAGTCACTCCAACCTTACTGTCCTTTTAAGCGAAGTATTCTTGGTAAGTATTCTTATTAAAGTAGCATAACCGAGAGAAAGAAAGATAGGGATTGCCTTTATTTCATCTAAACATTTATATAAAATAATGGGAGAGAGAATTTGAACAGGAATTGCTAACCACTCCTTTTCATTTATACATTAAAATAATAGAACAAGTGATATACCACTGGAAAAAGGTAGTGGGGTACATAAAAAGTGACACAACTAGCAATTTCAGCTAAGAACAAATTAGCTAGCATGGTGGGAGATAATATCAAATCATTAATGATATTGGAAAACCCCTCAAATTTCATACATAAGAACCCGCCAGAATTCAGTTCGCCATCTAATACTGTTAATTTACCTAAGCAATGAGTAGCAACCGATAAGAATTATACATTTCATGCATTCACGTGAATAATTTATTTCTTAATTTCCCAGCATCGATGCAAATTTGTGAAGGCTCAAAAATATTAATTAGAATACATTCAGAGGAGGAGGTGACAAGAAATGGCTGAGTGCTGTGGTTACAAAGAGATAAACAGAGACAGAAGGAATATGCGCACCTTTGATTCGACATATTTCCACTTCACGAAGAGACGATGTTTTTCACCCCAACCGTTTGATAATGGAAGGTTCATGATATTGTCTTGAGCCTAAAATTAAGCCAATCAAAGAAGCATGACCATAAGATTCTTCAGTTGGATATTAACTCAAACATGTGCAGAATATACAAGCATTTCATGCGCACAATTATTCTCCACTTGAAATTAACATCAACTAGAGAAACTTATATATATTTTAGAATTTTGAAACTGAGAGAATTATGATAACAGTAACTGAACAGAAACTTGTAGCGCACAACCAGAGATAATATGAACTGCTATCAACTTAAGACTGATATTATCAACTTTTTGCCACTAATTAATGCCTAGACCTTTTCTTCTCTCACTAACAGCTGTTCATCAAATTTAATGTGTCCAAGAAGAAGAGCTTTTGTCTTATTTTTATCTAGCTACCCAGTACCGACATTGCTGCACAAATGCAACAAAGTATATTCATGGCCTCGATCCTACAAGTATAATTGCAGCTACAATTTACAAATGCAACAAACCCAATTGCAGCAGAAAAGAAGCAAGTAGTTAAAAAAAACAACCAGAAAAAGGTTGGCAAACTGAATTCTGAATCCTACAAGATAAAAGTATCTAACCCATAAACACACATTTAGCCTACTTCCATATAACTCTATGAACATAAAGATCTGCTTCTGCAACTTTCAACAGATTTATAAGGCAACATGTGAACAGAAAATAATATTCTTTCACTGATACTCTCTCTTCTTTCTTATATCATTTCACTTCTTATAAGTCTTTTTTGTGCAAGTATGCATGCATTTTTTCTATGTTTTACCACAAACAGGCACAATAATTGAATTGTCTAAATGCTCAAATTCACATGCAAAACCAAAAGATAATTTAAACAATAAATGAAGACGGTAAACAGCTACTATATCTGACCTCCACAGATTTTGCCATATGGTATATAATGGTCAAACCATTGATCAATAAACAACAAATCAATACTATACTAAGAATTATAATATAAATCATTGGGTTTAATTCTCAAGTGAAATAGCAAAAATAACCGTGAAAATTGAAGGGGGAGAAAACCTGCTGCCAGTACTTCACCATCTCACACGCAAGTCTTCGCTTCACAGCTAGAGTCGCTTTGGTACTATCAATTGCCATCCCAAGTTGAATGTCAACGCCCTACATCAGAAACAGAGAGAGAATGAAACTAGACAAATAAAATGACTACAGTACTCATGTCCATTTCAAATTCATTGTCTTATTTAAATTAAGAAGGAACCAACAATTGTGTATAATGGCAACAAAGATATACATAAATAATGAAAAATGACAATAATTGGCAGCCAAATCATAGTCTAGAAAATTGAGTGACGGCATTTATTGATATTGATACTGATACTATGTCGACAATAGATTTTAAACTCAAAACCAACAATTACTTCTAATTATAGCACAAAATCTAACAGGACAACAAGTTCTTTTACTACCAAGCAGCATGGTAAACTAGCAATGGTGAATAATCAACAGTTAAGATATGATCACTGTTTCTTATAAAATATATACTTATATTCTCCAAGCTTCAATGACTAAGTACTTAAAATATACAAATTTCTTTCTTTTTCTTTGTCCAGAAAACACCAATAAATGTTTTTGCAAAGTTACATAAATGAAATCCTTGTTTAAAAATAATAGAAATCAAATAAAAGAAATTTTCAAAAAAAAAAAACAAAAACAAAAGCTTAAAACCAAAATTTTAAAATAACAACAATAATAATAAAAATACAAAAAACTAGTACCTGACCTAGTGCTTGCAAACATAAAGCTCTCAGAACTCCTTCTGCTAGATCCACTGGTAAGGCTCTCCTACAAACCATGAGTAGATGTCAGAGAAGAACAAATTGAGAAACCTTAAAAATACAAGCAAATGTTCTCATATATAAACCTTTGTTCAGAAGGTAACTGTGGCAGCACATGGCGAACAGCACAGTCCAAGTAGCCTGCTGCTTTCAAGAAAATATCAACAGAAGCTCGCCTGCTTTCTGTGACACAATAAACAAAATGACATCTTTGCAGAACGAACAACAACTCTTAGACAAAGCAAGCCTTTTGAGCATTTCGTAACCAAATTATAAACATGTAATAGCTACCTAAACAAGATATATCTCTAATTTGTCAAAGTTGATGGGAAGATTAAAGAGAAGATGGAAAGTAAGCAAGACAGATCCCTCAATCCTCTATGCAGCATTTCATAGGAAGGTAATGCACTCAATTGTTTACAGGAGACAATCATGAGAAGGGTCAGTATGAAAGAAGGAAATGTATAACTAGATGAACTTATCCTATCATATTGTGGTGGTAGATTCCTTCTCTGTACACTGACTGAAACAATATGCAAGAGTAGGGAGTGCTTCCCACATCATTCCTCACATTTTCTTACAATCATCCATTTTTTATGAAATCATACAACACAGCAGAGCTGTGTCAGATATTTACCATATATACAGCAACCAGGACAAGGTTGACCACAAGTAATTACTAGGTCAATCTTTTAAAAGAAAGGACAAAATCTATTTACTAAAGATCGAGAGTAACTTCAGCCGGATTTTTGCAACTTACATCTCTACTGCTTATGGGGAAAGTGTTCAAGCAAAATCACGAGCAGCACAAAACTTTATAACGCATACCTTCAGTTACTTTTGGTTGATAACCATCAGCAGAAGTTCTTGGAAGAAGTAATAGGTTGGCCTGCGATAGCGATAAAGTTGCCATCAAGTGCAACACTGACAATACTTCATACCATGCATTAGAAATGGCTGTTTCCTGGAAAGTAGAGATCACAATCAGACAACAGATACAGAGGAAAGCCATTTGTAACTGCTAAATAGACTAGTTTCTGCAATCAAACCTCTGCTTCATCCTCCTGATTTATCCAAACAAATTGTACTTTGTGTTGTAGGTGGCTTCCTGCATGATAAAGAAGGTAAATAAGAAACACTAAGAATATTTGCAGCTGTTGCCACCACTGTAACAAAGAAGTAATTGTCTACCATCTTTTACAAGTCCAAGAAGTACAGGCAAGTAATCTTCAAGAGCCTGATGTAGATCAGCCAATGTCGAACCTCCTACACAGTATAATTTCACTTAACAAGTATTTTCATTAAACAAACACCCTTCTCTCCTCTCAAAAAAATCAACAAACCATGTTGTGTAGCGCTTTTCCTTCTAGTTCTGGATACCGTAGGTCCTTCCTGAGCTGCCATCACAACTATACGAGTCCTTAAAGCAGATAAACGCTCAACTAAAGTCTTGGACAAGGTGTCCCCAAGTGCATTAGAGAAATCAACAGGTTTAGGAATGCGTAAACCAGGTACATAAACAGAAACCTCTCCAATATTTCCAGGCCGCCTTCTATTTCCACCGGTATCCTTAGATGTTGACGCAAAGCATCCCATGTCCTTAAGCTATTAAGTCTACCAATTCTTTTTAATTTTACAAAAAGAAAAAAGAAAAAAGCCAATCAGACAAAATTGAATGAAATATATAGATGTACTCATATGCTTCTGCAATTGAAAGAAGAAACTAGAAACATGAATAAGAAAAAAGAATGTAGATAACAATCACAAGTAGAGAATCGCCATAATAAATATCCAACTAACAGGTAGGTCAGCCAGTCACGAGCAGCAGCCAAATCACATATATACATATACAAACTCTAGTTTTGTTTGTCCAAAAAGTACCTTATTGATGTGGTGTTTATTGAAAGATTGGTTGACAGTTCTGCAACAGCAAAAGAGAAAACAAAAAACCAAAAACCAAAAACAAGAAAACCAGTTAGAATACAAAAAAGCAAATGCATCACAAGCAAACCATGAATAAGATTAACCACAAAGACAGAGTAAAGCAATTGAAACAAACACAAACAGCTAAAATTCAACTAAACAGAATTAGCTATAAAATCAAAACTACAGCAATCCAACTCGATCCTGTGAAATTGAGACAGAATTGTGAAGAATTATTACCATTGAGCTGGAAAACGAAACCCTAGAAAATGTCAGAAGAAATGATTATGTTGATGATGATGAATGATACAGAGTATTTGGAAGAGAAGAGACAAATAGGAATAGAGAGAGAATATGAATTAAGATAATAGAAAATTGTAAAACTGATAGATACTAGTATACTACTACTCTTCTCAGTGGGACTTCGACTAAAATATATTGTAACTTGCAAGTAAAATAAAGTCAAAAGTAAATACTAGTAGTTTTTTTCATGCGAAGAAAATATCTGTGATTTAGCATAAAAATCCAAAAAACACGCGTGTTGTGGGTGTTGAAGTCAGAATAGAACATGTAGGCTCATGGTGATAATGAAATGTCTTAATACGTATATAATTGTCATTTTATTTATTTTTTAATATTTTAATTATTTTTTTCTTTGTTCACGATGATTCTGTTTTTTGTGGGGAACCTTCTTTGGCTTTTGTTGATGCAATGAGGTAAGTAAAATGTCCGTCCACTTGGGTTGGCTTGGACTCTAACTAACTTTTGCCTTTGCCCAACTGGCTTCCTTTTTTCCTTTGGTTTTTCAAACACCCACGCTAACATGAATTGTGTGCACACACTTGAATGGAATTGAATTGCTTTGCAGTCTTGTTATATTGGGAAAACACTTTTTAACTTTCACCTGATCTGTCACTTTTTCCTTTATCCCGATTGAATGGATGAAAGAAGCTAAGTTCCATTTTTAATTTTTAATAATGAGTTTTCCCCCACTAAACCAACCATTCAAACAAATCTACATCACAAAATTAATAATGTAGGTGTAGTATTGTATAGCCTGCCCATTTTTATTATTCTGATTGCCTAACATATATGTCTAACATTGATAAAAAAAAAAAAAATTCCATTATAATTATTGTATTAATAATATTTTTTAATAAACATGTTAGATTATGAAAGTAGAAAAAAAAGTAGGTTACCAATTATTATTAATAGTATGATAACTATATATATATTTTTTAAAATGGACCGGCCTGTGGAACCGAATTAAATGAAAATCGGTTGTCCATCAAATTCGATTTTATTATAAAATTAATTTTTTTTTTAAAAAAATTATCGGTGAAAGGAACTGAGTTAAACGGGTTAAAACCAATAAATTAATTATAATTCGGATTTTTTAGTTAATTTTTTTTAATTAAAATATTTTTTGGAATAAAATTAAAATTTAAGAATGATAATATGAATTTCACTTTCATTTTAGACACTATATAAATATGATAATTATTCAAAAGTGTTAAATACCGCATGTTAAAATGTTAAATACCGCATATCTTTCCAATTATACCCTTAACATAATTGCATCAAAATGTTATTATTGCAATCTTAATAAAATTCTTCCCTCGTTTGAATTTTTTTTTTAACAATAGAATTATGGAGAACATCCAGAAATTTAACAGTGTAGTTTTAATAAAATTCTTTATCTTTTCATCTCACCTCGTTTGAATTTTTTCTTCAAATCCAGAATTTTAATAGTGTAGTTTTAATAAAAATTCTTAATTCGTTTGAATTTTTTCTTCAACCATATAATCAAAGAGAACATCCACGGAAGTAATTCAAGCAACAATAACGAATGAAGTAAGCATTAGGATTGTCAACAATATTGGAATGATATTGGTAAAATTCAAAACTCTTGCACAAATTCAGTTTACATCTATTTTATCAATTAATGCCTCCATGATATTGCTTTTCGCTACAAACTTTGGAAGACTGAACATGATTTGTTTTCTGAGTAATTAAAGGATGAAATTTCGGAGAATTTAGTTATATATTTGAACGTCTTCGCTGCTTTCTAATGATACTTCAGATTAAAACACAAAACATCTTTTCTTTCTCTTCACCCTCTATTATTATTATTGAACTTGCGATTTTCTTTATAAACTCATCTAGGTTGAAAGGGTATAATTGAAATTTTAATTGCGGTATTAATAAATTTAATGCGGTATTTAGTAATGTCCTAATTATTTTGTTGACATATTTTTATTTTTAAATACAGTGTAATTATGACTTAATTAAAAATACCTAAATTTCTTTTAGGCTAAATATAAATAAATTTTGTATTTTAGTTTTGTAAAATATATAAAATAATTAATTTTTAAAAAATAAAAAAAAAATCCGGTTAAATCCCATCAAACCCTAAAACCACCGAAATTTTCGTAGACCAATTTAATATCTGGTCGGTTTTATAAATATTTTTAATTATACAAATGTCAATAAACAATAAAATTACCATTTAAAATATTAGTTTAACAAAATGTAACCATCTGATAAAAATGTACCCAAATGATAACAACACCAAATATTCTAATAAAAACACAACAGATTGTCTATTTTAAAACAATCACATCACAATTACCTTGAACATTGAATGCTACAAAAATCCACACTTCAAGTTGGTAAAATTATTTTTTCGGCATTTTCAATCTTAAAAATATGAAAAAAAATAGAGAAATTTTTCATTTTGAATATTTTATTTTTATATAAAGAATTTTACTTTACCAAGAAATCTTTAAATATAAAATATATTTTTTATTTGATTTTATTCATAATTGATTTTCTGATATTACATAATTGGATTACGTTCTATTAGCGATAAATTAACGAAGAATAATATAAAAAACTAACTGTTTCTTTTTTTAATTTCCGTGCAAAGTCAGTTTTTCATATATAAATAAAACGGAGGGAATGGTAAAATAAAGTTAATAAATAGAAGCATAAACCTATGATTAAAATGAATAAACAAAGAAAATGAAAATTACCCCGTCTTTCTTTTAATACCATAAACATTACGTTATCAATCTCCCGCATAAAGAGGAGTTGCACTACTTCTTGATTCAAAGGCATACTATAAACTCTTTCTAGGGATGGCAAAATAAATCCACGAACCCGCCAGCCCGTGGATATCCATCCACAAAATCCATGATGGATTCGGGTTGGTGAATTCGTGGATTTGAATATTGATTTCAATCTTCTTTTTATAATGGATTTGGATTTGAATTTGGATTTGGATTTGGGTATCATGACCCGAATCCATGAACCCACCAAATTTATTATTATTATTATTATTATTATTATTTTTTAAATTATACAACAACAAAATAAATCATCTTATTATAAATTTTTAAATACAACTTCAAATTAATTATTATTATATATTAATATTATTTTTATTATAATGATTCATTTTAAAATTAAAAATTTTAAATAAAATATATTTTAATTTTTATTTCAATATTTTTAAATTCAAATAATTCAGATTTTCATGTTAAAAAATAATTTTAAATATAAAATATTCTATTTCTATTTTTTTATATTTAAAAAAAAATTAAAAATAACTATATAATTTTATGCTAAATTAAAATTATACTATTTTGTGTTTCATTACATTTTATTTGAGCCGTTGACTATGTTGTCATTCAATATGCAATTTTATTTGAATATAAATCTTGGAAATTATTATAGGTAATTACTATTTTTCATTTCATTTAATAAATATTCGCGGGTTCGGGTTTACGGATTCGGGTTTGGGTTTGGGTTTGCGGGTTCAACCCGATTTCAATTTCATTTCGGGTTGCCGGGTTCGGGTTCGGGTTTGGATTCGAGTTCTGTATACGGATTCGGGTTCGGGTTCGGGTTCGCGGGTTCGGGTCGGGTTTCGACCCATTGCCATCCCTAACTCTTCCGCTCACACTAAAATCTAAAAGTTGCCTTCAAAGCTACAGTATTAATAGGAGTAACAAAAATATGGATAGTTATCTTAGATAAGATTTGATACCTTAAACTATTAGATTTCCACTATTATAATGCATCAAATTTGGAGGTTTGTTAATCATGATAAATATAGCAATTCTTCACAAGCTAAGCATTTAAATAAGACTTTTATGCTTCATACATAGATAAATCTCTCGCATGAGCCAAAATTGCAGTAATCCTTAACTATAACTATCATCCATGACACTTTAACTACTACTCTCACCATAAAAAGTAGGGTTGTGCATGGTTCCTTCTGGAACTGCTCAGAATCGGGAACCGTTACTGAAACTGAAAAAAGAACCAATTATTTGGAACCGGACGGGAACCGGTACCGAAAATTATATTTTTTGGTACAAGTTTTGGATTCTTAATTAGAACCGGATCGGAACCGGACCAGAACTGGAACCGGTAAAGGAACCGGTTTTTCTAAAAAAAAATAAAATAAAATATAGTTGTTTTAGGCAAATTTCTTTCTAGGTAAAAAATATATATATATCGTTCTCTTCTCTCAAAATTTTTTATTTTCAAATTGTATATCGCGGTTGTAAATTTATATAAATAATTAAAAAAAAATAGTATTTTTAATCTTTTTTTAAATTTATTTCTGCACCATCGAATTATTTCAACAATTTTATATATATATAGTTATTTCAAATATATTTAGAAATTAGAAATGAAGTTTTGAAGAATATTGTTCTAAGAGCTGAAGAGGAGTGCTAGATGTGTTCATTTGAATGCACCTGGAAATTTAATTTTTTTATTTTTTTTTATATTACAACTAAATTATGTTAAATTACTTTGTGTATGTTAATTAATTTTTTTAAAAAAAATTAAAATGTATAATATGGAAGACTATGCGGTTTAGACTCAAGCGTGCAGAACGTTTGAAACTTTTATTATTATTATTATTATTATTATTATTATTATTATTATTATTATTATTAATTACGCACAATTTATTTGTAAGGTTATAGAGCTTTTAAACTTATTTTATTTGTCTAAACATCAAATTTAAGTTTATTAGTGAAGCTTTTGGAGTTTGTTGGTATGCAATTTGAGAACCAATTTAACAAATTGCTAATGGTAATTGAGAACATTAGTAACTTTCACATATGTATAGGTTTGTTTTATTATATTTATTTTGGAATGATTATTTTGTAAATATAAATTTGACAAACAGTGATTTCACAAAAGTTTTTTAATAATTGGATTAATTGTGAAAAGTTTGATTATTTTTCCAGAACCGTACCTGAATAACCAGTACCATTAGAATCAAAACTAGTAACAGAACCGAACCGGAACTGTACTGAAACCGATACTGGTTCTAAGTACTGACGGTACTGGTACCGGTTCCTAAAAAATAAGAAATCGGTAATTCGGTTCCGGTACTGGTTCCTTCAAGGAACCGGTACCAGAACCGGTCCCGCTCACCCCTAATAAAAATTATTACCAAGTGATACATCTTCTCTCCCACTCTCTTGCTCATTGATGGACACATTCACCATACAGCTCATTTAGTGCATCTTTAACATGTTAGAAGAATTTTTAATAGAAAATGAAATAGGGAGAAAAGATTGAGAAATCTCATAGATTCACGAAGATAGTATTCCATTCATATTCAACTCCCCCTCCTATTCCATTTTCATTTGGGAATCACTTAAACAACCTAATTACATTGAATAACTACACAATACACGTTTGATAATATCCTGTCTTTAATCAATAAAAAGTAACCTATAATAACTAAACCACTAATAAATTCTAACAAATTGATATATTTAAATAATTAAAATAAAATATTTCTATCATTCCACCCGCCTCATATTATCCTTGATCGCGAGGATAAATTGAACACTCCAAATAACAAAACTAATTTTAGCCTAAGTTTGTCCTTAGAAAACAACAATTTAGCTTCAACATCATTCAAATCTAGTTCTCCATTACTTTGATCAGATATCTTCTGAGCTATCACCGATTCCACACTAATGAAATGAATGATCATATCAAGTTCGGAAGGTCACCCATCCCAAAATTGCTCCAGAGTCAAACACGCTTAACTTTGGTGTTTTCAAGTTATGGGCTCCCGAAAAATAATGTGCACATTAGTGATATGAGTAGCAATTAAATTCCTTTTAACCTTATCTCAATATGGGGTGTTACAACACTTCCACATGTTTTAATGACTAAATTGGATCATGTGGTTACTTGATGATAAAGCATGGTTTTTTTATGACTTATTCAATTTATATATATATATATATATATATATATATTATATAAAGCAAAATGCGGAAGATGTTGGGTAGTTTCTATGTCTTGAAAATTTGCCATGTGGCAACCACATGGCAGCTATTATCCAATTATAGCGTGCCATGTGGAACTCATTTGCCAAATCATTAAAACAATTCTTCTTCATCTTCTATCTCTTACCCTCTAAAATTTAATGGTTCCACATATTGATGTCCCTCATTATTGTTCTTGATTCTTCCTTTCCATGGCCTTCTCTCTTCCTTTTCTTCAACCCTTTCTTTTATCTCTTATTAAAAAAGACTTTCTATTCCTTACTTTCCAAGTTTTCATTATCAATGGCTGCAATTTTATATCATTCAACCAATTCACCATCCCTAAGCTCTAGACTCACACTTCTAACTCCAAATTATATATATATATATATATATATATATAAAGTAAAATAACTTGAAAGTTTGGAAGTTTACATGCCTTAAGCATTTGACACGGCAAACACATGACAAATTTTTGTCCAATTAAAATGTGCCACTTAACATTCAATTGCCACGTCAATTTGAGATTAATGGTTTATATTAATGGTCCATATATTAGTCTATGCCCTTTTGCATTACATTATTTTTGTTATAACAAATTACCTAACTCATCATTTCATATTCTATATTGTTACATTAAATTGACCCTTACATTTCCTATTCGCTTCTACAGTTTCTCTACTCGTACCAGATTTCTTTCCCTTCATCTTCTGTCATAAATCCAAAATTAGATGATATTAGATTTAATAAGAAAATCAAACCCAATCATTTGTAAAATTTTCTCTTCCCATCAAAATTGTAGGAACTCTCTCACACCATAAAAAATCATTCAGAAGTGACATCCCTCTCGCATCCCTTCTTAATTCAATTTTTTCTCTCTAGATCTAGACGAGGGTCATTATCGACTGCAACTGTTACATAATACCTTTCGAAGTTGATATTCCTATATTGATAACCAGTGCGACTACACACTTACTCACCAGGTTTTGTTTTTAATCTTTTTCTTGTGATTTTTTTTGGTATTTTTATTTTTTAAAAAATTGATTATGTTAATCACGCTGCCTATGGTGAAATTCAATTCGTTTGCCATGATGAGCATCAGGGTGAGCAATTCATTATAATAAGATTCAAATTTTGAGATTACGAAGACATTAAAATTGAAGCCTTCATATTTTTGAAGGAAGCGTCTCTGTGCCTAGAGTTTGAGATGATGTTTCTGATGAAGACTTGCGTCTCAGAGTAGTGTTATAGTTTATTATTACGAAGAGAGATGACTCTCGAACGCTCGAATTTATTCTGCAGGCCGGAAGCTTTGAAAGTTTATAAATAATTTTTTTTTCATAGTTTAAGCAATAACAAGTTATGCAAGCTTCTACGTTGGCCCTCATTTTTGGTATATGATTATGTCTGGTTTTATTTTATTTATTTTAATTTGGTTTGATTTCTTTAGGTATTTGATTTTTATTTTTATACTTACAGGAATTTTGCACGTTGAAGTTGCACGGTGCTCCGGATTCAAGAGGCAAGAGGGTAAATAATGAACTTTCTATTTTCTTACCTAATATATGATGAATAATGATAGGATATAACTTATTAGATGGCTATGGGGCCTTAAATCTTTTGTTAAATAATATAATTGGGTTTAGACTCATTTTACAACTTTCTTACAGGTGCTATTGACTACAAATTTGGTTTAATCATTATCTATTTCTGTTTTTTTGGTCTCTCAAAACCATTTGTTTTGCTTGGTCTCTCTTGCAGTTTTCTTGGTCTTTCACTTGCCTAATCTAGATTTTGCTTTGCATTCTTTTAACCATTTCAATCATTGTTTTTGAAATTTATTGGATTTGAAATTGACTTTTACTCCAAAATTGTCCCAGGGGCATATTAGAATAATGGTAATTTTCTGGTTTCATCAAATGAAGGAATCAATCAAATGAGATCGGAGTAAGTACTATATTTGTTTAACATTGTTATACACGTTTACAAGAACTATAATGATATAAATATGTTTATTTTGTTATTGTTGTTAGATCTTTAACAGGGTAGCCGTGATAAGAATTCTAAAATGTAACACTAATAGATCTTCAACTGGAAAACACCTCATTCTAGTTGTAATATTATATCTAAATATAATAACATATAATTTCACGTTATATGTAGAAGATAAAATAGGGTTTAGAATCGATTACTGTAATTGTGTTGTTCAGAGGTCGGTAAAGAATCACCGGTGTGGAATTCTCTACTCAATTCACCGTCTAAGAGCGTAGTCTTTTGAGAGAGTGATGAACTTCCTGTTTTCGTCACACTGACCGAGAGAGAGAGAGAGATGATAGCCGTTTTGAATTCGATCACCCACTATCGTATCAAACACGATATCATTATACGTGATTTTCTATCCGTATTATCAGAGGAGTTTAACTCCCATTCAATTAGGAGTATCTTATCAACACCCCAGCATGGGTGTATTTAATAAAGGGCTTAGGTCCATCTAGTGTGGCCCAACCCAAATTCCAACATTCTCCCACTCATACTACATGAGCCCATGCCCCACGAATGGCGACGATTATACGACTCAGTTCAAATTACTCTTCATCAGGCGGTTATACACGCAAATAGACAGTGTGACCAATGAACCAGATTCTCAATCCCAACAAAAAGGAGAGTGTACTCGAAATTCATTTCGGGTACATCCTAGGTTTGACACGATCTCACATCAGATGCGTCTGGTCCCTAAGACAAGCAATCTGATATCTTCAGGGTACTCTTAAATCACGATTGTATTCACAAAGAACTACAATCAGCTAGCATGTGATCAATGTAGTGAAATCAGTCAATACCTTCCAGTCGCTCTTCCTCCAAAAGTCAATGACAAGTAGTCGACATCACAGACGTACTACATAGGTCGAATTATCATGACCATAGAAAATACGCTAACGATACAGGCACTGCCTCCACAGCTTCAGATGAAAGAGATGACTGTACTAAGGATACACAAAAAATGGATCTTGTACGATAAAAAGATCAAGGGACTATCTTTAAATATCATCCATGGTGGCCAATAAATAGCATGCACAGTATAACATATGCATTACAGTGAAGCTTATCTCCAATGAGACGCGTATGTTTAAAATCTATTTCCTTCACCATACGGACGACAATCCAAATGTCTCTTAGATTCCACCAGTTACTACCATCCATGTGTAGTAACAATGAATCTCGTCCGGCTAATCAGGTCTCATGACAGTGGGGAAAATCATGAGCGATTTCTCAATATTTAAGAAGAAATCTCATCTTGATTCCATTTCAAGGCGACCTTGTATACTTGTTTCTTAAACTTTGAGATCCAAATCAATCAAAGGATACAAATATATATAAGTCTCATCTTGCATTATTCCTTAGAATAATCAAGGCGACTGCACGTACAAGTATGCCAGTCTCCTGTACCTGATAACATACTCTTTGGATATATAATTCCTATAAGATATACTAGATTGCATGAGCACTTCATGAATGATAAACAATATATATAAGGACTAGGCACAAAAAAATATTACAATCTACGAAGACCCAAGGACCTAGAATGTAATGCAAAAACATCCCTAGGCACGGCTTTGGTAAGAGGGTCCGCAACCATTTCATGAGTAGATATATATCTAATTGACACAATTTTCTTAGCCACGATATCTCTGACAAAATTGTATTTAGTCTCTATGTGTTTCGATTTGCTGTGATATTTAGCATCCTTAGTATATGCTATTGCCGCTTGGCTATCACAATTTACAGTAACTGGCTCAGGCTCATAACTGTCAATATTCAATTCTTCCAAGAATCGTTTGAGCCAAATAGCCTCTTGTACAGCCACCGAGCATGCAATAAATTCAGCTTCCATGGTGGACAAAGCAATACAAGTTTGCTTTTTACTACTCCAGGAAATAGCCCCATGGCTAATTATGAATGCATACCCTGAAGTTGACTTCCGTTCATCCAAGTCACCGCCCCAATCTGCATCTGTGTATCCAATCAAGTGAGTGTCACCACCTTGATAACACAGAGAATAATCTGCGGTTCCTTTTAAATAGGCTAGTATTCATTTGACAGCTATCCAATGTTTCTTGCCAGGATTGGCTTAATACCTGCTTACCAGTCCAACTGCGTAGCATATGTCGGGTCTAGTACACATCATTGCATGCATCAGACTCCCAATGGCATTTGCATATGGCACATTCTTCATTTTCTCACGCTCTTGCGGAGTTTTAGGGCACATATCTAGACTTAGAGTTTGCCCTTTTGCTATGGGTGTATCCATGGGCTTACAATCAGCCATCTGGAAACGTTCAAGGATCTTGTAGATATAAGGTTCTTGCGATAACGCCAAGATTTTCCTCTCCGATCCCTTGAAATTTTAACTCCCAGAATGTAAGCAGCTTCACCCATATCCTTCATCTCAAAAGTAGTTGACAACCATTCTTTTGTCTTCATTAAGAAATTCTTGTCATTACACGCCAACAAAATGTCATCCACATATAAGGACAAAATCACAAATTTTCCTCCAGATCTTTTTACGTACACACAGTGGTCTTCTTCTGTCATTTCAAAACCATACATTAAGACAGATTCATGAAAACGAAGGTACCACTGTCTCGAGGATTGTTTGAGTCCATAAATGGACCTCAACAATTTACAGACTTTACTTTCTTGACCTTCAGTTATAAAACTTTCAGGTTGTTCCATGTAAATCTCTTCCTCGAGTCCTCCATTGAGGAATGCGGTTTTGACATCCATCTGATGTAATTCAAGATCTTTGTGAGCGACAAGAGCAAGGATGAGGCGTATAGACGCAAATCTCACCACTGGAGAGAAAGTCTCTTCATAGTCTATACCCTCTTGTTGAGTATAACCTTTTGCCACCAACCTTGCCTTATATCTCTCTATTGTGCCATCAGCCTTCCGTTTGACGAGAAGGACCCATTTATTTCCATTGGCTTTTCTATCAGGCGGTAAATCAACCAAGTCCCAGACATGGTTACTTTTCATTGACTCAATTTCTTCCTCCATGGCTTTAACCCATTCATTCTTAGCTTGTGATTTAAGAGCTTCTCTCACGTTCTTAGGCTCATCACCATCATGAGAGGCCATCATAAAAGCTTCCCCTTCGATTTCAAAACGTCGCCGGGGAACCGAGATTCGTCTACTTCTCCGAACAGATGATTCAGGCATACTCCCACTGCGATCAAGTAGTGGAGTGTTTTGTATAGGCATTTGATCGCTCCCACAGGGATTAGAGTCTATTTCAACTCTTTGTTCCCTTTCAATCTGAGTGGGCATCAAATCCTCTGATTCATTTTGTTCAAAAAACGAAGTATCTCGCTCAACATCACCTCGCTTCGGAAATTCATTCTCAATAAAAATTACATCACGTGACTCTATTTCTGATATACTTCCATCAGAATTTTCTCCAATTAGTACATATCATTTTGATTGCTTAGGGTAACGTATAAAAATACATTTCTTTCCCCTAGCACCCAGTTTTCCATATTTACTGGATAGATCATATACAAAACCTGTACACCCCCAGGGTCGCAGGTAGGATATATTAGGTTTCCGACTTGTCCATAACTCATATGGAGTAGAAGTCACTGATTTCGTTGGAACCCGATTCAGAATATGCGTCGCAGTCAAGAGCGCATCTCCCCAATATGAAATTGGAAGATTGGCTTGTGCCATCATAGATCTAACCATTTCCAGTAATGTTCTATTTCTCCGTTCAGCAACTCCATTTTGCTTTGGAGTCCTAAGAATTGTTAACTGGCGTATTATACCTTTTTCTTGACACAATTGCTTAAATTGTTCTGACAAATACTCTCGACCACGATCTGTACGAAGTACTTTTACTGTCCTATCTTATTGATTCTCCACCATAGCCAAAAATTGTATAAAACAATCTAAGGCTTCAGATTTATGGGAGATTAGATAGACGAGACCGTATCGCGTAAAGTCATCTATAAAGGTAATGAAATACGACGCACCATTCCTACTCTTAACATTCATCGGTCCACAAATATCAGAATGAATAATTTCTAAAGGGTTATTAGCTCTAGTAGCCTTACCAAAAGGTTTCCTAGTAGCTTTCCCAGCTAGACAATGACCACAGGTTGCCAATTCGATCTTGTCATAAGATCCCAAAATCCCCTCTTTGGCCAACCTGTTCATTCTATCCTGTCCAATATGACCAAGTCTAGCATGCCATGTAGTAATGTCAATGTTAGAAGAAGTAACGTATGAAACACTACTATCATGTGATGAAGAAGAATGTGCATAACAATCAACATTTAAAATCATAAAACCATCCGACAAATATCCAAAACCAACAGAAACATCATTGTACGATAAAATCAAGCTATCATTTTCGAAAACCAATTTGTAGCCATAAGAGAGAAGAATAGGAACAGACACTAAATTACGCCTGATATCAGGAGCATAGAGGACATCATGTAGGAATAACTGCTGGCCTCCTCGCATAATCAATTTGCAGGAGCCAATTCCCAAAACAGCAACTCGCGAGTTATTCTCAACATATATCCAGCGAGTATCTCGTGGAATCCGACGATATTTTACGAACGCCCCTCGATCTCTAGCTATGTGGTCCGTGGCACCTGAGTCTACAATCCACATAGGGTGAGCCTCGGCCAGTAAAACAGAGCTAGAAACGAAAACATTAGTTAAGGCATAAGTTAAAGAGGATACCTCTTTCTCTTGCCCTTTGCATTCACGGGCATAATGTCCCATCTTTTCGCATTTGAAACATTTGATTTTGCTTTTATCTTTCTTCGGCCCACCACCACGTTTGAATTTCTTGTTTGGATTACTTCGCCCAGGCTGATTCGTATTGTGATTGGAATGTGCAATCCCCTTTCCTTTCCCTTTCTTGGACCCACGCTGGCCCCTCTTGCGCTTGTTGTTCTTGTGCACGCTGGTTTCTGCCATATAAAGCTGCCCAGATGATTTAGCCACTTCTAAGCGCTCATCCTCTAGCTCCACATGACGGGCTATATCATCAAAGCTCTTGATGTTGTCGTTGTGCGTCATGTTAATCTTCATATGTTCCCAGCTATTGGGAAGTGAACGAATCACTGCCTGTACTTGTTGTTCTTCAGTGAGAACATGTCCAGCCGTTTTGAGCTCTCGGATCATGTGAGCCATCTCTCTCAGATGTTGCCGCATGGTATGATCCTGCCGCTTCTTATAAGTATTAAACTTAATTGTAAGCCGGCGAAGTTTAGTGGTTGAAGTACCACCGTACTTGTCCTTGAGAGCTACCCAAATATCCTGGGCTGTGTCGTAATCCTCATAAACGCACATTAAGTCATCTGCCATGCTGGAGAGAATTGTAATCCTGGCGATACTATTCTTGCGTTTCCAAGTCATGTAAGCCTCCATGTCACGTCTTGCTTGAACAGACTGACCTCTCTCAGGATCTACCATGGTATTGGTGAGAGTTTCAAGTGCTTCTTGTTCCTTTAGAACATACTGAATCTTTCGGTGCCATATATCATAGTTGTCACCATTCAGTTTTTCTCCCTTGTTCAACTCAGCTACGATCGACTTGGAAGCAGAAGCCATTACAGAAACACAATCACATAAATATGAGACTGCCTAAATTCTCAATCTAGTAGAATTATATCCGTATAAAATATTGCTCATTAAACAAAAACTTATCAAGAATATAGTAACAAAAATAGAGAAGAGAGAATCGAAAAAGACAGTCCAGGCTATCTAATCACAATCTATGTCTTCAAAATTCTTATCACTATACTCAGTAAGGGAGCAATCGAAATCCAATATGATTCATAAGGATTCCCACATTCAATAGCAAGATCAGAGCTAATAATTTGTAACGTATGATCAATCATAATGAAGAATATAAAACTCTCCATAAAGTAAAGCAAATCATCAAAAAAAAAATATGGAAAATATTAAATATGATCCATAATGCAATAAGAAGCTAATAATGAAGTCAAGATGACAATATGAATGATCTATCATATGCTCAATGATCGCTATCAGAAGTCTCTAAAGTCTCAGGATCTTCATCAGGGTCCTCTACAGGATCCATTTCTGGATCCTCATCATGCTCTCCATCACGAATCCTACTCGGCCCAGCTTCATCATCAAATGCTGTCTTCCCAGTAAAGAAACTTCTCGGCTCTAATGCTGAATAATAACCAGGGAAGCGAGATAAATCTCCGAAAGTGGAGTATGGAATAGGAGTAGCAGCACTCGTAGGAGAATACACAGGTGTAGAAGGGGTATACTCAGGGCTGAGAGGTGTGTACTCTGGGCTGAGAGGTGTGTACTCAGGGGATGCTGGAGTATAATCAGAAAAAGGAGTCTCTGGTATAAACTCAGGTGAACTAGGAATATCTATAGGCATCTTCATACTCGATCTAGGAAGACTAGACATCCTACTCCTCAGTCGGCTCGATGGTGGATCAATAGGTATCACACGAGAGCGGATACGAGGTGTATATGAAGTATCATGAGGATCCGCCTCGGGTTCACATTCTTCAGTGGACATATGATCCTCATCATCACCACTGTCCTCAATAACAGGATCAACATGCTCGTCATCCTCATCATCTGAGATGATCACAATCTCCGGATGTGCTTTCTCAAATGGAACCTCATTATCGTTCTGGAAGAGTGGATCGGCCTGATCTTCAGGTGCAAGCGGAACCTCCATCTCAACATCATCAGCATCTTCTGGGTGATGTAAGGGGAAAGGACGATCTGCCGATACAATCTCAGGAGGAGGGGGAAGTCCATTACCAATCCCCATAGGATGCTCCCTGCCAGGAGGGGCGGCATACATCAAAGCTAGCACAAGTTTCTGGGACGGATAGAAGAACGCAAGCTCATGACGAATCCAGAACCCATTGTAGAAGTAACCGAGCCAATAGAGATCCATCCTGTGCAAAAAATAACAATAATGCACTATGGATGCAAGTGTATGCAAAAAAAAATGACATATACTAAAATAAAGTAGAATCAAATGTCAAAAAAAAATTTTAAGCATACACATCTAGAAAAAAAATATTTAAAAAAAAAAATCCTTTTTTTTTTAACCCGCCGTCGGCGGCGGCGCGTGACCGGACGCGCGGCCGTTAAACGGCAACGCGCCGGCGACTGGCTACACGCGGCAGCGCCATGTGGCAAACCGAGAGGATGCCACGTGGCGCTGACGTCAGCTGCCAATAGGGATGTTGTCAGGTGACGTGGCCGCCACGCGGGCAGCTGCGTCACCGCTGACGTGGCGCCACGTGGCATACACGATGACGCTGACGAGGCGCTACGTCAGCGCTGACTGGGCGGAAAAATAACCTGGTCAGAGCCGACGGGCCCCGTCGGCGCGTGTACGCCACGCGCGGCGATTCCGGCCATCGACGGCCGTCGGGACGGTACCAGTCGACTCCGTTCGACGTCCCGATGCCGTTGGTGGTCTCGGATTTTGAAAAAAAAATTTTGAATATAGGTTTTGAAGTTCAAACATTCTGCCCGAGACTGGTACTAGAAAAACAGAAAGTTCTTCTGAAAATCTTTACAAAACCTTGTTTCAATCCATTTTTTAACACGTCAATTTGATAAAAACCTGTTTTCTCCTCCGTTTTAAAACGAAAACCGGTCATATAATATATCAAATCGAAGGGTTTTTCGAGACGGTTCTAATGGTGTGATTTTCGAAAATTTTTGAAAACGTTTCAAAAATAAAAAACGAGCAAATAGATTCCGGCAGTTTAATAATCAAGTACAAAAATAACGTAAATCATATCTTTGATACAATACAGATTGAAAATAACCATTAATCATGCTCTTACTAACAATCACACATTAGACAACAACAAAAAAAACAGTAAACCTGTCTCTGATACCAATGTTATATTATATCTAAATATAATAACATATAATTTCACATTATATGTAGAAGATAAAATAGGGTTTAGAATCGATTACTGTAATTGTGTTGTTCAGAGGTCGGTAAAGAATCACCGGTGTGGAATTCTCTACTCAATTCACCGTCTAAGAGCGTAGTCTTTTGAGAGAGTGATGAACTTCCTGTTTTCGTCACACTGACCGAGAGAGAGAGAGAGATGATAGCCGTTTTGAATTCGATCACCCACTATCGTATCAAACACGATATCATTATACGTGATTTTCTATCCGTATTATCCGAGGAGTTTAACTCCCATTCAATTAGGAGTATCTTATCAACACCCCAACATGGGTGTATTTAATAAAGGGCTTGGGTCCATCTAGTGTGGCCCAACCCAAATTCCAACACTAGTCATCACTGATATGTTGTCGTTGATCTTCATCTGAGCTGGTTCCTCCAGTGTCAATTGGCCATTTGAGGTATATTTGTCCATTATGTTATTTTGTATGTTTTTTTATTTTATTTGGATTTGTTGGTTTGATTGTTGAATTGAGTGGTTTAGATTATTGTTAAGCATGTTTATAGAGATTAGTAGTCAAGATTTTGATCGCAGAAGAGTTGAAGATTTAAGTTTACAGTTTTTTATCGGATGGTGTTTGTGATTTTGCAATGTTTTGTGTGTGGTGTGTTGGGTGGAGACTATACGAGGTTAGTGAAATGAATGGTTTGGATGTATTAGTAAAGTGAAGAAAAGTGGAGATTCCTTTGGTGGTAGGGGTGGGCGAAAAAATCGAGATCGAATCAAAACGATCGAAATCGAATCGAAAATTACGGTTCGATTCAGTTTTTTTTCTGATTTCGATTCGATTTGATTTTTTTAAAAAAAATCGAATCGAATTCAGTTTGATTCGGGTTTTTTTAATCGATTTGTTTTTACCGAATATAAAATAAAATAAAATATTAATAGTAATATATAATAAAATATAAATTATAACATAAAAAGAAAATTTTTATTGGAAATAAAGAAGAAAATAAGTTTTTTTTTTACTGTCTTTTAGAGTTAAAATATTTATTATTTTTTTAAAAAAGAAAATAAAAATTCAATGCTCAGTTGCAAAAGCCCATAAGCTCAAAATCAAATCAAACCGAATCGAAAATTTTGATTCGGTTTAATTCGGTTGGCACATATAATTCGATTTGATTCGGGTTATCAAATCAAAAACCGAATATTATTTGGTTTGATTTGATTTTCTTGAAAACCGAATCGTATCGCCCTGTGCTCACCCCTATTTGGTAGTGTGATTTTTGTGGGTTTTTAAGGTTCATTGAATTTGTCACTGTCAATTGTGTTTGGTTGGTAATTTGTATCACCATCTATTTTCTTTATTATAGTTTTATATTGGATATAGATGTTCTTAAGCTATAGTATGAATTCATTGATTTGGTGGTTTGAAAATTATATGGGTTGTGTAAAGGTTTTTTTTTTTTAACTGTTTGGAGATTTTAATATTTTAGTTTAATGGAATGAAGAAAAAAATAAGTTTTAGGACTTTTGATTTTGTTATTTTGCTAGGCTTGTGATAATTAGTGAATTAGAGAAACAAGAATGTGTATTCAAGATTAGTTAGGGACTATTGTTGATTTAGTGACTTCATGAAGCATGATGAATAGTATTCGTGACGATGTTATAAAATGAGTTAGGTTGTTTTGTGTAATCAATCGATTAGTGTCACTTATGGTAACTATTGCAAGATTTCAGTCCAGTCGACTATATTTGACATCGATTATTTCATCAATTCATTAGTGAAATTCGAATAGTTAAAGAATTACCACTTTTTGTGAATTAAAAAAAAAGGTAAAAGAAGAGTTTGTATTCAATGCTACCTATTGGTCTAACATGTCCTGGGATGTGGTATGTTTATGTTTATGTTAATATTAAACCAATTTGTGTAAAGAATATATATATATGTATAATTTGATTTTAAATAATGAAGGATTCTTCATATATCTTAAACATACGGAATGGTATATTTCCACGAGATAGACATTAAGCTTGCTAAGATGCCAGACTTGGTGACAATGGCATACTAGAAGATGTTCACAAGCTTCATCGTAGAGCAAACTACGAAGCACTGAGATTCGCAGCTCAAATTGAACAACTAGCCAAGAAGATTGTTAGGATTTGGAGAGAAAATGGTCATTTTTGGTCCTCCTTCTTAGATATGAAAGTTAGAATCTACCTGAAGTTTATGATTTAACCAAGAAGAGGTAAGAATAAGAATACAACTTCACTATAATTAAATTATTTTAAATGATGTGATTGATTAATGAATATGTATGACTGGAAAAGGTATGCATATTCATGGTGGAAAGACAAAGAGATAGATGAAGGGAAAAAAAACTGGTCTTTATCTGTTAACTTATTTACATCATTGGTATTAATCACAACATGCAAGTTTACATAAACTTGTATAGTTGGCGAGATATTATACATGGTTGAAAAATATTGGTCTGTTTATCAATATTTGATTTTTAAATAGGATTTAATGAAAAATCTTATAATTTCTTTTACATCATGATGGAAATGATATTGAATGGAAATATTTTATTTTATTTTATTTCCTTTTTTTTTTCATTAGTTTTAGTAGAGCAAAAGATATCTTATTGAATTTATTATTATTGGATTTTATTCGGATTCAATATAAATGGCTTTTATTTTTCTAGATTATCTATTGAAATTATTGCAGCAAACTATTTGCATTTACATAATGAATGGAAAAGATTGCTATGTACAACATATTTGTCTTTTTTTTGTGATAATTTTTATAGCATAAACTATTATTCACTTGGTAGTACTGGAAAATGCATCGCACAATGATAGTTTAGGCCTCACAAAGTTTTGATTATGTTTTAGTTTTAATGAAATGCACTTACACATAGCATTAAATTTCTTATGATAGTTTTATTCGTGAATTATGTAATATTTCACTAACGGTTAAATTTATTAAGTAAAAATGAATCAAATATAGTGTATAGTGAAATTTGATTATACGTTCTAATGTATTAGATTTGTCTTTTTATTTTTATTTTTGTTTCATTTTATTTTTTTTTTATATTTAGTTCTTCCACTTGCATTTTTAATGATTTGAGCATTTTGCCTTCTTGCGGGAAATGTTATTAAATTTTAATTGGTTTTGACTTTATATTATTTAATTTAGTGTTATACGGTTACGAATGATAAGCAAGTATATACAAAGCTATAAGGCAAAAATTTCATTTCGGAGATAATTTTTTTTATTATTTTGAAATAAATCAAGTGACAAGATATACTAATTTACACAATAATGCATAATTGAATTATCAATATTTGTTCAATATTTTGATTTTTAACAGTAACTTAGCATTTAAAAGGAAATATCAATTGTTGTATAAAAAAAGTATTTGCCACCCATAGTTTAACCTAAGGCAATCACTACCATGCAACGCACGGGTAATTTTACTAGTTTAAAATAATGCAATTTGTTTGCGACACAAAAAACTTCCCTTTTGATAATAAGTTAATTTTAAATATTCGAATTCATGTGTTGACCTTAGAAACATTGAAACTATTTATGAAAACCTATTTATTGAAACTTGTAAATTACACTTTTCACTTCATTTTAATAAATGGGTTTTGGCTAATAAAAAAATTGTTCAACACTTTGTTGAATGACGTGATAGTTCTACATTATGTGTCTAGTATTAGCATGATGTCACGATATATAGTGTGTCATGCATACTTGATTCTTGCGTTGTTAGCTTGTAATACGAGTAAACCAACAAAGTATTTTCTTCCTTCAAACGAAATTGTGAAAATGAATATTTACTTCGAAAGGAGTCAGATTCAATTTTGATTTCAAAATTTGAAAAGTGGTTCTTAACATTGATGATTTTACCTTTTTGAAAGGTTCTTCTATAAAACCTCTAGGTTGAAATGATTTTCAAATAAGGGATTTTATAACATTGATTTATCAAATTGATTGATAAGTAAAATGAATTTGTGTGAGTTAGGCGTGGGGTTTACAAAATAAGCATTTTTGTTTACGTTTTTTCTTATTTTAAAAATATGTCTGTCAAGTACGACAAAAGGATTACAACATCAAATAGAGAAGTTTGTAACTATTTATTTCATTGTAAAAAATGTAGATTAATTTACAAATATTTGTAACTTTTATTACGTATTTGAAAACATAAGTTATTGAGAATTTTGGTAAATGGTAATTGTTATCGTGCATTATTCCTTTTCCTTACATAGTTAATTTTTATTATATGTTATATGGGCCAACAATATAAATATTATTTTACATAACTTTGACATTTTTGAAATAATTAGCTTACGTTTCATAATAAAAGAATTTGATAAAAAAAATCCGAATAAATGATATTTGAAAAACAAAAATATGTAGCTCTATTACCCTAGTTCCAATGTAATGCCCCATATTGAGACATGGTTAAAATGAATTGAATTGCTACCCATATCACCAATGTGCACATTGTTTTTCGGGAGCCCAAAACTTGAGAACTCCAAAGTTAAGTGTGCTTGACTTGGAGCAATCTTAATATGGGTGACCTTCCGCGAAGTCTTCTCGGGAAGCATGTGAGTGAGGACAAAACATGCTGTAAAGCGTAATGGTGGTCTGTGGGGCTAGTGTTCAGCCTTAAAACCGATTGTGAATGACGTGGCGTCCTGCCACCGCATCTCAGATTCATCCGGGGGCGGGAGGCGGACGTTACAAATAGTATCAGAGCAACCTTGCAACTGCGAGTGCGCTTGTGGACAGAAGAGCCCAAAGCATTTATCTAGCGGGGATAAAGATTTTGGGAATGATGTGGGCCAACCACAATTAGGACGTTGTGTCCTAAGGGGGGTGGAATGTAACGCCCCATATTGAGACATGGTTAAAATGAATTGAATTGCTACTCATATCACCAATGTGCACATTATTTTTCGGGAGCCCAGAACTTGAGAACTCCAAAGTTAAGCATGCTTGGCTTTGAGCAATCTTGGGATGGGTGACCTTCTAGGAAGTTTTTCCGGAAAGCATGCGAGTGAGGACAAAGCATGCTCTAAAGCGTAATGGTGGTTTGTGGGACTAGTGTCTAGCCTTAAAACCGATTGTGAATGACATGGCGCCCTGCCACCGCGCCTCGGATTCATCCGTGGGCGGAGGCCGAACCTTACATCCAAGGTGGTGATGTTACAATTTTAGGAAGTATTGATTGCATGCATTGGGATTGGAAGAATTGTTTGAAAGCACGTAAAAGCCAATTTCAAAATGAATTTCATAATAAAATAATTTGAATAAAAGATATTTGAAAAAATAAATATGTAGCACCCCTACCCTAGTGTCGAGGCGGTGATGTTACTAGAATTGGTAAATGGTCTATCGGTCCACAGGCTGGCCCATTTAACCCATATTTTAGACGGGTTAGGGTCGAGAAGAATCTGGCCCAGGGTAAATATTGGCCCGTGTAACCTTACCCATTTGACTTGTGGGTTTAAGCGAGCCGGACCGGGTTACCCGTGGGTCAGCCCATAAAATAATTATAACTATTTGTTCTAACTTCTCATTCTAACTCAAACTTCTAACCTAATTCTCGACTATCCTTATTATCCCTTCGTCTGCGGAGCAACGCAATTTCTACTTTCTCTCGTTAGCACCGCCACTTATCAATTCTCTTCGCGAAGGTATGTCACTTTGATTTATGGTACTTTCATCACTTTGATTTAGGGTCCTTTTTGTTTGTTAGCAATAATTTGTATTCCTTAGTATTCGTATTCATATGCATAGATCATAATTTGTAATAAATATGTAGTACTTGTTGAGAAGTAGAAAAACGAGAAATAGGAGTTTGAGATTAAAATTCTCTACTTAATTTTGTCTTTATTTGGATAAGAAAGAACGCTAATGTTAATAGGTTGATTTTTGGCTCTTTCTTCTGTAAAAACTCATGTGACTTGATTCTTGACTCATTTTTTTTTATGAATACTCATGTGACCTAATAGGTTGATTTTTGGCTCTATCTTTCACAAATATTCATATGTGACCTCCTAAAGTTGTAGCTATAATGAAACCTCATTTACAATTTTCAAGCAACTACTATTATAGGATTGATCTATCATTTATAAACATTTGCCAAATTAGTGATTGGTCTTATTTTTATTTTTATTTTTGTAAGATTGATATAATAGAAGTCTACTTATAGTCTATTTGGCAATGGAGTTGTGAAATTGATTCTACACTTACATTTCTAGTTCTAATTTGTTTGTTAACTCTGTGCTATATTTATCCGTAAAAAAAAAATAATTAGAGAAACTAAATTACCTCTAATTAAAGTGAAGTATTAAATGACAATATTGGAGAATAATGTTTTCTTTTCAATAATGTCCTTGTTGCTTTCAATTTAATATTTAATAATTTAATTTTTATTTATACAGGGATATGGAAAACAATGTTGATATGGACAATATAGATAATTCTATTCTCATAGAAAATACCAATGTTACTGAAGCCAATAGTACTACGCAAGTAGGAAATAAGAAGAATAGAGGTACAACCTCATATTTTTGGGAGCATTTTATAAAAATTGGTAAAGGTGCAGATCAAAAGGAAAGAAGAAAATGCAATGCTTGTGGGAAGCTGTATATTTGTGGAGGATTATCGCATGGTACCTCAACTTTAGGACGCCATATTCGTAAGTGTGTTGCTATTTGTAAGCCTCATAATCCTGATGTTGGTGCTATTATGCTTGATTTTACTGGTAAATTAAGGGCAAGGAAATTTAACAAAGTGTTGTGCATGAAAAAATTAGTATATGCATCGTTGAACATGATCTTCCCTTCTCTTTTTTTTTTGAATATAGGACAGTTAATTATAAGAATATTTAAATCTTGATGTTAAGCTTATTGGTAGAAAGACTGCACTTCGGATGTTTGGAATTTATATGTTTATAAGAAGGAGCAATTACAAGAAGCTTTGAAATATATCCCTAAAAGAATATGTTTGATTTCTGATGTGTGATGTCTTGTACTTCAGAAGGATATATTTCTTTGACTGCTAATGGAAATTGAAAACTAAAATTCTTTGTTTTTGTGATTTCTCACCTCCACATTCAAGTTTAGAGTTAAGTAGAAATTTTTTTGGTGTTATAAAAAAGTGGGGAATCGATAGGAAATTCTTTTCTTTGACTTTAGACATTTCCTCATTAATGATTGCTTGCAAGATATACTGAAAGGCCAATTGGATTTGCAAAATAGCTTGTTATGTCATGGTGGAATTTTTCATATTCGTTGTAATGCTCATATTTTGAACTTAATTGTCCAAGAGGGTTTGAAAGCTATTGGTGATGCTTTGCTTAAAATTAGAGAGAGTGTTAAGTGTGTGAAAGGTTTAGAGGGTAGAATGAAAAACTTCCTCGAGTGTATGGAACAAGTAGGTGGGATAGATACAAGTGTTGATTTGCGATTAGGTGTACCTACACGATGGAACTCCACATTTATGATGCTTGAAAGCGCGCTTAGGTACCAACGTGCTTTTAGTAGCCTTGGTTTAGACAATCAACACTACAAATATTGTCCTTCTATCAAGGAATGGGAAAGGGGAGATGAGATGTGTGAAATTTTACGTCCTTTTTATGTGATCACCAATCTTATTTCAAGATCATCATATCCCACTTCAAATTTATATTTTACACAAGTTTGGAAGATAAAATGTTTGTTGATAGAAAATATGAGCAATGGAGATGGTGTGATAAAAGATATGGCCATTAGGATGAAATCAAAGTTTGAAAAATATTGGATCGATTATAGCATTGTGCTTGCTCTTGGAGTTGTTCTTGATCCTAGAATGAAGTTAAAATCAGTAAGCTACTATTATAGGGAACTCGATCTAATAGATTACGAATCAAATGTGGCACTAGTGAAAGAAAAATTATGTAGGTTGTTTGGAGAATATGTGAAAAATAGAACTTTAGAGGTAAGTGAAAGTGGTTCGACCTCACAATTACAAAGACAACCACCCTCTAGGCCATTCGGGAAAAGGAAAAAACGTCTCTTGGTTTATTGATGTAAGTTATTATTTCTAATTTTTATTAACATTTAATTGATTCATTTTTTTTATGGCGTATTGATTTATTTTCTCTTATAATAAGATTGAAATAAAATAGGATTTTAAAGATTTTGAAGAGGATGAGGGTGCAAGTAACGAAAAGTCGCTGTTAGATATTTACTTGGATGAACCTAAGCTTGACTTTGAATATTTCGATGAGCTAGATATTTTAGATTGGTGGAACACTCTTAAGAATAGATACCCAGATATTTCTTTATTGGCTGCAGATGTATTAAATATTCCTATCACTACGGTGGCATCAGAGTCAACATTTAGCATTCAAGCTCGTGTTCTTAACAAATATCAGAGTTCACATCTTCTAAAAAATGTTCAAGCTTTGATTTGCACCCAACATTGGTTGCTAGGATTCGAATGTGATGGTATGATTATAATATATATATATATATAATCTTATAATCTTTAGTATATTAATTTTTTTATATACTTATACTCATTTAGATGAATAAACATTGATGTATCATTATCTAGAAAGACTCAAATAACGAGGAGAATTAAATTTTAACTATGATCCATTTTTACTTGTTTTGAGAAATTCTAATATTTTCCTTTTTAATTTACTGACATAAGAGACATTTAAATGTTTATGTAGTTTTGAAAATTGTGTGGTTTTGATTTATGGGTATTTATTAGATTGACATATAAATTCTATATTAGGTTTGGTTTTGATTTGGTGTGTTTCTTCATGAATAGAGAAGTATCAACAACTCAATTTTTATTTGTAATATATGTATTTTCTTTCTTTCTTTCTTTTTTCAAGAAAAATTTACATAGTATATTCTCAAGTATAATATGCAACAAACACAGCAAAAAAAGTTTTTAAGATTTGAAACTACCAAAAAGGAACTACCAAATGTTAATCATAAATTTTTTTTTAAAAAAAATATTTTTTTTATTTGTTAACGGGTTAGCGGGCTAGCCTATTTAACCCGCAACCCGTGCGGACCGGGTTAGAGTTAATATAAAATCAGCCCGCCAAATAAAAAGTTTGTATGGGTTGGCCAATCTAATCATCGACCGATCACGAGTTGGGCAAGACTGACTCGTTTGCCAGCTCTAGATGTTATAATATTGGGAAGTATTGATTGCATGCATTGAGATTGAAAGAATTATTTGAAAGCACAGAAAGGTCAATTTCAAAATGGATTTTATAATAAAAGAATTGGCATAATGGTCACTTAAGCCCCTAAACTTGGATAACCTTTTCAATTTGGCCCTCCAACTATGCGAGGTTTCAATTTGACCTCTCAACTTTCCAATATCGAGTCAATTTGACCCTTTTCACCTACGTGGCAGATGATGTGACAGGTGACTCAAAACCAAATATATACAACAATTTTGCCACATCATCTGCCACATAGGTAAAAATGGTCAAATTGACTCGATATTGGATAGTTTAGGGGCTAAATTGAAACATCGCATAGTTGGAGGGCCAAATTGAAAATGTTAGCCAAGTTTAGGGGCTTCGGTGAACATTATGCCTAAAAGAATTTGATTAAAAGGAAATTGAATAAACGATGTTTGAAAAAAAAAAAAGAATATATAGCACCCCTACCTTAATGCCGAGTGCATTGGGATTGGAAGAGTTGTTTAAAATCATAGAAAGACCAATTTCAAAATGGGCTGAATATATATCCAACCATCATATTGGAAGTTATGGCTTCGTATGATCCATGGATATGGCAAATGTTTTTTTAGAGTTTGCGATTTAAATAACTGCAATAATATGTTAGAATGATCCCATATTTTTTATGACATTTTGGAAGGTAGGTTATACTAATGAAGTTTATAATGGGTGGAAACACATAATATGGAATACTATCTACATATGGTAATTATCCAGAATTAGCTAATTTTTTCAAGTCTTTAACACTACCACAAGATCCAAAATCTACCAATTTTATAAAAATTTGGGAGTTCGCTAGAAAAAATTGAGCAAGCATTTGGAATTCTTCAAGCACCTTTTGTAATCATCAAAAAACATATACGTTTATGGAGCAAAAGAGTCATTGACGAAATAAAGAAATGTTGCATTATATTACATAATATGATTATGGAGGATGAACAAGATCATTACTCAAATATCTTAGAGCAATGATATTACCATCAAGAGAACATTGGACATTTAGCGCAACATGTCTTAAACCGTATATTATTTCATTCGACCATTACATTGAAAATAACATCAAATTGATGATCATGTCACATATTGCAAGTTTAAAATGGATTTGATTGAACATTTGTGGCAATTTCCCATCAATCTCAAACAATAAATAAATTAAATATATTCAATATTCATTATTTCTATTTGTATAATCATGTCTTTTTTTAATTTTAATTATTATACTTAATATTTTTCTAGTAAAATGTCATTGTCTATTATATTATTTAATTGAAATTTTCATTTATATTTTTTAACATCTATTACAATAA
The DNA here is from genome assembly GCA_031304145.1 of Cardiospermum halicacabum. Taxonomy (NCBI): domain Eukaryota; kingdom Viridiplantae; phylum Streptophyta; class Magnoliopsida; order Sapindales; family Sapindaceae; genus Cardiospermum; species Cardiospermum halicacabum. The sequence continues at coordinate 23,984,917 of CM062393.1, read as the reverse complement.
AATATTTTGCATTTCTTATTTATCCATCAATAAATTTATCAAATATAATTAAAAATTCTAAAAGAATTAATAATAAAAAAATAATATCAAAGAGAAAACATGAATTAAAAATGTGTGGGAAAAAAATATAAGAAAAATTTAGTGCTACATCTATACAATTTTGTAGTAATTTTTGGGAAAAAAAATCATGCATTGTACATGATCTGAGCATAGTGCCCATGCATGTCAAAATATGGTTTTCTCAAATCTTGACCCATGTTAGTCTATGACCATGTGGGTTTAGGCAAACTACACACATGTTCACCAATTTGATAGTTTTAATATAAATGAAAATCCATTAATTGACCGAAATGAGAATGAGTAAATCTTTCTTGATCAAATTCATTAGACAAGTATAATTTTTTTTATCAATAGTTAAAATATTAAAAGGTGTTCAACTTTGTTACAAAAATATATTATTACGAAATAAAATTGTGAGAAATTACGTATGATTAGCTACTCAATGTTTCTACTAAAAGTCTGTAATAGATTATGGTGAAACATATTCACTTATAATGAATAAGTTATGTTTTCATTTGTCTATTTAGGATTAAGAAAAAAAATAAAGAAATTTGAAAATGTGTCTTATAGATATAGTAAGTTAATGTTTATACATCTCAGTTGATACAAATATTTATAAGAACATTTGAGAATATTGAATATTTTCTTAAATAAATAAATCTCATGAATTAAATTGAGTGAAGTTATAGAGATTGTTGTATATATCAAAATAGTTCAACCTATTTTTGTATAATTGTTTAAGTGAGTATTTAGAGTAAAGAAAGATATATTAATAATCCTTTATGGGATGAAAATGAGTTGAGTTAGCTTTGGAATGATTTAGACTATAATCTTCTAAAACTCAATTTGAGTTCATATTAAATGAGTTTTAGCCGAGTCAAACCTTAAATTAGTCGAGCACTAGTCTCATAGTAAAAATCTCCCAAGCGTGGTAAGTCTAAATGAGGCTAAGTGAGCCTATTCATAATAAATATTATAATAAGTTAAATATAGAACTACCAAAAAGTTTAGGGTATGAATTTACTTGAATCAAATAAGAGTTTTACAAAAATTTTGAAAAGTATAAAATCTAACACAAAACCTATTTTTCTTCTTTTTTATCTTTTCCTTGTCGTCTCCCTTCATCTCACCTCATCGTTGTTACAATATCGTATAACGAAGTGTTTCATTTTAGAGTAATTTTTTGGCGAGTCATTGCTCTCTTTTCCCGACTATACTCTTTGCCAATACCTCCTCAAAAAGTTAAGCTTATTATCTTTAGTCAATTTAAGGCAAACTTGAGTCACTTAAACTAACTTCTCTATTATCTGCAATCTTCTAAGAAAATCTAGTGTTATCTTTAACTCGGTTCTTACATCGGAGTTGGAATGAATAAAGATTGACATTATATTGTTCTTATACAAGCTGGGTTAAGCATTTCCACTCTTCATCAAAGCTATTGTGCTGTGTTTCTTTGGGATAAGAGTAAAGTTAGATTTAGAGCATCACCAATACAATTTAATGTTTTAGTGAACATTATTTGTAAAGTTGGAGAATTTAACTTGGCGTTTGGTGCTTGAGAGGATTAGTTAGTGTGTTTTTGTTTTATTGGACACCGTTGTGATCATAGTCAGACACTATTCACATGCAGAGCTTCTGGGGTCTTCTTTTTCATATTATTATGCAGTTTTCTAGGTTCCCCTTCTTTGGAATATTTTCTTGCTCACCTCTTTCTACTTATTTTGTAGCATGTAGCCTTATTTGCTATTTGTTCTTCCGAGAATTTTCAGCTAATATATATATATATATATATATATATATATATAAATCTGAGAATGCAGGATATTGATTTTTTACATTCTTTCAAAGAGAAAACATTCAATTGATGGGCAAAATTAGCTCATACATTATTTTATACAACTTTAAATACAAATCGTTTTATACAATTTTCAATATGAAATAACAAGATAACTGGAACTCAATGACCTATATAATGCAATTGTAAAGAATACATAGTTCTCACAAATCGGAGAAAATGTGATATCAAAGTCAAATGTCAATTAATTATTCCTCTGACCTAAGAAAAATTCTAAGTGAATGCAAAACTCTTTCTTTTTCTCAAATTTGACAGGATACAATGCATTTTTTGTCAGTACCAATTCAAAATTATCGCCCAAATGCTTGCAAAAAAATTACCCATCATTCTCACTAAATAATACATTATCTCTCAATGCAATATTAATGATAAATATCAAAACAACACTTCAATACAACTTATAAACTAATAGAAATAAATAAATAACAAAACTGACTAACATTTAATCATCATTCTCACTAAATATAAAATATAAAAAAATTTATTTTACCATTTTTTTTTATTTTATTTCATAAATTAGTGAAAAATTATATTTTACAAATATATATATATATATTAAAATTCTATAGCAAAAATATAATTATATACAAAATTAAAATATATTTTTTTATAAAATAATACTACATAAATATTATTTTAAAATCATAAAATTATGTTTTGGAAAAAAAATAAAATTAAAAAAGTAAATAAAATAAAATAAAATGACACTCATACGATTTCTAAACCCAAATCACTTATCATGCCTTTAAACCCAAATTTGAACCCTAATGCCCAAATCAACTCTTTCCATTGACTACCAAATTGAACACTCATATTTGCTTCAAACCCAAGTGGTGGCCTATACTTGGAGAAATCTCTCGTCAGATCTTAGATAGTTTGCCGCTAAGAAATTCTATTCTTTCTATGGTCTAGTTACATCTTTCCTCTCTCATTGATGCCAAATCAACCTGTTTTGTTTCAAATAGTAATGACTGCCAAATCAAGACCTGTCACCTTTGTTTGAAATCAAATACTAGTGACTGCAAAATCAAGACACAACCATCTGTGTTTGAAATCTGTGGTTGGTTTTAAATTTCCTGTCTCATGTTTGCTTGTTGATACATTAGTGGTAGTGGTTCTGTGGTGTTTGCTTGTGTGATTAAAAACCCATTTGCAACAATTTTATCTTTTTTTCATTTTAGTGGTAGTGGTTCTGTGAATGGTCTTGGGTTAAAGAAAAGCTAGTTTCGATGGACACATTAGCGTATTCTTATGTTTATAAAATGGAAGGTAGTATTGTAGGTTTAGATTGGAGTGTGAATATGTTGAAACTTAAAAAATATGGTGATGTTTAGACTTTGGTTAATTGGCGGTTTGAGATTGATCCTGTTGAGGATGGTAATGAAGAGGGTGTTATTGATAAAAAAAAATGGTGGTTCTGTGGTGTTTGCTAGTTGATTAAAACCCAATTTGCGACAATTCTATCTTTTTCCATTTTGAGTAGTAGTGGTTTTGTGAATGGTCTAGGGTTAAAGAAAAGCTAGTTTTGATGGACACATTGGCGTATTCTTATGTTTATTAAATTTAAGGTAGTAATGTATGTTTAGATGAGTGTGTGAATATGTTGAAACTTGAAAAATATGGTGATAGTGAGACTTTGGTTAATTAGGGGTTTGAGATTGATTCTGTTGAGGATGGTAGTAAAGATGGTGTTATCTTGGATGTTAAACATTGATTACGTGGTTAAATAATATTTGTAGTGGTATTACTATGTTATTGGAATATCAGCTTTTTAAAATATATTTTATTCGTTGGTATTGGAATATTTGACTTCATTTGAGATATTTTGTGGAGTTATATTTTGTATGTACATATTTATAATTTGGATAGGTTTCAAATGAATTGGAAAACAAAAGGAAATGAATTTATTATCGGTGACAATTTTGTGACTGTTTAAAACTATAAGTTGTTACTAATCTTTCACACAATAGATCACTAGATAAATATCACTTCATCACTATATTGTCACAAAATGCCCTCACTAATCCGACATGAATTGGTCACAAAAAAATAGCTATAGAATTAGTGACGGAATTTATTCGGTCACGATTATCAGTGAAGAAAAAATTCGTCACACAAATTTGCGTGGTATCAATGACGAAAGTATCAGCAAGGGATTTTATGACCACACAATCCATCACTATAACTTTTAGTGATAAAATTTTGAGTTTTAGTGATGCAAAATTCGGTCATTGAAGCTTTTTTTTTTATTGTAGTGCAAGCAATCAAAATCAATAATACATTAGACTAATATTTAAGTAATCGCCATTGGTTCTAACTTATATAGCGAAAATATGACATATAAGTCTGAAGCCAATGTATAAGAGTAAAAGCTGTTATATAGGTCCGAAGACCAACTGTAACGCCCAACCCCCGGCCACGGTGGAACCGCGAACGGAAGCCAGAGCGCCACATTAACCCAATACAATCAATACAATTCAATATAAAAACGTTTATAATAAATAGAACCAATAATTCAAAGTACTTCATTGTTTGTAAAATTCGATAAAATTCATTGTTCAACAATAAGAAATAGTTTTAATAACATCATAACACGTAATCAAATCCAGCAAAAGAAATGTAAAGTAAATGTTTTACATTAAAATTCCAAAATTGTTCGGTAGAAATTAAAAATAGGAATAGATGCGGAAAAAAAATGAAGTGCTAAGATGTCTAATGCAGGTGCAGTCGACCCGTACTAGCTCGATCAGTTTTCAAATAGAAGAGACAAAAAGGAAAATAGGAAAGTAACAAGCTATCGATGCCTGGTTAACAATTCCATACTCAAACAACTACAAGCAAATGCGTCTTATTTAGCATACAATCATGATATTCACACACAAATGCACACTAACCAATACAATCATTAAGTTCATTCAATGTCATACACTTATATCAATACATCAATTCATATTATTTAATACATTACACATTTAATGAACATTTAATACATTGCATTTAATATGTCACATATTTAATGAACAATTAATATATGACACATATTTTAATGAACATTTAATTTGTCATACATTTAATGAATATGTGATCAATGTATCAATTAATGTCATTTAATACATCAAACATTTAATGTCATTCAACACATTTAAAGTCATTTATTTCTTTATGCATTTAATGGAGAAAAAGTAATAATTAATGGTATAAGGTGGAACACGGACCGTGTAGAGTCACACGGTCAGATCGTGTAGAGTCTTTTAGAAAAGGTGTCCGTGCGAGAAAAGTTACACGGTCCGTGTGATTTAACACGGGCAGACCGTGTAACACACTGATCATGTGGCATAACACGGCCAGTCCGTGTAAGCCTCTGCTGAACTATCTCCTAAGGGGTATTGGAACACGGACCGTGTAAGGACACACGGCCAGACCTGTTCATGACTGTGTCGTAAGATTTAGTTAATTATCAAACATAGTTTTCCTCACCCAACCATTTATGAAGAGAGTATTAATGTTAACTAGTTTATAACATTTCCCCATGATTAAGTACACCCAACAAACATGTTTGTCAACAATTAAGGCTAACAATACACAAATTTCTAAGAGAACCAACAATTAAATGCATGTTATTAAACCAACAATTTTCAAACAACCAATCTTCATTAATCAAGTTCAATTTACTCAATAACTAACATTTCACAATACAACAATATCTCAATTATAATTTTGACTGCCCCTAATCTAAACGTTATATCGAAACGGGAACACTAAGGCCAAAGCCTGACAATAGGTCCGAAGACCGAAATCCGTAGTGCCGTTTAATCCCCCTCGGGACGGTCATCTACCTGTGGATTCCATCAATAGATCCGAGGATCAACAATATCAATAGCCCGCAGGCGGTGGTGCCGTCACACCCAATAGAAGTCGTCGCTCTGGTTTCCGGTAGTGGCTAGCTAAACCATGAATTACCTACATTTCAATAGGCCGAGATCTCTAATTTTTCCCTAATGGCATGCCACTCCATCTCTATACCAATCTATGACCAATGGTAATCAATTAAGTAATTAAACACAATTTCAATTATCCTTATTATTTATCAGTTCAATAACCTATTATCGGTATTAAAAACCACACTAACAAATCATGTGACCGTATAATTATATTAATCAATAATAACCACACTACATGTTACATGTTATGGTTCCAATATCCTCATTTAAACAACTACATATATAAATATTAAATACAATAAATGCATTTATTACATAATAAATACACATATAATAAATACAAGTCATTAAATACATATCATTAAATATATGTTATTAATGGTGCCTAGGTAACATAAACAACCAATATTCCAATTCATCACTATAACAATTGGACACAAAAATCCATATACACATTTATCATTCATTAAAATCAAGTACACAATTATCTAGGCATTTATTTAATATATTCAATATTAAATTCAACATTAAATATTAAATATTCAATATTAAATTTCAATACCAATTCCATCCATATGGTTATATATAATTAACCGGTTTAATGCACAAATAATTAAACACACATCAAACAATATTTAGAGCTTAAAACGGAATTGCTAACCTGTCCTCCATCGATTAGCTAAACGGCGTCGATTTGATTACCACCGTCACCCAAGTCGCCTAAACAATACAATTCATACAAGCATTTAATCAAACACTTGGTCTACACCAAGAACCAAACAATACAAACCCAATTTCTACCCATTAACTAACCCGTCAATCGGACCTATAGAGTCATAATCACAATTCTATTTATTCCATCAATCTAGAATTTAGTTTTTCCCAATACGGTAAATCAAATCAATTTCTAGGGTTTTCTACATATCAATTTGAAAGAACTTTAATAGACAAATCAAATTACAATAACTAATTTACTAGTAATAAATCATGGTATTATTAACAAATCGATTTACAAAACGTGAAATTAAAAACTTAGGGTTTAAGGAAGACTTACAATATTCGTAAGAAGAAACTTGAGAGAACTTCAAAATACGTGTTTTGTGATTCTTAAGAGAAACAAAACAAATGAGAGGTTTCAATTGACTTAGGGTTTTACAAGTGGGCTTCTTTTAAAAACATGGGCTCTGGGCCTTTTTAATAAAACACTTATAAAACACTTTAAAATCAATTTAACGGTTTCTAAAATATTTTCCGTTCATGTAAAACTTGATTTTCATTTTAAATTCCTAAATTCTTAAAATGATTTTAAAGACAATCAATTTGATATATTTGACTCTATACTTCCGATTGACTTCCTAAATTACCATTTTACCCTTTAACCTGAATTTTTACCAAAAAGTCAAAATTCACCCGAAAACACGAAAATTTCTAGACCCCAAATACGGACGTTACACCAACTCCATGGAAACCAGTTGAACCCCTTTATGCACCGAATAACCACCTTGATAGACCCCTATACATATAGACCCGAAGGCTGGTGATGGTGTCACATCCACATAAGAGCCGCCGCCCTAATTTTTTCCGGTAGACTGCTTAGCCAAGTTATATATAAAAGAAAATATTGAGATATCTCGGAGTTCCTTATGCCAATACATTTCATATAATAAGTTACACTAAGGGAAATTTATCCTTTTAGTGATTTACACGTAAAAACACATTTTTCCTTTCTGTCATATATTTTAATTTGCACATTTGACCTCTTAGAGGAATTTAGACAACATTGTCATTTCATAACCATAAGCCACAATGCAATATATACTATTCCAATAGCCATAACGGAAACATACACATTTTTTTATAGCCACAAAAGCAACATATAAATCTTCATGTATTCATAAATGCAACAAACAAGAATGCATTCCGGTATTTAAATATCTATCTTGACTCTTTTCACATTCATAAATAATATGGACTTAGTCCACCTGAACTTTTTTTTTTCAAAGGCAGCACTGAGCATGATATTAAATACATCGTATATGCTCTGACGCCCTAACATGGCAATAATGCATACTTTATAATCTCACACGTTAGCTAAAACATTGTCACACATTTTTTACACAAAAAATACTTATAAAAGTAGGTAGAATATTTACAAACCTTATTATGCCCTAAGACCAAACCGAGCTTCCATAGCCCAATATGAGACTCTATCCATTCTTGAATACCTTTATGTATATCTAAACATACATTGAACACTCAATTAAAACTTATACACATAACATGGACTATCATATAACGGTTCTCTAGGGAATTTAGACAATCTATTGAAATTTGGATACATAACTTACTTTACAAAATCTGTCTCTTCAAAACTCATTTTATTTGACAATTTAGGTATCGAAAATTCAATTTAAATACACTAACATGTTATCAACATATTACGCCTCTTTTGAATATAAAAACAACACAAAATCTCATCAAAACCATCATATTTCAAAGTTTATACTCACAAGTGACGGAATTCGGTTTTAAAATACTCTTTTAATCAAATCAACTACACTGAAAACCATATTTTGTTTAATTCATTAAGACCCATACTACTTAAATATCTTGAAAATAAGGTTCCCACATGAAACTCAAAGTTTACTAGTTCTAAATTACCATAAATTCAATAAAAGTAATAAAATACACTATTTTTCATATTTCAAAGGCTAGAGCATAGTACATATAACAGAAAAGGCTATGTTTGAGCCCAAAAATAAAAAAGAAAGCATGGACATTCTTTCTAGGATCACAAATCAATCATTTCTTAAAGAAAATCATGTATATATTAAATTCTACCATTAAAGAATCATGACAAGCTTACCAAAAGTGGAGAAATGATGAAAAAGTGCTTCCATGGCCATTGAATGCTCATGAGAATGATTCCTAAAGCTTGTTGGAACCATTTTTGAAAGGGATAATATAATTGTGGGTACCTATAGTTGTGCAAAATTTTCACTTAGATACTTCAACTTTGCGAGGTTTCATTTAGGTACTCCAACTTGCAAATTAGATCTTTATATAGGTACTCTAACTTTGTGAGATTTCATATAGGTACTCTAACTTGAAAATTAGATCTTATATAGGTACTTCAACTTTACGATATTTCATATAGGTACTGCTCACAGATTGCGCCATATCAGCCGAAGGATCTAAATGACCTGTAATTTGCAAGTTTGAGTATCTATATGAAACCCCGTAAAGTTGAAGTACTTAAGTAAAAATTTTGTACAACTATAAGTACCCACAATTACATTATCTCTTTTTGAAATTATCCATGGTAATTTTGTGATAGTCATGGCTGAGGATTAGGATTTTATGCTTGGGAGTTTTCTAGAGAGTTAGAGAAAAGAATAGAGAAAGAAGAAAAATAAAAAAGAAGGGGAAAAGATGAGGTGTCATAGAATTTGATGGGTCTGGTGGGTTGGGAATAATTCTTGGCCCAATTCCATACTAAGTCCATATTCCATTCTTCTCAATTCCATACATCTTCCTTTTTTTTTCGATTTTGAAAATATTTTCGTGAAATTTCCAACATCAATCCTACCATTTAAAATTCATTTTTTACTTACAAATATTATTTTGTATCAAAAATCTATTTTTTTAGAATTTAATCCAAAAATTACTTACAAATTCGATTGTGATTCTATGCTTTCGATATTTGTCCAAATCAAGATTTAAAATCATTTAGACTCTCAAAATTATATTTTAGTCTAAATATGATATTTGATGAAAAAGTTAACATTTTTTAGTAAAACAAATTTGGTCTAAAATGACTTTTTTTTTGTCAATACAGAAGTCTATGGTTCAAAATTATCATTTCAAAGGCTAAAACTTCATTTATGAATCATTAGACCTAAACACGATCAAAATGAATTGATTTCAAAAATCTTATCGAGATTGATCTTAAAATGCAAAATGTGCATAAAATATCAAAATTTCCAAATTAGTGTCTTTACTCGATCAAATTTAAAAATATTCAAGTCTATTCATATTTCAAAAATTCTAAATTCCTATTTTTCCCTAAATAACTATAAGAAACTAGGCCTAACTTCTAGATCAGTTTTGTGGACACTACAAACATAGTTATAAAAAGAAAGCGTTGAACATCTTGAACATTTGATCTTCTCAGATATATATCACCAAAAATACTTTCAACACCTCGTACAAAATTCATTAAGCATTTTCTTACAGTTGTTATGCCTATATAAATATACTTATCCATGGAATCATAGACTTCCACATAAGCTAATATTTGGACAGTTGTAGTATATTTGTTAAGGGGTGATAAGTCATGCTTACCCAATGCATTCGTCCTTTGGGTGAAATACGGGTAATGATTTTCTAAAGCTCCTACAATGTGATGGAACAAATATTGTCCCACTTGATATCATTGAAAAAAAATCTGCAAGATACATGGGTACAAGTGCAAAGTAGTCATTGTAGAGTCTAATATGTCATTCCTCATGGTTTCTCTTAATAGTAACTCATTTTATTGAAGCATGAGAAAATTACTTAAGATTTTCATCAAAGATTTCCACCCCTCGAGAAGCAATTACATTTGCTCATCTATGTTATTAAGTAACATCAACTACTATCTAGTAAGCATATCATTATACGACTCACGTGAGGAAGAAGATGTGCTTGAAGACATTATCTCTTTTAACTTGTGCTAGTGAAAAACAAATAGGGTGAAAGGTCTATGTTGAAGTGATCCTGAACCAATGTATCTTATTTATTGAAACATATCACAGGTTGCATAGTTAATATAATTATACATGTCAGATTCAAATGTCTCTAATTTAAAAATGGTGTTTGAAAGGTATATGGGTTGAACAATTAGTACAATTATTATCTGCCAACCTCGAGAGAGATGAGACATGAGATTTAATTACTTTAGTTATATCTGTAAAACTATATAATAATTTTGTAGCAGCCATTTCTTGAAAAACTATCTTTTGCACCCCATTTTACTTTGATCAATATGGGATCAAGAAAATATATCTTCTCATTTTTCTATATAAGTTTATTAGTCCTTCTGAAGGAGTTTTGAAGTTACGAGAAAAATTATTCATTAAAAATGACAATTTGAAAATCACGTAGTATTAAATATGTTCTTTCACGAGTTCATATTATCTCATTTTAACTCTTTGAAGGGATACTATAGAAACACACAAACAAAAGTTCTTAATTATATATATATATATGTATATATATATATATATTGAGTCTATTATGCGGACCGTCTGCATATAGTAATATGGGGACATAAAATCTGAATCGTCAAATTAATCTAACGGGTAATAATTTACGGAAATTTGTAATACTTTAAATTTGATTGTTTTTCATATTTCTCTTCATTAATTCTTGGGTGATTTGCAAAAGTCGCCCAAAAAATTAAATTCATTATAATTTTAAACCAAGATTAAAATTTCTACAATACTAAACAATCTAATCAATTTTTTGCAACAAATGAACCAAGAAGACCTTTATACCCCTCCCATTAAAAAAATAATTTAAAAGCAATTTAAGTTATATTTATTTATTTTAAAGATATGGAAAGTCTATTATGCCCTTCAATTTAAATAATTGAATTCAAAAATAATATTCACATATAGACCCCATCATATTTAATAAAAGCCCCTCACAAAATTTGCTTATGGTCCCTACACATTAGGAAAAATAATCCCTCACAAAACCTAACTTTCACAATCATAATTCCCCACATCTTTGGGACACCAAATTCACAGCAAATTCATCCATATTTGTCCCTTAACAATCCATAGGAATGTCAGACATAATTATCCATTACGTAACTAAAACTTCATCTTCCATCATAACTTAAAGATATGTTTTCAAAGTTTTTTCATTCTTGAGCATTGTAGAGTAAGTTAATGTTATGGTCTAGGGATTTATGAGTCTTGAATTAATGATTTTAGAGTTACTTATAATGTCATTATGGATATTGGATAGTGTTTCGTGTTAATTGTATGGTATTGGAATGCAATTTGACGAGTTAGGGTTGAAAATCCCGAATGTAGTTTTCCAGCTGTTTTCCGGTGTCCATGTCAGGAAACTGCCCCAGATTAACACCATTTTCTGGTGTCCATGACTGGAAATGAATCGATTTAATTTCCGTACATTGATACCGTGACACATGCTAGTAAATAATTTATTGGTTTCCTGACATCTATACCGGGACATAGGTGGTTTTTTTTTTACCTATTTTTCGGTCACAATACCAAGATATAGACGAGATAATATCTATCAGTGATTTCCATTATTGAAGCCTGGGAAACAGTCTATTAGAAGGCCGGTTTCCAGCCTTCATAAGAGGGAAACCATTTACCGCCTCCATACCGGGATATAGGGGCTCATTTTGACTGTTTCCATTGTTCAAAATGAATTATTTCCCGGTCTAGATCTTAGGAAACTAATAACTTGTTTCCATGCCTAAACACCGGGAAACAATGCTCAAAATGAATTGTTTCCCAGTATATATCTTAGGAAACACATGCCTTATTTCCATGCATACACACTGGGAAATAGTTAAATTTGGGTTCAGTTTCCCGGTATACTGACCTGGAAACTATGTTTTTTGACATTCAATGACATCAATTCCAACTCCAAACAACTTGTCACACCCACTACTACCATTAGGGAGCATTTTTTATGGTTTAACCCAACTTTCACATACCAATGCACGCTTTTATGACCGGGTTTATTTATATAAGTTGCTTAATTTTGATATTTAGTAGCTTTAAACGGCTAACATGGATGATTACGCTTTCTTTCACTTAATTGAACGCAATTGTATCATAAAATATCGTCATTGGAAAAGTCAAAAAACAAGGTGTTCTGCATGACCTACGTAGTAATATATAGTCCATCATGTGCTACTCTTACATGCCCATTGGAATGAACATCAAAACTCCAAGTTACAAATGATCTGTGCTGGACTCTTTAGTGGTCTCAAGTGTATTTTAGCTTGTTTGGGTCTTAAATTAATCTGACAAAGGTCATTTCCATGGTCTTATACCGGGAATCATTGCTCAAAATGAATTGTTTTCCGGTCTAGATCTTAGGAAACCAATGACTTGTTTCCATGCCTCAACACCGGGAAATAGGTAAATTTGGGTCCAGTTCTCTGGTATGATTACCTGAAAACTATTATTTTGAGGTCCGGTTTTCATGCCTCAACATCGAGAAACAATGCTCAAAATGAACTGTTTCTCGGTATATATCTTAGAAAACACATTCCTTGTTTCCATGTATAAACACCGGGAAATAGGTAAATTTGGGTTCAGTTTTCCGGTATGCTGACCTGGAAACTGACATTTTCACAGTGTGAATACCAAAAATAATACAAAAATATCCAGATTCCATATGCTAAAAGACGGAAACAAACTGTTTCATGATAATTTCATTTTTCTGAAATAATTTTCTGCATTCAAAATCATATTACAACCAAACCAAATTCAACAACCAAACCATATTTGACAAAAAGAATTTGATAAACGATGCTCAAACATACTCATAACAAAGTGGTATATCTAAAGTAAAAAAAAAAATATGGTGAGTTAGCTTCCGAATGGAATGGTATATCCCCGGAGGAGCTTTCAACAGGGGGTTCGCTGCTTGTATCAAATCTTCATTCTGTGGTGATTCTTCTAAATCCGAAACTTCGATATGTTTGTTTGGGAACGTGCGAATGGTATGCCCTAAATCTTTACTCTCCACAACAACTTGAAGTACACTAGTGTCTTTTTCAAACTCATTTCTGAAAAAAGAAAACACAAATTATTTAAACGTAGAAAAAATAATGCATCAAAGCAATTTCGCGGTATAGACACCCGGAAATAAGAGCTCATTTGGCTTATTTCCCGGTGTCGATATCAGAAAATCACTGACAAAAAATGCAGATCTGTTTCCATGCATGGACACCGGAAAATGGTATAATTTTAGACAGCTTCCAGGTATGGAACCCAGGAAATCGCTGGAAAACGTAAAATCGGGAATTTCAACCCTAACTCATAAAATTGCGGTTCTATACCATACAATTGACTCCAAACACTATCCAATATCCATATTGACGTTACCATGAACTCTAAAATCATATATTCAAGACCTCTACACCCCCTACACCATAACATTAACACTACCATGCTCAAGAATGAAAAAACTTTTAAAACATACCTTTGAGTTGTGGTAGAAGATGAAATTTCAGAAATATATTGGAGAGACACATGCAGGCATGCTTATGAATTGTTAAGGGACAAATAATGTTGAATTTGGTGTTCTAGGAATGTGATGAATTAGGATTGTAAAAGTTAGGGTTCCAATACAATTGGGATTATTTTTTATATTGTGTAAGAACCATAAATAAATTTATCTTCTAGCAGAATTAGTGAGAAAATCTGCGGAATTGAGGCGTTGTATGGAGTGAAAGTTGAAGATGGGGTCTCTGCCGGAGAAGTAGAGAGTGGAGAGGAGGAGAGACCGGATATCGGAGTAGTGAACGTTGAATGTGACGAGAGAGGAGATATGGTTTTGGATTCAAACGATTAACATAGGGGTAGATTGGGAATTCTGATTTGTTTTTATATTTTCTATATTTTGGATTTTATTTTTATTTTATTTTTTAATATCAAGGGTAACATAGTAAACTTGGTTCATTTGTTGCAAAAAAAAATATTTATAATTGTTTACTTTTGAAAGATTTCTGATGTTGAGCTAAAACAAAGATTTTGATTTTGGATCGGTCCAAAATTAGAAATTATCACTTAATTCTTTTCTAATTAAAATTCTTTTTTTTTCTTTTCTTATTAATTGATTTTCGTTTTATCTCATTAATTATTTATATTGATATTCAAGAATATTTTTACTTTACTTTGCTTGCTTGGATGGACACAATTACAATTGTATTCTTTCAATGCTACTATTATTTTTAGCTTATCAAAATTACATTATTTCAATGCTATTTAATTTTACGATTGTATTATTTCAATGTAATTTAATTTATTTTTTGAAATTTATAATTGTATTCTTTCTATGTCATTTTTTAATCTTGTTTGTATTTTGAAAAAATAATTCTCATGTAAATATTTGAAGTAGAAACATTTATATTTTTAATATTATTATTTAAAATAATAATAAATTTTTAATTAGAAAATAATTATACATTGAAAAAAGAAAAAAAATTAAAAATAAGTATAACAATCAATTAGATAAAATAAAAATCAATGAATGAGAGAAAATAAAAGAAAGTAAATTAAATTAAAAACAATTAATGAAGAGAGATGGAGAGATCAAATTAATGAAGAGAGATATGAGAGAAGTAATAGATATTAAAAATTCCCGTAAATTATCATCCTTATATTGATTTAACGATTTAGACTTTATGTTTGCGTATTACAATATGCAGACAGTTCGCATAATAGATTCACCGTCTATATATATTTATGACTTTACATTACTGTTTTTCCTAATATTAGATGATGAATTAATTAGAAGTAACTGTTTTTCTTAATTCCGATGCAAAATCAGTTTTTTCTATATAAATAAAACGGAGGGAATAATATTTTTTTACAGTTATTTGATACCATTTTGATGAGTTATTTGGTAATTTATTATGGATATTAAAGAAAAAATGAAAGTACAAGTTCAACATTATTTCTAATTTTCATGCTGCAATCACCAAATGTGTTTAATGTAAATCTGTCATTAAATAAATTAATTTAATTTGAGGATCAAGAAATTATGATCTCAATGCTTAGCAAATATAGTACTATATGTTCATAATAAATATAATGTGACCATCTTGTAGAAACATGGATGGATCAACATCATCAAATATGAAATTACGCAGTTAATGAATTAGTAATTTTAGTAGATCTAAGCAATTAAAGTGTTTAATTATTTGGAAAGTAATAAAATTTAGTGTAGGTTTGGCACTAGATGTTACATTAGCGGTTGAGTTAACTGTTGAAGTAGCGATTAGATATTAACTGTTAAATTAGATGTTGAAGTAGCGATTTGGCATGAATGTTTGGTTATAACAATTAGATGTTGAAATAGCTGTTAGATGTAAAATTGCGTAAATAATACAATATATTAGTTTTGCCTTACAATATAATTTATTAGCGTTAGTATTCATTTTTAAATAAATTTTTATTAAAATAAATAATTTTAGTTATTAATTTTACCTTACAATAAAACCAACCATCTTTTAGTTATCAAATAATTAAAAAATAAATAAAATATAGAATAACTAAAAAAGTTATTTAAAAATTTTTAAAAATATTTAATAAATAAAAAATATTATTAAAATTAACCTAATTTAGTACAAATAGGAGTTTTTTTATTAGCGATTTGTGGAAAGCTACTTGAAATAGCGTTTTGGAAATCGCTAATTAAAAATCTAATCGCTAATCTAAAATCTTCTCCCAAACAGTTAAATTGTCAAATCGCTAATAAAAAATTTAATTGTTACTTAAAAATCTACCTACCAAACTCACTCTTTGAGTATTGTTCGAAAGCACCTTTGAGAGAGTTTCACAAAATTAACAATTTTTATTTGATAGTTTTATATTAAGACCTTTAACTATACTTTCTCCTAAATTATTAGAATTAAGTAAAATAATGTTTGTCAAAAGCCAAGTATCCTCCTCTAATTCACTTGGATTTCCACGTGGTTATAATAGTTTCGTCTTTTCTAGGTACTCTATTGACTTGCTATTAATAATGAAGTGTTTATAGTTGTTTGTATCATAAAATTATTTGCTCTTTAAATAGTATTGAATTATAATTCTTTTGTATTAGTATGATTAAGATGCTTTTGGATTAAAATTAGAGTGAGTTGGAAAAAAAAATTATATGAGAATAAAAAAAGTTAAAAGATATAAATATTTTATTGTTTGCACTAGGAGGTCATATAGTTAAATATTAGCCTCTAAATAGCTAAAAAAAAATATGGATTTTTACCCACGTTCACAGGGATAAGGAAGACGACGACGGAAAAAAAAAACTATTTAATTAATGAAATTGCATATTATATCCTAGTACATTAATTTTATTTTATTTTATTTTTTTATTTTCACCAACTTATATAATATTAAGTTAGCACCTTTTCTAAATTATATTCATGGTTATCTTATTTTAATGGATATAAGCGGAGAACATTAAAGTATATGTAACGTGGGCTTATATTTATTTTGTATTCATTGTCTACATATATGAGACATAAATTAAAAAAAAAAAAAAATTGAAATAAATCAAAGATGAAAGGAAATAGAAAAATTAATGGAAATTCTTATACGACGGGTTCAATCCCAAAAATAAGTAACTTTTATATATATATATGAAAGAAGTTTTGTACGAAGTGAGAACAATCTCTCAACGAGAAATAAGAAAATTTATCTAAACCATTGGATCTTCTTCCGACAAATGAGATTTATATGTATTTTTCTCTCTCTCATTGAGCATGTGAGCAAGATAAAGTATAAGTTGGTTTTATCACCTTTGCTTGTAAATCTCCATGTATTCTATTTAATATATTGAGAAAGCATGTATTTGATGTCTTGTATATACTAAACTATAAGAATTAGAGTATTACTACCACTCTAGAAGTTAAGGAAGTGATAGTGAAAATCCTAAAGAGAAAGATCACAAAGCTAAGAAGTCATGAAATCCACAAGTGAAAATCTTGTGGAAATAATTCACCATTGAGGAAGACACAAAGGAACCTAAATAAGATGTTAAGCTCGATTTTCCAAGGTTTGGTAAAATTTCAAGGTCGAAGTTCATATAAAGAAGGGATATGTGTAACACCCCTCCATTTTTGGTAAGTTTTTGTTTTTTTTCTAATTTATACAATTTTCATAATTAATTATTAAATTTCATTTTCTTGGAATTTTGAATAATGGAGGATCTGAAGAAGAATTTTTCACCCTAAAAACCCATTACAAGTTGAAATAAACTAGATAAGGAATTTGGAGTTTTATCTTTCATTCTTTCTTAAGCAATAGAAAGAACAAGGAATCATTTACGATGGTTAGATTTCATGCACATCATTTTCAAGGTGAGTTGATTATTCCTTACGTAATTATTTTTTCTAGATTATGAATCTTTTCGAGTAATTTTAAATATGATTCCGCTAATTTCAAGATTTTATTTTTTGATTTTCACTCTTACATAATCATTTTTTGAGTTCAAATTTTATTTTATGCGCAATACAATGTAAGGGATTCATTTCCTATGAGTTTTGATTATTTATGAAATTCAATGTTAAAGATTTACTATTTCTCTATGAATTTAAAAATTAAAAGTTAATAGTCGTTATGAATTTAAAATGTGGATTTTGAGAAATCGTTTGGTCTTACTAGTTAGGTTGATTTTTCAATTGAGATAAGAGTTGTTTAGAGGGTTTCTACTAGATAGTTTTCAATTATTTAAGTATTCTAGTAGGAAATTTAAGAGAATGATTGCATATTGTCATTCATGATATAGAGCAATCAAAGACACATAAATTTTGAAGTGTTCCGACAATTTTGAAATTTCAAAAAATTTTAGGGGATTGTTACGTATTTTTTAGTTCCAAAGGTTACATCGATGGTTATTAGGGCCAATTTGATACTTTATTAAGGCACAATCTCGAGGGATGGTGCCAAGAATAGGCTATGGAACTGAGACAAATACCTCGGATATATGTACGTAATATACGAGGTCGCTTAGTTGCACAAATGTATATTAGGTGATCATCCCTAGCAAATGTAAATTTGACTATAAATAATAAGAATAAGTTGATAAGATTGTGTATACACTATCGAGAGCTAAATCAGGTGACTACAAAGAATAAGTACTCGTTGCCTAGAATTGATGACTTGATCAGTTGGAATGAGCCAAGTATATTCTCTAAAATTGATATGAAATCTAGCAACCACTAATTAGAAATTAAGGAAACTAGCATTCCTAAGTCTACATTCAAAACTAGATAAAAAAAAGTATGAGTTTTTTAGTATTGCCTTTCCGTTAACTAATATCTCGGCAATATTTATGAGCTTAATGAACTGCATCTTCTATACTTATCTAGATTAGTTCATTGTTATATTCATAAATGATATAATGGTGTATTCTGAGAATCATGAGGAATAAGATAAATATGTCCAAATAATGTTGAAAATCTTAAAGGAGAATCTATTGTATTCAAAGTTCACCAAATATGAGTTTTGATTAATTGGAATTGCTTTCTAGGGCCTATTTTTGTAGTCAATGGAACTAGGTTGGATCCACAGAAAGTAGAGAATATTGTTAATTAGGAAGCGATTATTGTATCACTTATAATGGTTCACTCCATAAGAAGGTGAAGTATGTTTGGGATAAGAAATATCAACGTTTTGAGAAACTAAAAGAATTGCTTACTAATGCACTTGTAGCACTCGAACCCCCGCCTAATAGACATAGGCAGGAAGACAGACGTCACAGCAGACAGACAACAGACATTACAAATAGAATAAGTAGAAAGTATACTGAAAACCAAGACTAGAATGCTAATCTACTTATTAAACCGAAATTCTAAATTTAATTGAATGCATAATCTGAAAACACGAGTAAAAATCTAATCATAACTGAAATAAAATGAAAAATTGGTACGAAATCTAGAAGTTACAAATTTGAGAATAATGTCAGTGTGTGAAAATTGAGTGTCAGAACTGATGCATGTGAATGATATGTGTGTCCTTATTACACCACTTGATTATCCGAACGCACAATTTTCCGTCCCGATTAGAAAATTTAACATACAAAAAAAAGGTAAAAAAAAGAAGACAAAATCAGACTATTAAATGTCTAGTTAGTACGTCAATAAATACCCAACATTCATATACATAATGTGTCTTACTTAAACAGAAGTAATATGAGTTCACATCAAATTTAAATTAGCCTAACACGTAAGTAACCTGACTGAAGCAAATAGAGAAGTTCTAAAATCCAACAACTCAGTATTAATCTAAAATTTCACAGATTTATTATCTAGCAGTAGTTAAGTACTCTACAGGGGCCAATACCCTAAAAGGCTCTAAAACTTAAAATGGCTCTAACTTACTCATTTTAAGTCTGATTTAACTCCATTATACCTTTTCAGAAAGGGAATTACAAGATGTACAACTTCAAAAGATGGGACTGAGGCTAAAAGCCAAAGTTGTAGATGAAACAGTTCAAAATCATACATTTAAGGGGTCAAATTAGTTAATTACTGTTTTTAACTAGGTTAGTTCAATTTATTATGGCCGTTTAACTTTTAAACCACTTACTAGATAAAACTAGACTATATACTAAGTTATTACTGTTTTGTCCTACGCTCAAAATTATGTTTAGAGTCTAAAAACATCTTAGTAATCAAAATAACCTAATAGTTGGCGAAGTCACGTGGTGACATAATTTGGCCGAATATATGTGTTTTTGGATGGTATATGCAAGAATGAAGTTAAAAATTTTGGAGTTGTTATCAGTAATGATTTCGAACAATGTGATGGCCATAACTACAAGGTTGAAATTTCAACACGTAGTAGTAAGCCTGTTCTATTTCTGTCCTTGTATGAAAACTTAGATTAAATAGAAGATAATGTAAGAAATTATTGGGTTTGGTAATAACATCTCATTAAACCAAAATAAAGCAATATATACTAAAACTATAAACTCATCTCCTAAAGTAAAAATGGTGTGTTTTAGAGAAATTAAAATAAGTTGAGAGAATAATTTTGTCTTGTGCTTTTATTATTGGGTTTGACCAATCACAACCAATACATAGAAGATGTGTTTTATGGCCTAGAATAGATTCACTTATCATTTCTTGTAAATTACAATCATGCATTTACACTTGTCTTCCATATTTAAACCGCCATAAGTTCATGGATTGATTGACCGATCAATGATATCAAAAAAAATTGTTCATTATTCAATTTGAGACAGTTCATTGATCAATGATACAATTCATCGCTTTACTGAGCATTGCTATAGAAGCACCTTTCTTTTTTATCGGTTGTTCAATCACTAACTAATTTGAAGGAGTTTATAAATTAAAATTTTTTAATTAAACATAAAAAAAACACAAAACAAAAATCCTAACTATTTAACTATTATCGGCTGTTAAGATTGCATTGAATCATAAGGATTTTCTTTTTAGGAAGGTTTTCCTATTTTGAGTTTGAATTTATTTCCTAATTGTTCGATTCATTGTTTTGGAAAGATTTGGTTTTCCTAATTTGATTGATTGTACTCTTTAGTTGGAAAAGAAAACAAATTAGGAAAGTATGTTTGGTGATCACTATAAATAGAGCTGTCTCGTGAAGAGGAAAGTATCATATCCCTATGGGGTGGTGATCATTGGATTAAGGTCATGCCCAGTAGGGGTGATAATCATTGGGGTCGGGGTCTCGTCATTAAGGAGATTTTGTATTGGGTTTGCCACACTATTAAGAAAATTTTGATTTGGGGTTAATTTTCCAAACCACGTTAATTATTGTGTTTATTTTTTGTGTGATTATTTTGGTTGAATCGAACTTGGAATTAAGAAAAAAGAGGGATAGAACCAAAAATTTCTTACAAATTGGTATCAGATCTTTGGTGGAGATTTGTTTGAAGATAAACTTTAAAGTAGACATCTCGATTTGAATTAGTATCCATGATGTCAATAGGTGAGATCAATTTAGTTTTATCAGCAAAATTTTTTGGACAGCTTGTAAGAATTGAAGATTTCTCCTAAACCAGCCGTTGGATGATGCTCAAATTTGATTCACATCTTCTACACATATAGTTTGAAATTTTGACTGTCCGGATCATGAATTAAAGATTGAAGTGAAGAGATAAAGCATCAACAATTGGGTTCATATGTCGCGGATCTATTGTGTGCAGTCAGACTGAACGAAGCACATCTCTTTTGTTAACCATTGGATCGAGCTGAATTTTGGGTATGTTGTAGAAGTCACAAGGAAGTTACTTAAAGATGATGGAAATTGGGTTTGGAGTTTTTTTAGAAGGAGCGATGTTGAATAAAATAGGACTGCTGCATATTGAAAGAATGGTAAAGTATGAGATTGAGATTAAGACTTGAAAATATCTGATTTGAATTTTGGATTTGGTAGTTTCTCATTCGAAGTGAAGAAACATTTTGAAAT
Organism: Cardiospermum halicacabum; assembly: GCA_031304145.1. NCBI lineage: Eukaryota > Viridiplantae > Streptophyta > Magnoliopsida > Sapindales > Sapindaceae > Cardiospermum > Cardiospermum halicacabum. The sequence goes on along the minus strand of CM062393.1, from coordinate 23,962,847 downwards.
TCATTGAGAGTGAATTGAATGATGGAGAAAGAATTTGTTTGATAGTGTTTAAAGAAAAAAATTTTAAAATTTGAGGTGATTCAAGTTAAGATAAATATTTATTAAGATTGCTTTGAATCACAAGGATTTTCTTTTAGAAAGATTTTCCTATTTTGAGTTTGAATATATTTCCTAATTGTTTGATTCATTGGTTTGGAAAGATTTGATTTTTCTAATTTGATTTATTGTATTCCTTAGTTGGAAAAAGAAACAAATAGGAAAGTATGTTTGGTGATCGCTATAACTAGAGCTGTCTCGTGAAGAAAGTATTTCGTCCCTATAGGATGATGATCATTAGATTGAGGTCAGGTCCAGTGGGGTAATGACCACTGGGGTTAGGGTCTTGCCACTAAGGAGATTTTGATTGGGGTTTGTCTCGCCATTAAGAAGATTTCGATTAGGGGTTGCATCATCGTAAGGAGATTTCATATTGGGGTTGTCTCGCGCATGGTGGAGTTGTTCGCCAAAAGAGATTTTGAGAAAGAAAGTAATTTTGAATGGAGAGAGTTGTTTGGAATTTTTTTGTAATATTTTTTTTATAGTAAAATTGTTATCTTTCCGTGAATTAAACAATTTGCCGAACCACGTTAAATATTGTATTTATTTGTTGTGCGATTATTTTGATTGAATCAAACTTGAAATTAAGAAGATAAAGGGATAAAATAAAATATTTCTAACATCAACTTTAATTGATATGTATGACCAGTTTTCGTATTTTTCGAATGAAGTAAAATATTTTTCTTGCTACATAGCACAATAAAATATTTATAGTTAATATTGATCCCGCAACTTAATTATAACAACATGATAAAATAGTACATCCAATTTGGAGTAATAGAAAAAAAAAAAAAAGCTTCGAAATTTTTTATAAATAAAGTGAAACTTAAATTAATAATTAAATATTAATTTTAGAATGCACTTGTAAATATTGTTAATTTTAATTATTCCCAAAATTATTATTCTAACCACAAAATATAATATTTTTGAAAATATCTTTGCTGTGTCATAAGAATAAAATAATGTAGCAAGTAGTCTAGAAAACAAGAGGGAAATGAGATATTTAAAGAGAAGACATGTGTTGAACATGAAATGGTTGAGATTGTAGAAGACGACTTAAAAGGAGTGAGTCAGCATAACGTAGGTGGTGCTGACATCGAACTTCAGGATTGACGAAGGGAAACATTGCCAAATGCAATGCATGGACTCCTCCAAACCATTCCAACCAAAACCATATTTATAACTATTTAATGTTCAACCATTATTATTATTAATGCGTCAATTATTGTTCACAAATGGGAAGACCTCATCGTTTGAATCACGATAACATATATGAGAAATAACTTGCTGCTGTTATTATTATTATTATTATTATTATTATTATTATTATTATTATTATTAATTTTATTTTATTATTTTATTATTATTATTATTATTTTTTTTTTTTAAATTGAGTCAGCTTATTTTAGTTTATATAAAAAATGGAGTAATATTAAGTTATGTTTATATTTTAAATTAAAATTTCATAATCTATACAAAATAAGAAAGTGTTATTTTCATTTTTGTTATTTTATAACTTTTATTTACATCATATAGCCCAACTTTAAAAATTTTACAAAAATAATCTTTCAAACTTTCACTTTTAAAAAATGAACCAAATTGACCATTTTATCTTTCTGTGAAGATGTGAATGTGGTATGTGAAGAGAACCTTCACATATGTGATGGTCTATTTTTGAAAATCAAAGTTTGAGTGACTCAAAAATAGAAATAAATTTTTATTGGTTTAGTTTTGAAATTTTAAACTTTATTTGGTTTATTTTATATAATTTTCCCTATAATAAGAAATTATAATCATTCTCAAATTGATATGCATAAATTTAATTTTTTTACTATCAATTTTATTTCTAACTATTTATTAGATTCAATTAAATTTATTCAAATTTTGGATATCATATTAAATAACTATTAAATTATCCATATTTTTTTAGGGAAAATTATATAAAATAAACCAAATAAAGTTTAAAATTTCAAAACTAAACCAATAGAAGTTTATTTCTATTTTTGAGCCACTCAAACTTTGATGTTCAAAAATAGACCATCACATATGTGAAGGTCCTCTTCACAGACCACCTTCACACCTTCACAGATCAGTGTAAAAGATTTTCACAGAAGGATAAAATAGTCAATTTGGTTCATTTTTTAAAAATAAAAGTTTGAAAGATAATTTTTGTAAAATTTTTAAAGTTGGGCTATATGATGTAAATAAAAGTTATAAAATAAAAAAAATAAAAATAACTCATATTTTTAATATAAATTTTAAAATTTATTCAATTAATTATTAAATTTAATATTTTTATTCAATTTTGATAATAGTATATTATATATTGAATGAAATTTAGATAAAAATATTCTAATTATTTTAAATAATTTTTTCATATAAATTCAATTATATTGATTTTTTTAAATATATATATATATTTATTGAAATATATATTCAATTTGACTTTTTTTAACTTAAGCGAACGGACCATGACACTCTAATTTAATTAGCTGTAAATTTGGAAGATATTTGAAAGTGGATTTTGTACAATAAAATAGGATTCGGATTGGATAATAGGAATAGTAAGGTGGACAAACAAAGTATCTTTATCAATAAAAAGGTAGTAATTTGAATTTAAGCATAAGAGTTGTCTTTTCGTTCGTAGGGGACCGACCATATATCTACATCATCATACATAGGATTTGATGCATCCGCGACCACTGAAAATCTCCGCCGTCCAAGCTCTATCAAGCGTCCACGTGGCATGACGTCATTGATTACCTATACGATCTCTTTCCAGCCTTCGATTGGAAAATCGCAGAAGATTACACGTGGACGGTGCCTTCGAGTGCACGTGATGTTGTAGTTGCCGCCCGCCACCAAGGCCGTACCTGGATGGGACTGCCACGTGTTTGTAAAGAACAGAATGTGCCAATAATGGAGGTACAGCATTGTCCGTTACTGGGGATTAAATCAGGACCGTTAAATGAGATTGGAAGTTGAAACGTGTCGCTCAATCATGTGATGTGATGGACCTACCTACCTTATTTGCCTTGAACAACATGGCTTCTTCTTGTGCTTCTCTCCAAACTATGCAATTTCCGGGTTTCCCATCAACCTGGCCACGTCACCTCGAATCCAATCCTAAGTAGATATCTAAATATGGGTCAAATTTCCAAAGCTGTCCTGTTTAAATTGCAGGTTGGGCCCGGATTTTATCAATGCAATTCATTTAATATTTATATTAAATGATTAAAATTCCTCAAAATGTAAATGTATTTCTTTATTCAATTTACTTTTAAAAGGGATAAGTTCTCTATTTTTAATTTTTTTAGAACTTTTTTTTTTTTAAATGTAGTATATAGTATAGATTTAAGTTTTAAAATTTTCAAAAATAAATGGTATAATTGCCACCAAAAGTTCTAAAAATAATGATTGATTTATATCCACTTTTTCCGCCGTGGCAAAAATTGATTGAGATTGTAAAATTAATAAATTATAAATTATAAATTATAAATTTTCTATCTAATCATTTATTGCCACGCAAGATAGACAACAAAAGTGGGTACGAAACAATAGGATGCATAACATTGTTGAAGTTCTAAATTCCACTTATATTTTTAATGTGACTTTCTAACTATGTAAAATTTTAATTTAACCTTTAACTATATAATATTATGTCAAGTTAGCCATTTTTACTTATATAACAGATAATGTGACAGGTGATATGGGTTTCAAAATATATTATTTATCACATAGGTGAAAATGTGACTTGGTATTGAACAGTTAAAATGTTAAATTAAAATATCACATTGTTGGAGGGACAAATTGAGAAGGTTAGTCAAATTTAATAGTTTTGATTATTTGATTAATATATGTGTTACAATATGAAAATCTCACCTATTTTTTAAAATAAGATTTATAAAATTTTATTTTATAATAATTTTAAAATTGATTTATAAATTTAAATAAAATTTCAAAAAATTCATTTAAATAAAATCAATTATAAAAAAATCATAAAATTTTTCAAAATATCAAAATATAAAAAATAAAAAAACCAGCGCATGCTTAAAAAATATATTAAAAAATTATTTATTTAAAATGAAAAATAAAATTATTTCCATCAATTTAAATTGTTAAATTTAATATTTACACCAGTAATTATTTAATTATTTAATTGCGCATATGTAGTGGGTGATAACAAAAACCGCTGGGAATTGCAAAAATACCCTAAAAATCTACTTATACCCTACCTGATCAGAGACTATTTGAAACCCACCAAAATTAGTTTGTTTACTTTATCAGTCCGATTTAAATTTTTTATTTTAAATACATATTAATTCTTTAAAGTATTTATCATGTTATTAAATTTAAACTAGATATTTTTTTTTATAAAATTTAAAATTGTGAGGAAATGAGTAGTATACACATATTTGTATTACATTTATACAATTATGTAAAATTATAATTTTTTTAAAAAAAAACATAGCGTAGTTCACCTTTTTCCACTTCTTCATACTAAAAATTTGAATAGAATATATTTTCTTTCATAATTTTTAAATCTGTAAAATCGACCCGATTTAATTAAAAATTTAATGGATTTTATATAAATTTCATAAAAAAATGATAATAAGTTGGATTTTGAGTATTTTTGAGCCAAACGGTTACTTTTTTCAAATATTGATGGATTTTTTGATTTTGTCTTTAAAAGGTATAAATATCACTTCTCAACAATTATGTTACGTGTGAAAAAAAAATAATTTTTTTTATAAAATAAAAGCCTTTTTTTTTTATAAATATTTTGGCAAAACTTCATTTTTTTTTCTCCCTTTCAAAAACTAAAATAAGATTAAAATAGTTACTTTTAAATTAAAAATATAAATAAACATTATTAATATAATTATATTTTTATGAATAGAAAAAATTGCAAAATATGAGTCATCCATACTCCAATATTTAAATGAGATATTTTATAATTTTTCATTCCATTTTGAAACTTTTGTATTTTCCCCTAAGCTTATAATATATGTAAATTTAACTCCAATTTTAATTATTTCATCATATCAAATAAAATAATTCACAAAATCATATAAATTTAAGGTTCGTCGGAAGAAAAAAAAATGTAACTAAATAAAAAATTATTTTAACTTGATAAAAATCATAAACAAGCCTGAATTAAATATGGAAGAAGATGAAAAACGATGTTATTAAAAAAAAAAAATCTGCTGCTATCATATTAAATTACTTGTAATAAAAAAATATATCTAGTTTTATGTATAAGAATCAAACTTATCCCACAACTACAGTGTGAGAATCTCCCTCAACATGTAGCCACAACCCTAATCATAAACATGGTACCGAAACGAAAAACCCTATGATGTATTTTTTATAGCATAATCTGAAATGAAAATGAAAAAAAAGGCCTGGATTGTTTGGGATTGAAACAAAGTTAATTTTATGTTTCATTTTCCACTACTTCTATAATTCAACACCAAAATCTCTAATTTTTTTCAAATTTAGATTTTGAAAAAATTGCAAGTGAGTATGAACAAATCAAATCAATAGTGGATGTCGGTGTTGAGCGACACGCACAGGAGCTAGTTTTGGTGGTGAACGTGGAGCTAGTTTTGGTGGTGAACGTGAATCATAGTAATGGTAGTCTAATGATAGAGGTGTAATACCCAAACCCCCACCCCGACGATACGATGCAGAGAATCGATGTCACACAACAAAATGTTATAACGTAGTAGATACATATACATATACATACAAACATAGATAAGAAATAATAATAAAAAGGTAACTATTATCGAAAATGTACCAAATGTGAATATCCAAATACAAAGTCCCATATAGTATAACTAAGACCGAAATAACAAATACTGACTAATAAAAAATCAAATCCAAAAATAATGCAGTGGTTACAAAGTTCTAAAAATAAATCTAAAGTCAAAACAACATAAGAAATCAAAGTTGTAAAATGGATGCCAAATGATGACTAATGCTGATATGCGTGTACATATCCTTGCTACACCACCTGGCTGTCTGAACTCAACATTTCCATCCCAACAGGGTCAAAACATGCAAAATAAAAAGTAAATGCCACAAGGGTCAGACTATCGATGTCTAGTTAGTAAGTCAATGCCCAACATACACACACGAGATGCGTCTTATAATAACAGTTTAAGATGGCATGCAACACAAGTAACTTGCCTAATATACATGACTTACAAAATGTTAGCAAACAAGTTATTTATAAATCCAAATTATCCTTATTTTAATCCCCTTTAAGTGATCTAGGATAAATGATTACATATCATTGCAATTACCGTTTGAAATTAACTTTAAAAGTTGTCTAACTATTTCGAAGGGTTATCCGATACCAAAATATGAATTTGATATGGAGCTCAGGATGCAATTTGGATAAAGGGCACTTCAAGCCTTACTCAATTGTAGTTCGACAGTGAACTCGGACAGAACACTCATTTGGATTCCTACAGTTATATTGAGTTATAATTCGGTAGCTAATTCGATTATTAATTCGGACAGACAGTGTTTATGGTCTCAAAATCTCATTGAATTGTAATTCGGTACGTATCTCAGTAATGAGTTCGAATATAGAGTCAAAACTGTCTCCTAACGTTATACCGAACTGTAATTATGTAGTTAATTTGGTACTTACTTTGAACAGACGATATTGTTACTGGTCTCAAGGCTCATTGAATTGTAATTCGGTACTTAGCTCGGTAAAGAGCTAGGCCAAAGACTAAAATATCCGATTTCAGCCAATTTCAGTTATGTTTTTCGCTATTTAAACCTTTAAGCATCTAATTAGGTATATTTCTATCACATATGGCTAGTTAGTAGTCAAAATATATACTACCCATAGGTTAGAACCCAATTATCAAAGGAATGTGAAGAATCAACAGTAGTTCATATCAACATACAGAAGCAATATCAAAATCAATTTTTGTCTTAATATATTTAAGTTTATCATATTATGATTAGGTGTTTAGCTTACCAGGCCTGTCCTTACCTTAATAAGTGAAATCAAGAACATAAACAGAGATATGGTAAACCCTCAGAGTCGATCAAAGCTCCCAGAATGATGTTGTCACATCCAAAATGAGCAAAGCTTCAGAATAGATAAGAGATTCCAGATTAATGCTCTCACACCCAGAAATAAGTTGGCATTCAAGGCCTAATACGCTTTCACACATCGATGTATACATCTATTTTTCCTACAACATGTTGGTCTTATTGTATTAACCTAGGACAAGAATTTATACAGATGTGAAGAACTTATATTATTAAATTATCATAAGACAGATATAAATCTCAATTCATATGACTATTTTTATAACAGCATAGTGAATTGATAATCACAAACTAAACAGAATCATATAGTTAGACTTACACGTATAATTTCGAGAATAAACATTAGGCAATTATAATCAAATGCAGCTTTACACTATGATCCAATTGCAAAATTTCACACATTCAGATTATATTAATTTATTAAATTAAGCACAGAGAAACAAACATGGACATACAATCGTGGGGGCTTAAACATGACTACTTACCTATCAACGCTAATCCAAAGCTGAATCACTACGGCTGACGATCACCAATTAGATCTCAACCAAAATAATATAATAAATACCTGATTCAGCATTATGGTTTTAATTCAGAAAGTTAGAGTTTTAATTTGGGCAGCGAAAAGAACCACAAATCATACCCGGAAAAACTCATAAACAAATATTAGATTTGAAACTCTCAGCATGACAAGAACATCATCGACCAAAGCACGTCACCAACTTATTTCCATGCTTGAAAGATTCAAGCAATGACAATGAGAAATTATTGTCGTGGGAAAGTAACCTTAGAACATCAAGGGTAGAGGCCGAAGCCTCTAAGGCTGAAGAGTCAAGGGACCGAGACTCCAAAGTTCAAACGATAAGGAAAGATAAGACTATTTTCTGCCAAAACACTTAAGGCTAAAAAGTTGGAGTTTCCTAGCAGACAAGACCAAGTAAGATCCTTTTCGGCCGAAAAACCTTTCAACAGAAAGAAGCCCATTAGTCACCATCTACGGCTAAAGGACAGCGCAACCAGCCCAACGGGCCCCTCTTAATAATACCAATAAATCCCAGCCCACCAGGTCTAGTTCATTTTAATGAGGTTTTCTGAAAACCAACATATAAGGAAAAACCTCTTCCACTCAGACAAGGAGACCAAGTCCTAAGCAAATTGAGGGACCAAATCCTTTTAGGAGTAAACTACTTAGACTCCTATAAATAGAGGTCAGATATGATTGTAAAGGGATATGATTCTTATTTTTATATAGAGCAGATTTTATTCAGTTGTGGCTATAAGCTTTTAGCTACTTTTCTCAAGTAATCTCAACCTTGATTTTTGGCTGTGGTTTATTTGGCACCACAAATTTTATATTTTTATTCTTCCAATAGTTTGTCGAAAAAAATTATTTAGTTATTTTATATTCAAAAGTTAAATATTACAGTAACACTATTAAAAATATTCACTCATATTCACTTAAATTGATTAGGAATTTTTTTTAAATAATCTATTTATTATCATTAAAAAAAAATCAAAACTACATCAATAATATAGAATCCTATTTTACTTTATAACAACTATAAATTTCCTTTTTACTTGAGGAATAGAACAATTTGGAATCAAATAAGATATATACCTGTTGTATAATATCCCATTACTTTTATAATTTTACTTAATCAATTTATAATTTTACTTTATTTAATGCGGCTACTTTAATGCCGCCTCCGATCAAATAAATATGTATCTTCTGATTTTATTTATAATTTTATTTTATTTAACGTGGCTACTTTAATGTCGCCTCTGCTCCTGTATTTTTGGGTAACAAAATACTCTGCTCCGCACTCATATTTTCTTGCGATGCAAATCTTGTCTCCCAATACTCTTCCCGAACCATTTATCTTCGCATCCTCTCTCTGTCTCTGCCTCTACTCTTTAGGCAACCCAATTACCCCTCGAATGCAATTGAGTCCATAATTACTTTGATTATTGTTTGGGTCGCATTCAATTTAAATCTGATTGCATATTTAATTAAAATTCTTCAACATTCGATCTCTCACAATGGCTATTTAAACATGTAATTTCTTAAATTTTCTTTTTCAGGTCTCTCACAAAGGCTCTTTAAACAAGTAATTTCTTAAATTTTCTTTTTCAGACATATTTGATATGTGTTGTTTGATGTTTTGTTTTTCATCAATTTCGATTCTAAATGAAAAATTATACTATTTATGGTTTACTTATCATAATCTTTTTCTGAAAATGTAGCATCCAACCTCATCTCTGGAGACTTGAGACATGGTGGCTAGTGGTGCCACATCACAACACATACATATAATAAAATTGTGTTGTTGACACACTTTCCGAATCAACATCTAATTATAGTTTTAAGATATGATCTCCATAGGGATTGCATATTTTGGAAGAAAGAATTTAATCAAGATTCAAATGAATTGTTTAAAGAGAATCATTTAAAATAGTTGAAGTCTTGAAATGAATCATAGAAATTCAGATAATAGTTTGATACTTCAGTAATATAAAGTATGAAAACTAGTACTAGAGAAAGTTGATTCAATTGAAATGTAGGTGGATCTGTGGATCTCAATTGCTTACTTTCAAATTTATACCCATAAATCAACAAAAGATTTCAAATCACCATCCTAGATCATCATAACTTGATCAGTCAAAGATCTCTCAATTCGATTTAATTGATCATAGTTAACAACTTGCATATATCTACACAATTATTAACTGCTAAAGACCGATCCGTAGAAAAAAGAATTTAACTATTGTCTATCTGAAGATCAATACGTTGATCCTCTGTTCTAGATCTGGCATCTAAACGCCATCTCTGGTCTAGAGAAGATGCCCTAACGTAATTGCTTGACTCTCGTCCTCACAATTCAATATGCTCATAAAAAATTAGAGAATTGAAATTTGAATGAACTACAATTATACATGTAAATCTAGCATCACAATTTATCTAACAGATCACCAAGATATTAGCTATCCATGATCAAATCCGATTCAAGAGTTAAGCTCAAATTCATTATAATCATGTTGATCAGTAAAGGACTTACCAAAGAGAAATGAAAACTAGCTCTGTCACAACTTGATCTTCTTCGATCTCTTTCTAATATCCACAATAACTAAAAAAAAAAGTACTAGATTTTGAAAGGAATATTACTAAATTGAAACTGTCAAATTTAGGTCTAGACTCACTAAGCTTAAAATTTCATAAGACTGTCTAAAAACTCTAATTGCATCAACTGGACGCCTATTTATAAAGTTTGAACCCAGTGACAATTTTGTAAATTTGAAAGGACAAAGAAACATAAAGTGATAAAACTCCAAATATCAGCATCAACTATCGCCAGTTTATTTATCTTAGTTTTTGCGGTATAAAGCTTATCTGCCAAAACTATCGCTTTACTTGAAATTTCAAAAGGCGATAATTCTTCCTTCGCCAGCACCTATTGTCTGGTGCTTAAGGCGAGAGTTCTTTCCATCGCCAGGCTGTATCACCTGTTTTTTTTTTTAGGCAATGAGCAGCAAGCACTACTATTTTCTTTCGTCATATTCATACTTTGTTGCTTACGCTGATCGTTCATTAGCTTCCTACTATCGCCAGCTTCATTCTTCACTGTGGCGAAGCTTGAAGCATTGTTTCCTTACTTTCTGAATATTTCTATATTGCTAAACTTGGACAATTTCTTACCGAGTCCTTCTCCTTGTATAATTGTGCTCTTTTAGCTCAATTTTTTTTCATGTAAGTCTCTGTCTCATTAAAATAGTCTCATAACAAACATCATTCATGCATTAATAAGTTATTTGAAATAAAATTAAAGGCTCATATCGGTATCCAACACCTTGTTCTGTGTTTGGTATCCTTGAATAGGCCGCCAGAGACTAGACCGGGACATAAGAATCAATATTGAGGCTTGCTGGCATCCTGACCCGTATATTGGTAAACCTGACCGAGACTCCAACATGGGCACCGGGAATGGTACTAAGGATTTCAGGCACTTTGTTCTACATCTTGATCCACACCAGAAATGAACTCAACAAGTTACTCAAGTTGTTTCAATTGCTTTATGAGCTAATTCATTACGACCTAAGACACAATTCATCAATAATCAAGCACATTTAGCCATCCTTTAGTTTACAACTTTCATACAAGATAAAATTACCCATTGTGTATCTAAATGATCAAATGTAACATAAGTGAGACACATCATGAAAATATATCATCAAGGTAAAAAGTTTATAAGTGTATTCTCTTATGCTATCTTAACTAGTGAAAATGAGATGATAATGATGAAGCTACTATAAGAGTTATTGCTCACGATAGACCTAAAGGTCAAAATCCGTGGAAATCGGTTGGATCCACTTTTTGGCCGAATAAGCACATTTTGGATTCCATAATATTGACCTGAAGGCCATGTTGTCGTTGCATCAAATGAGAGTCGCCGCCCTAATTTATTAAGCTTTAGACTACTTAACCAAGTTTTCACATCTAAATCTTATAAGAAGGTACCTCTGTTCCCTATAACATGCTTTTTCATTCCCTAATAAGTTAGATTAAGGGCAAACTACCATTATATGCGAACAACCATTCGACATCTATTAACCCTCTCTTTCTTAACACAATGGACCTCATTAATCATCCTCATAGCCTCAGGGCACTATCATTACTCATAAAAGCAAACACATATTCATGCTTATAGCATCATTTATCATCTAAATAGTAAGTTATCGTTAAACAAAACACTACAAGGCTAAACAACACATATTTTACTAAATTTCACCATGTTAACCTAATTTCCATAATGGTGACCAATATTTTAAGAGTATATACATATGTTCAAAATGCAACGGCAAAACCCCACCCTAGTGCAAAACAGGATGGAAGACCTGACACCACAATGCAGATGTAATCTCTGTAACAGAAATGTTTGCAATTTCTAATGCTATTTAAAAACCTAACAATTTTCAGAGTTCCAAAATCCTAACAGGAGCAATAACTCCATTAAATACAAAAATAACCAAAAGTCAAGTACAACATTTACAGCTTCGAATTACAGCAACTAACAAAGTATCCAAAAAGACAATATCCCAAAATAGTCTATTACACTGTCCAAATAACTAAATAATAATTTATAATTCTAAATCCAGCACAGTTTGAAAATTAGAAAATGTCTAAGTAATGTAAAATATGCAGATGCCTTATACATGCTTATGCTCTAGATGCGATAGCCATCTCCTAATATATCGATGTACCTGTACCCGTTCAAGGATTTCCATATAATAGAAGAAACTGAAAAAGAGAGAAAGTAAAACGTTAGACTAAATAGTCTATTTAGAAACTCAAGTTCCAAACAATCACACACAATGCCTCTAGATTCGATTGTAACATGTGGGAGCACACAATGCCAATCCATATGAGTTCCCTAGAACTCCCTATAGAAGAGATCACACCAAACAAACTACAATCAACCGATTATGAATTAATCTCATTTAGCCAACCAAATAAATATGTTTCATTTATTGTATGTAACCATTTAGGCTATACTAATAGAGATCCTAAATGTCGGCGGTTTGGTAACTAGTTAATTATAAGCCACTAGGATTAAGTCATCAGCAGTTCCAGGAAGGAAAATTTTGAATTAAAGGTTCAGTATCTATTTAAGTTCAAAATTTCCAGAATTTCCAGATTATGATCCAGCTCCAGTCCTACATTTTTAGTGTAATTTATAAGCACAAACAACGGGAGACAAAATACAATTTACATGTCCACTTCGTGATTACCAATTCAACCAGCAACCAATTTTATAACTAGCCTTTACAAGGTCAGATTGAGCACACAACTATCACATAATGATTAACAACACACATTATCTTGTTTAGTTCAATTTTCAGATCCTTCCTAAAGTAGCTATAAAGAGAAAACGGGAAACAGTTCAGAAACACATATACCGTCGAAGCCCTTGTATGGTCGAAGCCAACCATATATATATATATATAGCCACTTAAAGTCGGTTAAGCCCTTCTGTAGATTCTACTATAGGTTGTCCTAAGGGAATTTATCCGCTGATAAGTCTTTTTATTGAATGTATCCCAGAATTCCGCTTAGCTTATCAGTTTATAACAATCTGTCCAGTTATAATATCCTGATTTTTCAGTTTAAATATCAATTATGGCAGTTCACGAGTCTCAGGTCAACCAATACAATGTTCGTCCTAAATAGCAATCTAGGATTCTTGTCATTCACGATATATACTCACCAAAATAGAATATATGTAGTAAAAACAATCAGCAAACAACACACAATCTATAGGATACAAAATGAGGTACTAACCTATCCTCCAACGAACAAGCAATCGACAACATGGTCACTCTTTGCCCTTATTCACGACTTCTACTGTGCCTTCCGCTACTACCCAAAGCGACCAAATCGCAAGGTAGTGCAGATTCTAAAACCCTAACAGAACAGTGACGATCAAAGACAATTTGGAAAAATTCCAAAATTCCCGAATTCTATAATCATATCGACTTACCACGATGAACACATAGACAAGATTGTTTACAACACTTCTATGACAACCACACGATCACCCACCACAAAGACTCTCGCTCTCAAAACCCTCTCACTCGAAAATCCTCTCTAATTCGCAACAAAAGCACAAATCTGATTGTCTAGAGTTACAATTGAGTTTATATACTCGTGAACAATTACTAACACCCCTTAAGATTAGAAAATTCTAATAACTGACACGATTAAATAAAATTTATCAATTTAACCCCTAAATTAATTAGACCCAAAATCTGTTCGTGACTCAAATTTTCAAGATTTAACAAGGTTTTAGTCACTTAATTGATTATAATAATCAACATAGCACATCATAACCATTTCATTACCCAATTCTATGCATCAAACACAAAACATACACAAGAACCAATATATAGAGTGCAAAACAAAAGTGCTAACCTTTCCTTCGATGAACAAAGTTAAGACTCCCTGATTTGGTTCTCACTAACAACTAAATTGCCTAATGGCACTAATATAACAAAACAATTAATACCTTTAGCACAACAGCATCTAAAATTTACAATTTTATTTCTAGAGTTTACTCTACAATGACAATTAAAGACCACAAAAAATTCAAATACAAAATTTGATGTTATTAATGACTCATAAAGACTCAACTAGCACATTTAATATTTGAAGAAACAATAAATGTAAAATTAGTATTTAAGATGTACAGACTTTACCCAAGAGTGAAATGAGAGTGGTGGAGCTACTAAGACCCTCCAAGAGCAATAATAGAACCTTAGGCTATTTTGGATTTAGTGGATTTTGGTAGAGATAAGATTTTGAGTGATAAGAGTGTATAAGTGTAATGGTGTAAACGTGATTGAAAAGGAGAAATACTTTGAGAGTTATCTATAAGGGTTTGTAGAGAGTGAAGATGGTTTAAGTTTTTAAGGGGGATGTGGAGTGGTGTGGGTTTGTGAGTAGGCTTTGGGCTTATTTACCTCTATTGCTCACTAATTAATCCATTAACATCCCGACTCTGAATTCCGCACATTCAAAATTTCAAAAATTTATTTTAGGTTGAAGACAATAATTTACCCACCCTAAAAAACTATTTTGATCGTAAAACTCATATTTTTACCCAAAATCCCAATTTCAAAAACTAAAGCCAAAATTACAAAAATGCCTTCGAAATTATGTTGGCAATTTTTTTGACTTAATACTTCCGTTAGGGTGTCTAATTACCATTTTTACCCATCGAGTAAATTTTCGAGTTATTCCTACTTGGAATTTCAAAATTTCAAATTCTTTCAAAATTCAAAAGACTTATAAATAAATAAAAATTGTAGGCCCAAAAATCGGACATCACAATATATTTATTGTAACGTCCGATTTTAGGGCCTAAAATTTTTGTTAATTTTTTGTCAAATTTTTATTTTGATGAAAGTCCAAATTTTAAAAAATTCCAAGTAGAAATTAATCAAAAATTCACTGTAGGGGTAAAATGATAATTAGAGACTAAAAACGGAAGCATAGTTTTTAAAATGGTTTAGTCAAAGCACTTTCAGTACCTCTCTACACCTTCACAAACCCCTAAACTCTACTAGAAACCCTCTAATCTGCCTACTATAAATTCAATATGTCAAACACAATACACAATACAACACTCACCTCATAATTACCAATCCCACTCTAGACTCACCACAACACCTCTACTCTAAGACCTTTAATAAGGTTCCAAGTAAATTTAAAGCTCTACTCTATATCTCTCTCGATCACCTGCTCAAAATTCCCTTAAGAAAAAAAATGTGGAAAGGAAAGCATCAGGCTATCGCATGTCTGGTTAGCAATCTCACACTCAAAAAACTACATGCAACATGCTTCTTTAATTAAGGCTTTTTCACGAATACAAACAAATGTATTAAAAAAAATATAGGTCATTCACTAAATCATGCATAAACTAATGATTAAGAACTTAATAAATCATTAACAAGAGATTATAGAAACAAACAAAAAAAAAAACGATTTGAAAATAAATTGTCAAAAGTTAAACTTAGTCAACTTTACTCCAACATAGTCAAACCTAGTTAATTCTGGTCAAACAAAATGGGACATAACATTTTGGGTCACGGGCGACTTACATGTCGCCAAGCATGTTGTCGGGTTTTAAAAGAGATTTTGAAACTATTGGCAAATGACTAGTTTGACGACTTGTCAAGTCGCGAAACTAGTCATTTAGTTTTTGGAATTATTAAAATTTTTGTCTTGGCAACTAACTAGTGGCAAATTGTGACCTCCATGTAACTAGCTAGGCACAAAGCTAGTCGTTTGGCACTTGAAAACCAGAAAATTATCATTCCGGTGATAGCTTCTTAGGCTAGTTAATTGAGTAACTTCGCAGTTCCAAAATGCATCAAAACCACGCCAATTCACCTAACCAAGTATATGCATATCAAATAGTATCATCACACCACACTTTCGAATGAATTTCACATCTATTGTCCTTCCCATTAGGGCCGACAATACTAACAAGTTGCCTAGTTAGCTATCCTATTACGGCAGCAACAGAACCAAAAATAACCCGACAATATCATTAGCCATCAATACTTATTTATGATTCATTCACACATCGTATGAGTCTCAAATCATATGAAAGCAAGTAAATTATCTTTTTATTATTTAGGTCTACTTTAATTACCCCGAATTCTAGCAAGGATAGTGAATACACTAATAAAAAAAAAACTTATCATCTGAAGGAGTCTGGGTACCTCTGAAGAAAGCTTTATCCAAAAGCACACTGTGTAATGCTTCTTGTTGCATGTGATTTAATGACGTGCCTCTCGTTTTCGCTCAAATCAACTGAAAAATGGGCTTATATCTAAACTGATAAAACATGGTTTTTTTTCGAAGATTATTTGTTGATTACTTGTCTTCAATGTATGACATTGGTAGTGCATTAGTTTCTTTATGTTTTGCATAAATTAATTGTGACAATCAAATAAAACTTAATCAACAAAGTTTTCTAACAATGGTTCCCGACTAAATAAAGTCTCGAGGTCATTTATGCTTGATGTATTTGATTTCATTAAATATCTTGAGTTGCGATTTCATCTTTTAAGTTGATTAAGTTTTCTCTTTGATGTTTTTACAAGTTATTTTCCCATCTCAAGTTATTTTTCCATCATTAATTAATTAATTTATTTGAAAGAAGTATTCTAGGTATTTCTTTTAATCTAAAAACTTAAAATAGCTTCTTAAGTATTATAAATATTGTATTATTAAAGATGCAGGGTCTATTAAACTAAAATATTTGTTGGAAGAGTGACTAACGTAGGAAAAGAAGTTAGATAAGTATCTAAACTGAGAAATATAAGTGACGGCAGAAGTTATCAAACCAAATGAAAAGGTACATAAATTACACTTTATGATAAAAAAAGAATGAATAAATATTCCATATTAGGTGCACTGCTCCCTCCCCTTCCCCTCTAATTAATTGGATTTTATTATCTTGAAATACTTAGTGGTTGATAATTTATATTTGTTAGTTTATATTAATTTAAATAGAGATAATACATCTAGTATTTAATTAGCTATATATATATTTATTTATTTGACCATTGTTATTAGAAATGACCTGTTTTTCCTTTTTTTTTTTTAATAATTTAATTTAAATTCTATTTTGAAATTTAGAGGTATAATGATTTTTTTTTAAAACTAAAAACTAAACTTTAATAAATTAACTATCTCATACTCATCTACAATGGGATATCTTTCTTCTTAAATTTTCTTTAAATATTTTAAATTTATTTTGTTCCATTTGTTGTTGGGAAAACACAACTAGCTCTAATACCATTTGTTGAATAAATCGGTAATCCATTGCAGTTGAGATGAGTATTGGTAACCACAAAGTAAAACAACATACACAAGGTAAGAAAATAAAGATTAGAAAATATGACACAAGGTTTTTACGTGGAAATCCAAAGCTGGAAAAAATCACGGCCGTCACAACGAAGAGAGACTAATTCACTATGTAACAATAAAGCAACAGTTACAACCAGAATACTACTCTCTCACTCCCCAATCCAATTATATTGGTTACAGTCTACATAGACTACTTCTCACAATCCAAGATCGATACTCTTCTCATAAATCTTAAGATAATTGTCTCCATGGTTCCAGAATCTGAATCTCCAAAATCTAATTAACTAAATCTACATTTTTCTCTCAGGATATCTAATAATAGATACAAGCACCATATTTATAACATTAGATTACTTAGTCATAAAGTAATCCTAAACAATTAAGAAAACCTTTTCCTATTTAAAATCCCATGGATCTTTTTCCTAATTAGAATCCACTTGAGAAAATATCAATTCTAATCAAATATGACACTTCCAAATCAGTCTTCGAGTCTTTTACTAATTACCAAACCAATTATAGATACCGGAGTATACCCGAAATCTCGTTACAATCCTAACACCCTTAACTGTCTAATGTAATTAAATATTCTCTTTACTACCCTCATTAGTCAATTCTCTTTTTTGTAAAATAATATTGTGGCAGTATATTGGTTGAATTCAATTTTTATTTTGATTTTTATATTTATTTAGTTGGTAATTTTTATTTTAAATTTAGTATATTATATTTGACGTTTAGAATATTGTATTATATCCCACCACAAAATTAAATATGTAAGTAAGCCTGTAATGAATTTTAAGTATAATTTGATAGTGATTATGATTAGGTTCGAGATTATGTTTGAAATAAGTATGAGGGAACTTTTTTTTCTATTATTATGTATTTGTACTGACATGACTCTTTTTCTAAAATATTTGACAAAGATCATCTTATCACTTGACATGGTCTGTTGAGTCACAATAATTAGATGTTTGTTCAAAGCATACTTCATGGCATGAAGTGAAAAATATTTAGTTAGAAACGAAAAATAAAAGAGGCTGGACCATCATTCTCGATGAGTTTATTTGATTATTAATATAGCATTGTGAATGGATAATGTGTTTATGGTTGAGATTTATGTAAATTCCTCTAGACATTCAACACAATTCATTGGAAATCACTTTGTATAATCTTAACTATAAACACATTATTCATCTCCAATGCTATATATATTAATAGTATCAATGTTTCCGTCACAAAAAACCAAAAGTTTATACAATGCACACATGTGAGGTTATGTGAATGATGGTCTATCCTCATTTCATTTTTTTTCTTTTCTAAATATTTTTGAGTTCACATTTCCTAGGCAAATGTAAATTGAAATAACATATTTTCAACTAAAGATAAAAATATGAAGTAAGAAAAAGTTTCTGCGACCTGAAACGTATCATGTAATGTACATTATTATTTATCATGTAATATACATTATTATTTATCGTACTAAAAAAAACTTCCAAAATTAACTCATAACCAAGTAATAGTAAGGTTGTGTATTGATTTGATAATAGTTTTTCCAATTTTTTTATTTCTTTCTTTTCAAGTAATTTTATCCAATAAAATTAACAAGTCATAAATTTTTATTTTCCTACTATATATAACTATGCTTGGAGCCACCTGGCTTTTCTTTCATTGATTAATTTTGGCTTTCTTTCATTTTTATTGTTAGGTTTGTACCATGTTCTTATAATTTTTTTTTTAATTTTAAAAAATAATAAAATATAATTAACTTTATAAATAAAATATTTTATTTTTATCAATATATTTAAATCTTAATAATTCAATCTAATAATATTATTTTAATTTTAATTAATTTGTATTTTAAAATATTTTTAATGAAGAAACAAAAACTTCAGTAAGTTTATAATTATTTTTTTCAAATATTAATATAATATATATATATATATTAACGTATTTGAAAATTATATATGAATTTACAATTCTATGACTTGAAAAGATATAGACATATCTATAATTCATAAAATAAAATAAAATAAACTTTATAAAAATTTTAATATAAAATAATTAAAAATATATGGTACGGTATCCAAATTAGTCCACCCTACAAAAATTTCCTGGTTGGGTTCTACACTAATGATTTAATATTAAATGATGAATTGAGTGTAAAGTCATCATTTTTTCGAAAAATTATTCAATTTAATTCAATAACAATCTTACACACAAATTACTACTATAAATGTTTACCAAAAACATTGTAATTTAGTGATATTTATATTTTAAATTAAAATTATGGACATAACTCGAAACAACAACTACATTAGCTAAAAGTAGTTGAAATAAGCTAGTGAGGATGGTATTTTTACTATGTTGTGTTCATAAAATTATCACTTCTTGAATTTTTAGGAGAGTTTGATTTGTTCTCCTTTGGAGTGTAGTGTAACTGTTATCAGCATACATATGAATATTTTGGTTAAGTGGAGCAGATGTTTGTTCTCTATTGTCAAATGAAATTGGTCATAGTCATTGAGTTTGAAGTTTGACTGATTGATAAGTTTTTACCAAAATCTATGTGCCAACTTTAGAGAGACTGTTGACGTGGTCAGCTTGGATGAAATGAAGGTGATGAAAGTAGAATTTCGTGGATAACTTGTTTACATATTTAGTTGTTAAAACTTCTGTGAAGCATCACTTGATGTCATAAAGTTGTATGTGATATATGTCACGTGAGTGATTGGAACATGCTGCATTGACGTGGATGTCGGTGTTGTTGACGTTGACTTAGTTTTATCGTTGGTTAACTTTAGTTGGATAACTACTTTGAAAAAATGTGTCCTCTTAGTCGGACTTTTGTGGCCACTCTATTAAGTAAAACTTTCGAACTTCTTCTGCTATATTTCATAATATGTACCTAAAGGACTTTCTGCATTTTGTTTTCATCTGGGCTATATTTTTGTAGGTTTGTGATTTCTATGTGTTTATTGATGTCATCATCTTCATTTTTTAAAGCTTTATATTTCAAGGACAGATACAACTTAACTTAAAGTAGTGTCTGTACGGTGTTTTAACTTTCAACTTATGCAAATTGACACATTTTTCATATTACATGCACATATGTTTCTTACCATGGAATTGTTAAATACTGAAAGTAGTGTCTGAGTCCAGTATCCTTAACAATAGCTTTAATGTAGTCCGGGATTTCTGTATCTGTGACCAACTGGAATTCTTGCAGCATAATCTTAGAAGATAATTTCCTGGTACATGTCAAGGTTATCCGAGGGGCCTTAGAGATTGTTAGTGAGTTCTTCCTCTTCTTCACATCTATTTATTGAAATGCTTTTTAGTTATCATATCATCACTGAGTCAGAAGCTATTTGCTGCTTGATAACAGTTTCCACCATCATCAAGAGCCTCTCTATTTCTTTCTTCAAGCTCTGATTTCCTCATTCAAAATCTTCAATTCATTTCAGGTTCAAATGAAGACGGAAGTAACTTGGCTCCGGGACATGCATATGAGCTGCAAGTGAAGCTTTTAAACAAGTCCCAGAGGAATTGTTCTGTGTTCGTCACCATCTCTCTCTTTCTCCGGCGTCGCTGTTGTGCGAGTGCGAGTCTGTGTTATGAAAAGTGGAAGGACGAGAATGAAGAGGAAGTGCATGTAAAATGGAACGAAGCATGCAAACGTGGGTGGCCACTGGCCAGTTATATCTCGCCACGTCATCGACTGTATTATGGTGGATCTCATTTATACTTATATCTATTATAGGTAATTTTTGTTATTACTATATAAAAAATTAATTTATTTTTATTTATTAAAAATATCTAACTAATATAATTTTTTAATAAAAAATATTATCTAACAACTATCAATAATTTTGAAAAACAACCATCAATAATTTTAAAGGGTTATATTAAATAAAATTATAAATATAAATTTTAAATCAATTATTCCATTAAAATTTTTAATTTTAAACTAAGTTACATCAAAATACTATCTTGCGATTCTTATACGAAGAAGTTACAAATATGATGTTGAGGTACCAAATACAAAGTGATTCATATATTTTTAAAATTAAGTTGCGATTTCAACATATAAATGTTACGAATTGAATGTTTAAACTACGAATTTACATTGATTTTAAAGATTAGGATCCATTACATACAAGATACTAATTAATACTCATAATATCGAAAATTTTAAAGTAATAAATTTAAACTTCAACCCAATTATGATTTATTTGTTACGGTTTTGATTTTAAACTAAATTATATTAAAAATTCTATGTTGTGAATCCAATGTAACGAGGTTACAAATGTTATGTTAAGGTTACGATTGTAAGGCGATTCACATATTTTTTTTTAACAAGTTATGATTCCAATATAGAATGGTTACAAATTGGATGTTCAAGTTGCGAATTTACATTGAATTAGTTAAACTATAATATTTTGACTCCATAATATACAATATATGAACAAGTACTCATGGCATCAGAGTTTTTATATTAAATAAATTTACAAATTTCAATTTTGACTCAATTGTGTTTTCTAGTTATCTAATCCGACTTAATGATTTTTATTTTAAAATAAGTTACATTAAAATTTCATGTTGTGAATCTTATGTAAATAGGTAAAAAATTTTATGTAAAGAGGTTACAGATGTAATGTGATTTATATGTTTATTTATCAATGTGCAATTCCAATGTAGAAATGTTACGAATTAGATGTTCAAGTTACGAATGTACATTAATTTAGGTTTATCTATGATATTATGTATCCATGATATACAATACCAGAATTCATAGCATCAGGGTTTTTATATTAAATTAAATTATAAATTTAAACTTCATCTCGATTGTGATTTTTAGGTAACTAGTCTGACTTAGCGGTTTTCATTTTAAAATAAGTTACTTTAAAATTTTATGTTGCGAATCCTATGTAAAAAGGTTACAAATTCGATGTTAAAGATACGAAGGTAATGTGATTGATATATTTATTTTTCAATGTGCAATTCCAACGTAGAAAGGTAATGAATTGGATATTGAAGTCGCGAATTTACATTGATCCAACGTTTAACTATATTATTATAACTTCATTATATACAACATATGAATCAGTACTCATAGCATCGGAGTTTTAATATTAAATAAAATTATAAATTTAAACTTCTACTCGGTTGTGATTTTTAGGTAACTATTCCGACTTCTGGTTTTGGTTTTTAACTAAGTTACATTAAAATTTCATGTTGTGAATCCTATGTAAAAAAAAGGTTACAAATTCGATGTCAAAAGGTTACAAAATTTGATGTTAAGGTTACGAATTAACGTGATTGATATTTTTATTTATCAAGGTACAATCCAAACATTGAAAGGTTACGAATTGAATGTTCAAGTTGCGAATTTACATTGATTTAGGTATAACTATACTATTACGACTCCATGATATACAAGATACTTATAATATCAGAGTTTTTATATTAAATAAAGGGAGATTTTCAAAAATCTACCGCAGGTTTGCAATATTAGCTAAAAAACAACTTTTTCAATTTTGGCCAAAAACCAACATTTGGATGGTTTCCATCCATGTTACTGTTCATCCGTCAAGAATGAACAGTAATAGAGGGTATTTTCGTAATTTAATAATTTTTAATTAAAATTAAAAAAATCTTTTTTCCTGTTTTTTCTTTTCTTCTTTCTTTTTTTCTTTTTTCTTCTATTTTCTTCTCTTTTTTTTTCTCTTCTTCTTCACAAATTCTTTTTTTCTCTCTCTCCTTTTCTTTTCTCTTCTTCTTCCTTCTCTTCTCCTTTTTTCTTTTCTTCTCTTCTTCTTCTTCTTTTCCTTTCCTTCTCCCTCTCTCTATCACTCCCAATCTCAAATCACCATGACCAAATTTTGAATGAGGCATTGGGTCATGGTGAATTTGAGATGGGGAGTGATAGAGAGAGGGAGAAGGAGAGTGAAATAAGAAGAAGATGAGAAAAAAAAAGAGGAGGAGAGAAGAGAATAAAGAGGAGAAGAGAAAGGAAAAGGAGAGAGAGAAAAAAAAAGAATTTGTGAAGAATAAGAGAAAAAAGGAAAGAGAAGAGAAAAAAAAAGAAAATAGAAGAGAAAAGAAAGAAGAAAATAAAAGAAAAAAAGGAAAAAAGATATATATATTTTTAAAAAAAATTACTTAAAAATTATAAAATTACGAAAATACCCCTATTACTGTTCATCTCTTGACGGATGAACAGTAACATGGATGGAAACCATCCAAATGTTGTTTTTAGGCCAAAATTAAAAAAACTATTTTTTTTGGCTAATATTGCAAACCTACGGTAGGTTTTTGGAAATCTCCCTTAAATAAAATTATAAATTTAAAATTTGACTTGATTGTGATTTTTAGATAACTAGTCTAACCTAGCAGTTTTGATTTTAAACTGAGTCACATTAAAATTCTATGTTGCGAATCGTATGTAAAGAGGTTAAAATATTGATGCTACAACTACGAATATAACATGATTGACATATTTACTTATCAAGGTGGGATTCAAACATAGAAAGATTACGAATTGGATGTTGAAATTGCGAATTTACATTATTTTAGGTGTAACTATACTATTATGACTCGAAGATATACAAGATACGAGTCTGTACTCACTGCATTATATTTTTTATATTAATTAAAATTATAAATTTTAACTTTGAGTCAGTTGTGATTTTTAGGTAACTAGCTTGACTTAGCAGTTTTGATTTTAGAATAAGTTACATTAAAATTTCATGTTCCGAAATCCTATGTAAAAAGGTTATAAATTTGATGTAAAGAGGTTACAAATATGATATTAAGGTTAAGAATGTAACAAGATTGATATATTTAAATATCGAGGTGCGATTCCGACATAGAAAGATTACAAATTGGATGTTGAATTTGTGAATTTACATTATTCTAGGTGTAACTATACTATTACGACTCCATGATATAAAAGATATGAGTCAATACTCATAGCGTGGAGTTTTTTATTAAATAATATTATAAATTTAAACTTTGACTCGATTGTAATTGTTAGGTAACTAGTTTGAATTAGCGATTTTAATTTTAAAATAAGTTACGTTAAAATTTCATGTTGCGAATCCTATGTAAAAATGTTACAAGTTTGATGTAAAGAGGTTACAAATTTGATATTAAGGGTATGAATGCAACGTAATTGATATATTTACTTATCAAAATGCGATTCCAACAAATTGGATATTGAAGTTGCGCATTTACATTATTTTAGGTGTAACTATACTATTAGGACTTCATGATATATATTCATATGAGTTTTTATATTGAATAAAATTATAAATTTAAACTTTGACTCAATTGTAATTTTTAGGTAACTAGTTTGACTGCGTGGTTTTGATTTTAAACAAAGTTATATTAAAATTCCATGTTGTGAAAAATGATGAATAAACTGCACATATGACTATCTAATGTGTCCATGTCACGTACCACCTTTGTACCCCATCAAAATATTAGATACAATCACTAAAGGCAATATACAATCATTAAACACACAAGTTTGTGAAACTATATAATCAATTACAATAACGCTAATTTAGATTTTTAACTTGAATTACCTATTATAAAGATGAATGATGAATCGTTGTAATGTAGAACAAGAAGAATTTGAATGAAATCCATCCTTTTATTATTTAACTATGTATAGAATTTGTGCATTGTAAATAATTGGTTTAAAATTAGATTGTAAAAGGAATTAAAACTTTTATTAGTTATAATATAATTTAGTTTATTATATATATATATATATATATATATATATATATATATAGACAAGTAATTAATCAGTAGCTGGTAACTTTTTCAAATTAAACTTATTTAATAATATTTTTTATAGACTATTAGATTGATCTAATGGTTATAAAATTAGTAGGTAACGTTACCGTAGAGGTAATTTAGCCAAATCCTTATAAAAGCCACAATAAGCGGCTAATGAAGTCGTCTCCCATTTTATTTTCCTTCTTTACCCTCTAATTGATAGCGATTTTACTAGAGTTATGTTTGTTGTCTAAATAAAACAAGAAAAGATAATATAGACATCTCATGTCCTATGGGTTAAAATACAATTTGGTGGAAATTTACTCCAAAGCACCTTCTACAACTGATGGTCATCCTTTGTTACTTTTCTAGGTTTCCTTTTGATACTGCGATTTCTAGGTTTTGCTGGACTCTTCTTTCATGTCATTGGATTTATACATATATTTTTTTCAATATAATCGATGATTAATTTGCAAAGACGCTGTAGTTTGCAATGGTAATGAAGTAGAGCTAACGTGTCGGGATTGAGTAAGTTAACACATGTTTGGAAGTTAGATCTTGTTTAATTTTGTCGTTAGGTTAGTCCATATGGGGGCATCATCTTGAAGTCAACGAAGTTGACGACACGGCTCTATCTGACAATTGTTAGAGAAAGGTTACTTAGTTGGAAACCGATTGTTTTTCTTCTACTCCTTATATGTTGTAGGATGTGCTTGAAGTTTTGGTGACTAACTGTTGTTATTTGTATTGTTATTGCAATTTATTTTGTTTTGTTGGAACTCTATTAATATATTATTAGTAGATTATTACAATATTGAAGGTTGTTTTCTCCTATGATTGAAGAGGTAAGGAATTAAAATATTTGATTAGATTTATGTTTTGAGAATCCAGTGTGTAGGTAATGATTAGAGCACTACAAGATTGATAGCATTAGTTATACTTGGAATTGTTTGATTCTGAATTTTGGAAAGACTATGTGGTTTTATTCTTCATATATTAATGTCATTCGTTAGTTTTATATCTGCAAGCACTCGTTAGAAGAGGATAACCAAACAATAATCCCTATCTTAGTGTCATTCTTTAGTCTTGTATCTTCATATATACGAGAGCTGTATTGTTTGAGTTTCTAGAAGAAACCAGTAACTTTCTACCCAGAAATTCTCTTCTTTGTTTATAAAGATTATTTTCTATCCTGTTTTTGATTTGTTGTCCACGTCTACTTTTCTAGGCAATGTACCAAGAAGAAGGAACCAGTACGCAAGATAACTAAACTACATAGAACTCTATGTTGTTTAAATTTTGAGGATTTGTAGTTAAGCATGAATAAGTTATGATTTCGATGCTTAAAAATTGTATTTTTACTGAAATTGTTAAAGTTTGATGTATGTATGTCATGATATGCTGTAGATAATGATGACGAAAAACAAGAAAGAAAAAGCCTTACATTTTTATTTTAAGGATGCTTATTATGTTAGTTGAATTGATGCAACTTGACTTATGGGTGTCAATGGAGTTTTTTTGTCAAATGATTCTTTTTGTTAAGAAGAAGACGAAACGAACTTAAGGCATTGATGGCTAACACATGTAAAGCTCTATGTGTTAATTTGGTATATATATATATTTCATTAAGTGAATTGACTAGTTTTTTTTATGTCTCTATGGTTATGTGATTTGTTGTGTCTGCTAAAGTTGTTAAAGTAAAACTTTCTTTCTGTCTTTTCTATGGCCACAACAAAAGAAAATTGTTTGAACTTCTTACTTTATGGGCGTTTTTTGAATTTTGTAAACTGCTTGAATGGTTTAATATAAATACGTTAATGGTCTTTTTAATTCAATGTTTATTGGCTTTTAGGTGGTCAAGCTGCTTCTAGATTGTTCGGAATATTTTGACAACACTATGGGACATTAATTTTCAAAGGTACAATGTTTTTCCTCTTATAGTAGTACCTAGAAAACAGGGTTTTCTTAATTTTCTTATAGATGAAAGTTCAAATTATATTTGAAATCATTTCAGAATTTGTCTATAGTTGTAATTGTTTATTTGTTTCTTGGTTTTTATGCTTTAGTACTTCTTTTTAATGTTGTATTGTATTTTGTTTTGGATTTTTCCGTAATGTTACATAAATTTGTGATTTAAAGTATTCACATTTGAAACGTTTCTAAAGTTTGAACATATTTAGGTTTAGCTCGAAAAATATTTAAATGTAAAAGTCAACCTCACTTTTATTAAATGTGACATCTTTTCAGAAAATTGGGTATAAACATAGAAAAATTGCGGATACATATATGGCCGATTCTTGTTCCTACACCCCGATCAGGTGGTATCAAATACTCTCATGACAGAAGAAAGTTTTTCAAATGCACATTTAGAGTAGGAACAAGTATACATCTACAATATGTCTTTTTTCCGATGAAACTAATTGTAATATGATGTTTCTAAATGACTGTTTCCAAGCAATGCGTATTTCAAGCAAATGAAGTTCCAACAAGCTATTGATTGCTATTCAAGAAACATTGCTTGCTCACCAACTATAATAATATATGCTAGTAGAGTTGTGGCTTATCATAAAATGAAACAGTATGTTAGTAGTTATGATTAAATTTTGATCTACAACGGAATCTATAAATAATAACCTCCTTTTTCAACACTTACCATCTTACTATAATTATAGAAATTTATAAGTGTATTTTTGTTCTTCTTATCATTAGATTTGATAAAGCTGAAAAAGATTGTACAGAGGCCTTAAACCTAGATGATTGCTACATTAAAGCATATTCATACCGAGCAGCAGCTAGGTAAGAAATTGGGAAACTAAAAGAGTCCCTTGACGGTTTGTCTACTCCTTTCGACATCTATTTATCAATTATTACACCAGATGCTATTACTCTAATATTGTTATCGTATTTGAAATAGTTTTATAGTTGACTACAGATTCGGAGTTTTCTTTGAAGTTGGACCCTAAGAACCAGGACATCAAGAAACAACATGGTGACCTCAAATCTTTGTACAATAAGGTCATAACTTCCTTCCATGCTTTCATGTTTTTCTCCTAATATATTTTACTGTTATGCTCTTATATTCTTCTCCTTAATATCACTGTTACATCCCATGACAATGAAATTAATAGACTATATATTGTCACTCGTATTCATCATTTAAAGTAATGACAAAATTAATGGTATTTTTAACAATATTGATTCTAAATTTTCAAGTACAGCATATTAATAAATCCGCATAAGGTTCTGACTTATTCTTTCGTGTTTTAACTTTTATTTCCAATTTTGTTATGTTAGTTTTCAAATTTTACATTCACGCCCGCTTATGACGCCAAATTCATTTATAGGATGATGCCAACTTCATTTGTAGTATCAATTATTTATTCATACATGGATCAATAATAAACTGAATAGGAAAATTAAAATATCTTTATATATATAATATGATAAACATCATGCAGTTGACAAAATTTTAGTATTATATAAAAAATTAGTTATTATTAATATCTTTTAAAATTACTTGCTCAATAATTCAAATAGTTAAATTGAATTATATTAAAAAATTTAAAAATATATTTCTTTAATGAAGAATTATTTTTTTCATTTTTATTCATATATTTCATTAAATAATTAAGCAGTTAGTTAATATTACTATTAGATTGAGATTAATTATTTAAATTAAAGGATAAAGGGTTATAAGCAATAATTTCAATAGACATTAAAAGATAATAAAATAAGATAATTTTATTTTAAAAATTAAAATAATATAGTAAGAAAGAGTTACAAAATAATTAAATTTGAGGTAACAATCAAATAGAAGAAAAGTATTCATAAAGGTTTATAGATGTTGGATAAGGTTAAATTTGTTCTTACCTTCTATTTATTATGTAATGTTATACAAGTAATTGTTTAGGCCTAATAATAATATTACTTTCCATTAGAGCTTTACCTAATAACACGTGATTAGGTTTTGGTTGACATGAAATTCTGTATTTATAATTCCTAACCATCAATTAGGATATCATAAATGATTATAGTGTTAAATCAAATTTCTATAAAGCTGTTTATTTATTTTTATTAAATATTGTCTTGCTTGTTGCTTATTCAGATGAAAATAGAAATATAAGAAGGAAATGGTATTCTCTTTTATCGGATGAAGAAAAAAGATGCAATTCGTAAAAGGAGACGAGAAATTTATGCTGCTAAAAAATTGGCAAAACGTAATCAAATAAGCTTTTCTAAACAAGGTGTGAAAAACTAATGGCAGATAAAAAAAAAAGTAATCATAATTGAGTATATAACAAACTGTATAATAGAGTAGTTTATTTCCACAAACGTTGAAGGTACACAACGAATTATTGAAGCTATAGAAATGAGTATTGTTGCGCAACATGTTGAAGAAATACAGTGAACAAAATAAAAGACAAAAGCTGCAGAATGATTTATTCATTGTAATTGCTTAATTAAAATTGAGTACACAAATTGTTTTTAAAAGGAAACAGAACAACTAAACATTCCTAGTATTTAGGAATCACAATCACACTCAAATCAAATAACTGCTAAAATCAAGGAACATTATTGACGTAAATATTAGTAACGGCCATTCTTTTAAGTTTGAATCAGTCTTTAACATCCTCCCGTGATTCAAACTCTCCAACTCCAAGTAACATTCTGAAATAGAAGAATTTTTCTCTAGATAAGGATTTGGTTAAGATGTCTGCTAGCTGGTCATGTGTACTGCATTGTTTAACAATGATTTCTCCCTTTGCTGTTAAATTCTTATCTAGTGAAATTGAAGATCGATGTGTTTTTTTCTCCCATGAAGTGCGGGATTCTTTGTCAAACAGATAGCTCCCTTGTTATCACAAAATAACTCAGTCGGACTGGTTTGCGTGTGTTGAAGTTCTGCTAGAATTCTTCTTAACCAAACAACCAGACATGCTGCTGTACTTATTGAAATATACTCAGCTTCTGTGGTGGATAAAGCTGTTATGTCCTGTTTCTTAGAACTCCATGTAATCACACCAGAACCTAAAGAAAATACACTTGCAGAAATATTCCTTCTGTCATCGATGGAGCTCGCCCAATCACTATCTGAATAGCCATATAACTTGACTTATACTATGTTTCTGTATCAAATTCCATAGTCTATTGTCCCAGCCACATACCATAGTATTCTCTTAGCTGCTCCAAGGTGAGCTTTTGAAGGTTGCTGCATGAATCTAGAGACAATTCATACTGAAAAAGCTAGATCTGGTCTAGTATGTGTAAGGTAGATAAGCCCACCAACTAAGCTTCTGGATATTCTTGCATCAGCCATGCCTTCACCATCCTCCCATTGAAACTTCTCATTTATATTCATTGGAGTTACTGCAGAATTGCAATTAAGCATTCCAAACTTCTTGAGCAAGTCTCTTGCATACTTCGATTGTGATAAGAAGATTCCACTTTTTGTTTTTCTCACTTCAAGACCAAGAAAATAATACACTGACCCCATATCTGTCATCTTAAACTCATTCCTCATTTGATATTGAAATTCACTAATTAAAGAACTTGAGGAACTAGTATAGATAATATCATCAACATAAAGGCACACAATAATAAGATCAGTGTTACCTTTCTTCTTGATGTATAATGTCGGTTCACTTTCACTTCTCAGATAACCACACCTTCGAAAATAGCCATCAATCCTACCATACCATGCACGTGGTGCTTGTTTCAAACCATACAGAGCCTTCCTTAGTTTGTAAACCTTCATTTCTTGTCCTTGAACCAAAAATCCTTCTAGTTGATTAACATACACTTCTTCTTTCAAGTCGCCATTTAGAAATGCGGATTTTACATCAAGCTGGTAGACATAACAAATGTATTAAGCAGCTAAAGCAAGCACCACTCGGACAGTTTCAAACCTCACTACCGGAGAAAACGTCTCCTCAAAATCAACACCATATTGTTGTGCATATCCCTTGGCCACCAATCTTGCTTTGTACTTTTGTATACTTCCATCTGCACTGTATTTGGTCTTGAAAACCCATTTCAGACCTATTGCTCTCTTCCCTTCTGGTAACCCACATAGCTCCCAGGTTTTGTTCTTCTCTATTGAACTGATTTCTTCCATCATTGCTTTTTTCCACTCATCTTTCTTTACTACTTCCATAAAGGTTATCGGATCAGCTACAGCAAGTGCAAATTGATCTTGAGCATCATATGTCTCTCTTATGGACTTGAACTTATATGGAGGAGTTTCATTAGAAGATTCTATGTCAGAACTGTGCTGAGCAGAAGATGTCATTGGCTGGTCAATTTGAGGAGAAACTGTATCTGCCTCAGAATCTTGATCTTCAACAAATGGAGTTTCATGGTTTTTCTCCTCTTCGGATTCTGTCCATCTTGCATTTTCATCAAAGACTACATCACGTCTAGTTAGTATTTTGCCACTAACTGGATTGTATAATCTATATGCCTTAGAATGTGTACAATAACCAATAAAAATGCATTTCTCAGACTTTTCATCAAGTTTTTGTCGTGTTTGAGAATTTACTAATGCATATGCAATTGAACCAAAAACTTTAAGATGACTTACTGAAGGCTTCTTACCACTCCATGCTTCATATGGTGTTTGGTTCCACAATGCTTTTGTAGAAGACAGATTTAGGATGTATACAGCAATTGCATCAGCTTCTGCCTAAAAATCATTTGACAGACCTTTGGTTTTCACCATACTCCTGGCCATTTTGACTACCGTCGTATTCTTTCTTTCAGCAACCCCGTTCTGTTCTAGCGTGTATGGTGTCGTCAATTCCCTATGAATTCCATTCACTTCACAAAATTGATTGAATTCGCTAGATAAGAATTCGCATCCTCTATCAGTTCTTAACACCTTGATATAATTTCCGCTTTGCTTTTCTACCTTTGCTTTGAAACATTTGAATTTTTCAATACTCTCCGATTTATATACCCAGGACATCCTGCTGTAGTCATCAATGAAAAGTAAAAAATAAAAACTTCCACCAAGAGACTTAGTCTGCATAGGACCACATAAGTCAGCGTGAATTAATTCAAGAGAATGTGTAGCTCTCCATGATTTACCAATAGGAAATGATCTCCTGGTTTGTTTAACAAAAATACAGCCTTCATATAAATTAATAGAGTTGATTTTTGGTAAATCAGAGACCATACCTTTGTTCTCCAATAGCTTTAAACCTTTGATGTTGAGATGACCAAATCGTAAATGCCAAATGCTTGAATCATCTCTCCCAACAGCTACGAAAGCAAACTTTTCCAGACTTGACTCATCTAAAGGAAACATCTTATTCTGTGTCATTGGCACTTTTACAAGAATCTGATCTGTATTTTTCTCCTTAATAATGCAGATATCATCATCAAATAAGACTAAATACCCTCCAGCCATCAATTGTCTAGCAGACAACAGATTGTACCCAAGTTCAGGAACGTATTGAACATCATGTAATGACCTCTTTCCATGTTGAGTACAGATTAGCACTATTCCTCTCCCTGCAACCTGCAATTCTTTTCCATTCCCAAGTTGTACTTTCATTTTCTGTGTTTCGTCTAAGTCTGAGAAAATATCTTTCATTCCGGTCATATGGTTAGAGCACCCACTATCAATGAACCACATATTACCAGTGCTGTATTAAACTCTTTCCTGAGCCATGAACAACTTATATTCTTCCTCATACTCTTCATTTTTTGCTTCTGCTGTGAAATTTACTTGGTGCTCTTGATATTGACAGTTTGCTTTCATGTGTCCATACTCTCCATAATTATAGCACTGAAATATTATTTAACCACCACTGGTTATCGTTTCTTCCTCTGCCTCTACCATATTGCTCTTCAGATCTTCCTCTACCTCTGCCAAACTGCTAATTCATTCTTCCTCTGCCTCTGCCAAGTTGATCATCTGTTCTTCCTCTACCTCTGTCAAAACTACGTCCCCTGCCACAGTATCTTCCATGACCTCGACCTCTAGATGTGAAGTATTCTTCATTGGTGGAAACTTCTTTCACTTGGAAGGCCTTCTCTTCAATCTTTTCAGTAGATCGATTGATCCTTATCTCATGAGCCTGTAAGGATCCCATCAACTCATTAAAAGAAAATGAGCTAAATCTTTTGATTCTTCGATTGCGGCAACCACATGATCAAATTTTGGGTTTAAGCTCCTCAATACTTTTTCTCCAATAGTTTGATCTACTATTGTTTCACCATATGTTCTCATCTGGCAAACAATTGAAATAGTTCGGGAGAGGAAATCTACAACTGATTCTCCATTCTTCATCATCAAGCTTTCAAATTCTCGTCTTAATGATTATAATCTGACCACTTCACTTTCGAATCCCCCTGGAATTCCTTCTTCAAAACTAACCATGCTTGTTTTGAAGTAGTTTCTGCAGCGATACGTGAAAAAATTGAGTCATGAACTACTTGTTGGATTATCGCTAATGCCTTAGCATCCTTCTTTCGATTTTCTTTAAGTCTTACGTCGTCGCTTTGATGATCACCTTCTGCTGTAGGTTCAATATATCCTATTTCTACCAAATCCCAAAGATCCTGGGACTTGAGTAAAGTTTTTACTCGTATACTCCAAAATTCATAACCTTCACCCATAAAAATAGGAATGAGAGGTTGTGCCGTCGTTGAAGCAGTCATTGAAGAACTTCCATAGCTAGTAGACATGTTGTCTAAGCACTGAATTTTCACTCCTTATGCGTTTAGCTCTCTATCATTCAAACTCGGGTGTTTGGCCCCCAATCTCACGTGTTTAGCTCTCTATTTAGCCAACCTGGCTCTGATACCACAAATGTTGAAGAAATACAGTGAACAAAATAAAAGACAAAAGCTGCAGAATGATTTATTCACTGTAATTGCTTAATTAAAACCGAGTACAGAGATTGTTTTTAAAAGGAAACAGAACAACTAAATATTCCTAGTATTTAGGAATCACAATAACACTCAAATCAAATAACTGCTAAAATCAAGGAACATTATTGACATATAGTAAATATCAGTAACAGCCATTCTCTTAAGTTTGAATCAGTCTTTAACACAACAAGACTTCAATATCATAGTTAGCAATTAACAAGAAACACAACATGGACAGTATTACAGAGGTGAATGCATATAGAAAATTAAATGAATTATTTATTTACTGCCTTACAATTATCAATGTTTAACTAATAATGCTAAATTGTTGACTATTAACCGTGGGGATTTTTTTTTTTTTTTTTGTATTTATGATAATTGTATTCTGATAAATTGTACAGATAAAGGAAAAGATATCAAAGAGCAGCATTCCATCTTTAGGATCATCATCTAGTCTTATTTAGGATCATCATCTCAATCGGTTCACCATTAATTACCAACATATACTACTATTATGAACAGAAGTGTTCTATTATGAACAGAAGTGTTCTATAAGAGTTTATTTAATTCATTTCAAAATTATGAAAAAACAAATTCTTATATATCTTGTTTCCTATTTTGTTTTCCTTATATCATTATAGGTGATAAACATAAAAGAAAGAAGAGCGGGTATTCTCTTTTATCTAAAGAGGAAAAAAAAAGGTTCGTAAAACAAAGTAAAAATTGTTTGTTGCTAAAAAGAGGGCTAAAAACAAGGAAATAAATTCTTCTAAACAATGTACCATTTAAAATATATAATTATGTGTTACTTTATATAATTATGTGCTACTTAGTAATAATAAATCTTAAATGACAACCATAGCAGGTCAGAGTATTCAACAAAGATTAGACATTGACGATCAACGAGAAAGTAATGATACACCATTTTATCAAGGTAAATGTATTTCCAAGTTTATTTATTTAACAAATTTATTTATTCCTACTAATGAAGATGATATTTAGTTATTCATTACTTGCATTTTTGTTTATTTCTTTCCACATGATGATGTCATAGTTTCATGCTTTATTGTTTCGCTTGTACTAAAATTATATTTAAGGTATAATATATAATAAAAAACACATGCTAGGAAATGACAAATTATTATACAATAGAAAATCTTTTGTTGCTCTGCGTATTCGAATTTGTGAGTATGTTTGGTGTGAACTTTAAATTGGGTTTTACTTATTGAAGTAGAATAGAATCATAAACAACAAATAATTTTTACCATTTATTTTCTTTATTGAAATTCAATAATTGTACTTAGGTAAATATATATTGGCCAAAATGAATTTAATTTTATATTAGGCAATATTATAAATCTAAAATTAACAATAGATTTAAGGTTACGTATTTCATATCATTCATTAAATATTTATTTACTTTGATAATGTAATATGACAATTATAAAAAGTATGAATAACTTTATTATGATGCATGATCCTCATGTAGATGATCTGATGTACAATTTTTCATATTTACCTTTGAAATTAAATGCACTAAAATTTGTTTGATGTATATTTAATGTATATTTAGACCCCTAAAGTTGGCATAACTTTTCATTTGAACTCTCTGACTTTTTGAAATTTCTACTGAACCCTCAAACTTAGCAAAAGTGTTTCAGTTAAACTTTTAAACTTTTCAAAATTTCAACTGGACTCTTAAAATTTGCAACATTTTTATGAAATTGAATTCTTACAAAACTTTAATAAGAGTCTAACTGAAACACTTTTGCCAACTTGGAGAGTCCAGTTGAAATTTCGAAAATTTTGAGGGTTCACATGAAAAAGTATGCCAACTTCAAGGGTCTAATTATGCATTATCTCTAAAATTTATTGATGGTTAGATATGAATTATGCGCTTGCTTTTGAGCAGAGCGCTTTCTACTTATATATTTTTTTCCTTTCTCAAATATTCAGTTTCTTTAATTATGTACTTTTTTTTTTATTGTTTTAAATAATTAAATTTCTACTAACCTTATGTGCCTTTTTATTTCATTCAGGATTATCGTTACAAACTTTTAGTTTTGATATAGCAACATTTAATACTGCTATATAGAGAGATAATTGATATGATTTTCTTTACTTAATTTCAAAATTGAACCAATCAATTTTTCTTTATATTAATGTATTTTCTTTTATTCGAATCATTGTCGATACTGCACATAAAGTGAATCGATCTCACATCTTATACAATATACTTACAGAAGCAGACTCCCTCCCTAGTATTTCAGCTTGTGAAAATTGCGGTGCAAAGAAATTTTACCATGAGACAAAAAATTTCTACTGTGCTAATGGCCAAATTTTGCTAAAAAAATATAGTGTCTCAACTGAACTTTATTAATTGTATACTTCGGCAACAAAAATATCACGAGATTTAAAAAAATATATGCACTTACAACCATACTTTTACTTTTACATCATTTGGAGTACATTATGATAAGAATTTATATGTAAACAGAATCAATGAGTATATACATTTCGCATCTAAGGTCAAGTATATCACTATATTAATAAATTGTTGCCAATGGATAAAATTCCTTCTTTTCTACAATAATTTTTTTATGATACAGAGCTTGAAGTCCAAAATTGCACTAATAATTCGGCAAAATTAAATCATAGAATTATTGGCAAATTAATAGAAATATTGCATGTAAATCCTTATTCTTAATTCTTTCGTTCCTTAAAAGATATACCTGATTTAGAGAAAAAAAAGATTTAAATAAATATGAACATTATGTTAGATCAAAGAGTTTACAATTGTGACGTCCCAACTGCTGCCCACAGTGAACCACGGCGCGAGGGCCGGAAGGCCACATGTACATTTGCCAATACGTTCTTTCTTATCGATAGCGTTTTATCCATTTACATACATATACTTATAGTCACATCTCAATTGCATGTTCAAAAGTCCTCATGAACATCATAAGTAACAAGTTTAAAGCATACTATAATAATAATTGATATACAAGTCCCATGAGTTGCTTGTAAATTATTCTAGCAACAGGGAGTCACAATTTCCACATAAACAAGTTTATCAATAAGACAGAAAACATAAGGAATGCACTATGATCTCCAACACACTATGATATGCAATGGTATGGCCCTATCTCGCTCGATTACCGACTTAAATTCAATTCGAAATCAAGACAAAGAGAAAGAAAGGAAAGCGTCAGGCTATCGGTGCCTGGTTAGCAAACTCGTACTCAAACAATCACATACAAGATGCGTCTTTAATTTAATATTCACTTCACATAACATGCATTCCTAGCTATTCACATCAAATAATATTTCAACATTGATCAATCCAATAGATTATGGTGAAGAACAACTAAGGTCTTGGAAGTTACTAGATGCCGTGCACAATCGAAACTCCAAAATATTAAAAAGGGCAAGGTAGAAAATCTGACAAAATTGCATACCATACTGCATACCATATTGTAATTCAGTATGAGACTCTACACAAAAACTTCGCTCCTGACCTAATTACATACCATATAGCATACTATACTGTAAATCGGTATGAGACTTAAACACAAAATTGGTCTCTTGACCGAACTTCATACCATACTGTAATATGGTAAGTATGCAGGTCACCATCTGAGTGATTTGCTCAGTTTTAAAACCCGAACAAACGAAATCGGAATGCAACCAAATTTTAAATATAACATCTATGCATGTAAAAAAAACACATACAAACAATCTGTTAGTCAATTGACCCAACAGTTTGGGTGAACGAAACTGAAGAAGTTGCCTATTTGATCAACTTGTTCCAGCTGTAACACAATTCAATGATTTCCAATTTTTCAAGTTCTTACTTATTATACCATTTCAATATTAATTCAAGCAAAACCAACACTCACTAACCAAGTTAATAACAAGTTGATTATCAAACATTCAATATGATTTCCCAAATCATAATTTATCCAATTAATCCAACAAAGACCCACATAAATGCATATTTTAACAATTTTTAAGTCCATTTCACATGACAATTCAACAATACCAAGCAAATATTCATCATCAGTCCCTGGTTCTCAACCAAAATTTAATCTAAACATTTTAAGGAACCAAACATTACAATAAAGCATCACTCATTGGTTTTCATTTAGATGCCCTTAGTTCTAACATATTTTTTTAGCAAAATCGGGTTGTTAGGGCCCAAGCCATCATTTTAGAGCCAAGCTCTTATCAGGGTCCAAATGCCGTTAGGCTACAACATTATGTGACTATATTGAAATATAAATTTCTTTTCATTTTGTAAAGAATTTTAAAAGTTTTCTATATTAAGCAAATCATTTTAACGGAGCCTCTATTTAAATTATATACAACTTCAGAACAAATTAAAAATATTGAGGTATGATCTATTTTCAAATTATTGTTTCATATTTCTACTATTTCCTTTCCATTTTTACCATATAATGCCATAAATTATTTAACAAATCAATTATTTTGTTGCTGGATTCAAAAATTTACCATAATTTTTTATTACCACATTTCAACTGACTTATAATTTTGAGTAAATGTATTACAGTTTTACATCTCTATTTTGTATATGCCATCTACTCAGTACCAAACACGTCATTCTGTAACGGACCGTTTTCGGGCTTAGTAGCTTGTGTCATAATTTAGAGGTTTTATTGAAATTTGTCCAGAGTTCTTATTTAAATTTGCAATTTTCTTGAGCCGAGGGGGGGGGTTTAACATTAGTCACCCTATAAAACTATTCTAAACCCTAATATTTTATTCCTGCCTCTTTTCATGATTTAGAACTGAGAGAAACCGTTGAGAGCCAGGGTGATCGTTCGATCGAGTCTCCACCACAGTCTCATTCTTGTAAGTCTCGTCTACTCCCGTCTCGTTAGTGTTTTCCTTGGTTAAATTCTAATATCAGTTCCCTGAAATCTACTTGTAGGGTTTCTTTTCCGAGCTTGAATTTTTGTTAGGGTTTTGTTTGGATTCCATTCAAGTTCTTTTTGGGTTCCGTTTGAGGTTTTGATTTCTCGTAATTCTTTTCTGCCCTACTCTCAGATTTTGGGCTTATATAGGTTGTCCAGTCTCTAATCTCATGATTCTGTCAATCAGGTGTCGTTCCCTCAGGTTCAGTTTGGTAGACGTTGCGGATTGTAGTGACGCTGTAGTCTGAGTCGTTCAGTAAGTCTCGTTATCTTGTAGAGTCAGTTTAGTAATTTTGTAAAGACTGTTCGGTTTTGTCAGGGTTGAGTTCTGTCGGGTACGGGTTGGGTTGGAACCTTGTATGTGTTTGATATATGTTGTATATTTTCTGCATGT
Source organism: Cardiospermum halicacabum (assembly GCA_031304145.1). Taxonomy (NCBI): domain Eukaryota; kingdom Viridiplantae; phylum Streptophyta; class Magnoliopsida; order Sapindales; family Sapindaceae; genus Cardiospermum; species Cardiospermum halicacabum. The sequence goes on along the minus strand of CM062393.1, from coordinate 23,923,252 downwards.
GTCGTGGATTGTTGTGTGCTGAAACTGTTTTCCCAAGCTTGCCCTATTTAATGATGATATCTAAATACATAAGACTTCCCTGTGAATGGTAACAGACTGAATAAATAAGACTTTAACTGTTCTCTAAAATTGTAACACGGCTATATGCTGAAACTGCTATTCTAGTACTTAAATAATTCGATAAATTGTTAAATAAATGGATTACGGAATTTTGCCCTTAGTCAGTCTACTAGTATAATTTATGGCATGCCTAGGGATAGAGAATCCTCACTACTGAAATAATTGGCTTGAAGTGCATATACTGATTGTAGTTTGACCAACTATACCGATACTGTTTACTAGACTTTGACCATACTATCTTTTGCTACTATTAATCCCGCTTTCCGCTGATAGGTGCTTTGGGTATAATTCTTTAACTTAAATGGCTAAACTGTTAATTAATAAAATTCTGTTTCTGGTTGCTGTACTGTGAATGGACTATTAACGGGTGGTAAAGGACTGTGATTGATGTTTGAACTAGACTTAATTAAGTGATCACAAGCTGTCTGATTTTCATGTCATTTGTAACTAAAATTCTAAAAGCTAAATAACCAGACTTAAACTGCTAGGAATGAAATTTTAATGACGGAACCTCCACTGAAAGTATTAATTAAAATCTAGTTCGATAATTGAACGTGTAGGAACATATAGATACCGGATGATTGAGTTCTGATTAAAGGAAGATAATTAATAAACTGTTGATTGATATGATGATTGGTGTGTTGACTGATATAGTGGACTCTAGGGAGTTTGTAGAGCCTTGCATTGTGTGCTCCCATGATTAGAGCCGAGTCTAGGTCACTCTTTATATGCGTGTAGGAATATGAGCGCTGACTTATACTATTCCATAGTCTAACGCTTCCTTTATTTCTTCCTATTATGTAATCTGGGGATAAAATCCTAGGTTGAGTGCAGATACTTCGATTGATTAGGCGTTGTCTCATATATGGATTGCGACATACATCATCAGCATTTCATTTCCATTTCGTTATGTTATTTTCATACATTTGTTTAGGGACTGTATTTGGGACTATTATCATTGGACTTGTACTTGAATTTGCTGGACATTAGCATTATTATGTTTGCTTTGGATTTTTGGACTGTAAGACTGGTATTTTGGTTTTTATTGCTGAATTAAAGTATTTGGGTTTTGATTTCTCAACTGTTAGTGCTTCTGCATTCGTTGTATGGCGTCGAACTCTTATCTTTGGTTCTACCAGGGTGGGGGTTTGTCGTTACACATTCACACTTACATAATCCACTCATACCTACCGTAGCATTAACATATTCAAACTTAAGCACTTATTATTTATTCATGATTACACAATCCATACACATTTGCAAAAGCACCCTCAATTTGTAATCCAAATAATCAAAATCCTTTTGTTCTCAAACCAAATAG